>OZ018331.1:38794903-39299903 GCA_963969495.1 Ceratothoa steindachneri | reverse complement strand
ATAAAAGGAAATAAGATTTAAGTCTCATGAGGAGATGCTGTTACTACTTTCCACGGAGAGCAACAACTTCTTAGTCAGTAGGAGGGACCCTTCCCCATCTTCGATGACGAAGGTCTCGTGTATTAGCTTATTCGGACCCTCTCTGGAGATAAGGTATTCCAAGTAAACATGTTGAAAAATACCACCGCCGTACGAATGGTAATAATTTTCTGGCTCTTGACGAAGAGCCCCTCATGGAAGCGTCGTACCCCTCTGACCCCCTCAACGTTGTACAGGTGGTTTGCAAGGAATAAGATGGCGACTAACCTCTCCCATTTCTACCTGAGGCCCTAGAATCATCCTCCCCGGCGCTAGACCTCTACCCCAGGTTAGTCCCTCACTACAATAGTCAGCTGCCTCAGGTGCTGAACGACTTCGGTGACGTACTTTCTGAGATCCCCGGCCGTGCAAAACATTTAAAAAATGACATCGTTCTTACTACGTAAGAACCCGTTCGTACGAAGCCGTATCCTCTTCCCATCCACCTGAGGCAGGCCTTCAATTCTGAGATAGATAATTTGCTCAAACTCGATATCATCGAGACCTCGAAATCGGATTTCTGTTACCCAATCGCCATGGTTCCTAAACCCAGCCACTCTTTCCGAATGTGCGTAGACTTCAGAAAGTTAAACTCTATGACGGCTTTCGAGGCAGAACTCATCCCTCTGATCAACGAGAGCCTTCATCTATTCAAGGAGGCGAAGTACATCTCAGAGTTAAATCTCTGCATTGCCTATAACCAGATTTCCCTCCGTGAAAGTGTATGAAAATACACGGTGTTCCCCACCTACAAAGGCCTCATGCAGTTTAAAGGCCTCCTCTTCAGGCTTGTAACTGCATGCAGCAATTAAAACCGGATTATGGACGACCTGCCCCATATGCCATTTTACTTTGACAATTTATACGTCGGTACCACTACATGGGACCAGCAATTGATCGCCCTTCGATCCCTTTTGATCCGGCTCTGTGAGCATGGACTCACCATTGGCCCCAGTAAGTGCGACTTTGCTCACGATACCATCAAGTACATTGGCTTTCATATCGGGAAGAACCGAATGGGCCCCCAGGAAGAAAAATTTCAAGCCATAGTAAAAATGCCCATTCCTGCAGTAAGAAGCAGCTGCGGTCATATATGTGATCGGCGTTGTTATACCGGTCTCATCGCCAATTTTGAATCCATTTATGCCCCCTTCCCTCCGCTCTTTGTGTAATGTATCAGAAAAGATCCGCGGATCCCTAGTCTGGAACCGCAAGGCCCCTTCAAGGTTCCAGCAACTAAAAGACAAAGTGGCGTCCGTCCCTATTTTGAGGCTCACAAACCCCAGTAAGTCCCTTCGGCATCCGGGCGGATGCCAGCGACGAAAGCCTCGGATGCGTAGTCCTCCAATACACTGATAGCGGATAAAGCCACCCTGTAGCATACCCGAGTAGAAGGCTATTACCGCGAGAGAAAAACTACTCGGTAATAGAACGAGATAGCAAAAATAGCAATTTTATATGGACAAACAACGTGGGCGAGCCATGTGAGCACATTCCTGGGCATCAGTATTACCTAAGACCGGGTAAAAGTGACCTGTGCTACATAAACAGTCATGACTATACCCAACTTAAACAAACTTAGATACATCACTACTATTGAAGAATACAGTATTTACACCCTGAAAATCAAGGAAAGTCCGTACTGCCTTCGAATAATCAGGACATAATCTTATTTTGTAGGAGGCCTCAAAAAGAAAGCCACAAAATTGAATCTATTACCATCGGAAAGAGTGCAAAAATGCGGTTAAGTGGATACGCTCGAGAGCTGAATCATTGTAGAAGAAGCGAGCTTTAAGGTGATGTCCTCTATGGAGTAGTTTTTGAGTTACCTCGCATAAACTACTCCTTTCACGAAGTTCATGGTAGAGTGCGACGTCACACTCACAGGCGTGCCATCAAGTGTCCGAATGACACTAATCATGGCTCCTCCGAGGGATTTGATGCATTCACCAAAAGGCTCCCGTCCGAGAAACTGGTCACCTTCGGCTCTCCACCAATCATAAAAGCTAGAGCTCTCCTTTAATGGATCATGTTGCCCTCATCCAACATGCTGCCATCAGTGGAGCGAACAACGATGAAACGCTTAAAACCAGCGGGCACAAAAACGCCAGGTAGCCTTTGAATGATGGGCCCCAACGTAATCATGGCTCCGCTCTGAACAGTTCTGCTCTTTGTCTGTGACTCCCCAAACGGGAGAGCCACGGGGTCGGACGTGTCGATCTTGGGTTGATCGCTTGAAGAAACAGCAACGGACCCATCCGTCCGCGCGGCCACGGCGGAAGGAGATGAGGTCCGAGTCTTCTTCCTCTTTTTTTCTTTTTAGGAGAGGAAGGCGGGGAATGAACACTTTACTCTCCTCCTCGACGCACGATCGACCACCCTCAACAAGATTGTTCTCCGAGAGGGAGAAGGTTTTTGTTTTCACAGGAGCACCAGCCGGGAAAGGAGATCCCTTAGGGGTGATTGGTCAGTGTCCCCTCCCCCCTCAACCCCGATCCGGGATGGATGAGAGAGGAAGCTGGTTGGCGTCAACCCTGTGAAATTAGAAGCCGACCAGAGAGAGTTGCGGGAGAGGTTGAAGGAAAAGTGTGGAAGTAGGGTAGGAGTGCCGACTGTCTCAAAGAAGGAGAAGAGGCTAAGATGGGACCGGATTGTTCATTGAGTCTCGTCAGCACTGCTGCCAGGAAGGCAAATCCCCGTTCCCATTAAGGGGCTCTCTCTTGTTATAGCGGCAGTTGTCGATTCGCAGGCGGCACATCATAATTTCATGCTGCCTTGTGGTAGATTATGGTGATGACCACGGGGAAGAATCTTTTAATATGTTGGACTAGATAGGGTGCGATCACAAAATATATGGCTAAGGCTATCGCTGGAAAATCGCCGAACGGGAGCCAGTGCGCTAATAGAATCTGTAGAAGAGTTATATTAACCAGGGTTAGGAAGTTCGAGGATGTGTACGACTAGCTCAGGGGTCGGCAACCCGCGGCTCTTTCATCTCTTCCTGTAGCTTCCTGTGGTGGAGAAACGACGCTGACACAGCACGTGGCTCCTTGCGAATGGCTATGTTATCGAGCATTTAATTAAAATGTATTTTATTTCACTTCGTCAGTTTTGTAATTTATTTATTTATTGAAATTTTAAACCCAAGTAGGCGAATCATGAAAAAATCGAGGAAGAGAACTTTTTCTGAAGCAAATAAAACGTCCAATGCTACCTACATGGACAGATTCATTTGCTTTCACTACTGACGAGAATTGTTTACTAGTATGCCTAATATATGGTGAGGAATTGGCAAACAACAAAAAGTTAAATGTTGAAAGGCAATTACAAAATAAGCAAACGGCGTTGGCAGAAAAATACCTAGATGTAGATGAGAGAATCAAAACAGCTTTGGAACTAATGTGGAAGGTTGAACCGAGCAAAAATAAATTCAAGTAGTGGATGAAGTCTGCAAATGCTAGTTTTGTGGTTGTTTAGGAAATAGTCAGGCACGGGAAGCCGTTCATAGATGGAGAATATATAAAAGAATCATTCATTAAGATTTCAGAACATCTATTCACAGACTTTAAAACAAGAATGAAAATGGGTGAAATTGTTTAGAAAATCAGAGATAATATGCCTCTCTCTGCGAAGATGTTCAAAGACAGAAGCATTAAAATGGCAGAAAACGTCACCAGACAGCAAATAAAAGACATCAATGGACTGTGATGAGTACAAAGACAATGGTGATACTAAACAAATAGCGTTGTTTTGTCGATATGTGAACTCTGTTGGACCAAATTAAGAGTTGATACCACTAAAAGGCGAAACCCAGGAAAGGAGGGGGGAGGCTGTCCTCTGGATTGTTTAAGGGTTAAATAAATAAAGGCCACCTAATTTGTATGAGTTGCTATTAATGCAGCACTGAGTATGATGGGAGAGCAAAATGGTTTTGTGGCTTTACTACAGAAGTGGCTGGGTACAACGCTGCTGACATTTCACTGCATGCGGCACCAAGTGAAATTGTGCGCTGAAAAATATCCTCCGGAATGCACAGAAGTAATGAATGTTGATATTCAGATTGTAAACAAAATAATGGTAAAAGTTTTAAATCACCATCAGTTCATTTGTTACTGGATGAGGTGGAAGGTACGCATTCTAATCTCCTGCTGCATAACAAAATCCGGTGGCTTTCCAGAGGGAAGGTGTTGAAACAACTTACCGCGTGTCTGGAATTGGTGAATACTTTCCTGGGAAGCATAGGCCTCACCTTTCTTGAGTGGCTGAAAACCCTACACTTCATGATACATGTGACAGTGCACCAAAATAGTATAAACATAGCTCTACAGGGAAGTAGGGGCACAGCTCTGCACAAACTGGAGGAGTTTTTTCATTTAATCGCAAGTTGACAGTGTTTACAAGAGACCTACAGCGAGGTACACTGTCTCACTTTCCCTCTCTGAAAGAGTTCAAACAAGCTCACAAAAGGATCAGTTCAGAGTATTTGCAGTCCGCAATCACCGCAATGCAAACATCGTTTGGGAAACGATTGTGTGAGTTCAGAGATGAAAAGAACACATTATTCTTCCCTGTCACTCCCCTGACCGTTGATCCATCCCTACTGAATATGACTGCATTTGCAAGTGTGACTCAACCAGATCTAGAAATGGAAGTGGCCGACAAAGATATGTGGGTGTCGAAGTTCCAGCGATTGATAACTGATCTGGAAGATGTTGCTCGTCAGAAGGCCAGGCTTGCTTACATTTACAATCACAAATGAAGTGAGATCGAAAACCTTCCCAAACAAGACCAGCTTGTTTTTGAAACATGGAGTGCCATCCCCGACACTTACGCCAAACATGAAAAATATGCAATTGGAGTCATGTCAATCTTCTGATCTACATATGTATGTGAGTAGGTCTATTCCACAATGAACTATGTAAATTACAAACATTGCTCACGCCTCACAGACGACAGGTGTCAATCTTGCATGAAGGTGAGGGTGACGTCTTACAGCCCTGATGTGCGCTGAAGTTCAGGAGCAAAAGTCACATTGACCAGATGAAGTAAATATTTTAATTGGATATTATTTTTCATAGAAATTTTACATTGTTCAGTGCAATAGTCCTTTTGTTATTCAGGTTAAGAGATGACTGTACGATGACGGCATATAGAAGCAGACATCAACTTAGCTTTGCTGCAGGTGGATTATTACGTGCGGCTTTTTATTTCGTGAATACGTGGACGACTCAAATAAACTAAACATTTTATTTGTAAGGGGTGTTCAACCCAGCTGTTTTTCGGAGTTCCAATGTTTTCGTTGACAGGATAAAATTTAGTTTTCTCTGTAGCATTTCTTTGATTTCAGAAATTCAATAGAGTATTGTTTTTATAAATATATGATAGTTTTGGGCCCCATTGTGGGTTTTTTTTTCAGTAGGAAACGGGTCCAAGTGGCCTTTGAATATTGAAGGTTGCCAACCCCTGGGCTAGCTTCTAGCCCACTTCCTTTTCTTCTTACCATCGTTCCCTCTTCGACGTTGCAGGTGTGCGAGGATTGCTAATTGCAATCTAGTGTTTGCACTCTTCCCCTTCAACCTGTCACATCTTGTGTAATAAAATAAAAGATAGAGATAAAGATAGGGACGGAGGGATCTCTACACACCTTCCAGGGATAGAAGAGTGTCGCAACTCCTTCCACACACGCACAGTACCTGTGTGGCCGGGTGCGCAATTTCATTCTTTGGTTTTTCTAACTACCTAGTGGCAAAAGTTGTGGTACTACACGTGGACACACGGTACTCTTCACTATGTTCATGAGTATATAGTGAATAGACGAATATTGGGGGGAAATGTAGGTTCACTCACAGGTTGAAAACATAAGCAGGCGTAGATAGAAAACATTGATTCACATTCTCCAGTGATTCAATGCATAGAAGTATTGAAAGGAGAGGATGGAGGGTGAAGTGTAATAAAAAATCATAGGGTATTTAGGAGTCTATATTTTAAAAGGGTTCAATTGTATTAAAGTATTAATAAATAAAATGGATTATTATAATTTTCCTTTCTTGCTTAATATGTTTTGTCTTGTTTCTTAATTACCCATTTTTCACTTTCTAAAGCACTCGTTCAATATTCCATTTTCAATCCGGCCAAAATTGGCAGAAGAATAAATAGTTTTGAACCCCATTTCTTTAAACCCATTTAATTTTAGAAACATTTCGTCACTTTTAAATGAGCTGAATGAAAGACCTTTTGAGCTAAACATTTTCTAGAGCTGAAAAAGCTCCTATCTTTTATTAATAGCCAAAAGGCCATGGTATTTTACCTTTTCCTGAACTAATAAACATTTAAAGGATGGATGCCATACAATTTAATTTTTGAATGTTTAACACCATCTTTTCCTCTTCATTGGGTCTATATAGGCGCGTCAAATAAATGGGAGATTAAAAATAGGTGAAAAGGACGACCAGAGATTTATAAAGGAAGAAACTCTCGGATTATTTTATGTATAAATAAATAAATATGATCTCAGTTTAAAGGTTTAAAGAAACAAATTATACCCTCATTATTACTTTTTTATTTATGCATCCAAATTTTCATTCCCTATATTCTACGAGTTTATCATATATATATATATATATATATATATATATATATATTATTATTATTATTATTTTCTTATATTTTCATTCTTTTTCCTCATTCATTTCTTTCGTTCTTCTGTATACAACAAAACCAAGATTCGAATTTGTTCCTAATTCTATTTTTTCCCTTAATTCTCTTATTTTTCTCCTCTCTTATGGGGCTAAGTTTTTGCCTTCTCGAAACTTGAGTTGGTGTTTGATAGAATCGATAAAAAGAAATCCCTTCTTCCCAAACCTGACGTCGAAACTCCTCCATTACTTTGTCATCTTCCTCCCACATCCTTTCTATCCGTCCTTCCATCTTATATTAGGAGACGATGAAAAATACAGTTGAAATTATGAGGAATTTTCAGGAGGTCAGGAGCTCGTGACAATGATGCGGTCGACCGGAATAAAGCTTCTCGACAACCGAGAAAACGCAACCGCGCGATTACTTATATAAACTCGGTATCACAGTTGGGAGACAAAGATCAAAAGTAAAGTACCTCAAATATTGTATAATAAAAGGAAAAGTAAAATGACACAGCCTTTTTGCCTATCTATAAAAGAAGTGAGCTTCTTTCAATGTTCTTAAATGTTCATCTCTTAAGGCCTCTTCTCAGTTCATTCGAAAATGAAATAATTTTGAAAAGTTTTAAGAAGGAAATTGGTTTAAGGGAAAAGGGTTGAAAAAATACTTAGTTTTGTCGCCAATTTTGGCTCGTCTAAATATGAAATATTGAAGGAAAAGTGAATGTTTGTTAGTGTGGTTACTGAGAGACTCCTCCTTAGTAGGTCTCTTGATGTGCCGTTCTGCGGAAACCAAAGTTCCTTGGTCATGGCGTTTTCCCTTGAGTGTGTTTTGAACTCTTAAGCGAAGCTGCCACATGAGAAAGAGCCTTGACTTCTATGTTAATCCCCCTGTATCTAAATCCACGATCACTAAGCTAATCCCCTTTTGGTCGGTGCCCTTCTTTGGTACAATCACTCTCTCTCTCTCTCTCTCTCTCTCTCTCTATATATATATATATATATATATATATATATATATATATATATATATATATATATATATATATATGCTTGGAATATCCCAAAGGAAAATAATACACAGAATAAGCCCAAGTGCTTTCGTGTTTACATCATAAGAGGCAGAAGAACAATGGAATAGAGAAACAGTCAATAAAGAGAAATGTGACGTCATTCAAACATACTGACGAACCAAGACAATCGTTTAGGGGGGGAACTAACTGACGAACAAATGAATAGCCCATCCGCAGAACTACAATATATAAATCAATTAAACAAATTAAATTTATATTGTAAACAAATATTATTCATGATCCAATTATCTAATTTAAAAAGACCCTCACTTAGATTGAAATTCATGTTATGGGAAAATTTGATCATGGCCGATTCCATTAAATTTCTTTCAATAAAATTGGGCACAAAAATAATGGATTTCGCCTTAGACCAATCTATTTGATGGTTCAAAGTAGATTGATGAATAAACAATGCATTTGAAGTTTGCCCCGTTCGACAACAGTACTTATGTTTAAATCTCACATCTAGGCTTTTTGTTGACTGGCCTATGTAAAAACCAAGACAAGATTTGGACGGAATTTTATAAATGCAGGCCATTTTATTTGGGCGAGAATTTTTAATTACTAAGTTTTTTAACGAATGTGGAATTATTAGAGAATACAACATAAACATTAAAATATCTTAATAATTTCGGAACATGGGACATTTGTTTATTAAAAGGGAGCTTTAAAATATTATTTGGCGTAAATGAGTATTTAATTTTATTTCCTTAAAAGGACTGCTTAGCTCTGCGCAGGGAATCATTTAGAAAATAAGATATATAATTTAACTTTGTACTAATAATTTTGATTGCTTCTAACTCTTCATCGATAAATTCTGGGTCACATACTCTAAAGGCACGCAAATGCAAAGAAATAAAGCTGATTTTTTAGTTTTTTGCGGATGATTCGAATAATAATGGATGTAAGACGAAACATGAGTTGGCTTCTGGAAAAACGAGAACTTAAAACCTTGCGCCGTACGGTGTTCCATGGTGTCTAAAAAGGATAATTTCCCGGCTTCTTCTAATTCATGAGTGAAATTAATAGAGGGAACGAGGTTATTTGGGGCACCAAGAAAATTAGTTACGTTACACTCGATAGGCCAAATACATCATCTACATAATAGTACCAAATAGCATTTTGGGGGAGGATCGGGGCTAATAACTTAGACTCAAAAAATTCCATATACAAACAACTCAACAATGGGGAGAGAGGGTTTCCCATAGCCATGCCGAAACGTTGCAGATACCATTTATCATTAAAACTGAACCAATAGTTTAAGATGCATCTTAAACTCTTCGTTTAGTTTTAATGGTATCTCCAACGTTTCTCTATGGATGGGAAACCCCCTCTCCCCCCCCAGTAGCGCCGAGGCTTAGGCTGTAGGGTAGGATTTGTTACGACGAGAGGTCCGCTGCTACCTTTAGGGAGATACAATGCGCCTCGAAGTTTGTTTTTTTAACTGAAGGCGAAGTAATTAAAGGTCCTCCTCCCTCCACACCCACCCACCACTACCTACCAGACCTTTTTGACCGTTAAACGTATAGGGTTGTACTCAATGCCAATACTTGTTTTCATTTTCCTTCGGCAGGACTCGATCGCCAAAGCAGCTCTGATGATTGCGCCTCCCTAAGTTTTGGCTGAAGAGAATCTTAGGCTTTTTTTGCCATTCCCGATTATTTTTTTTTTTTTTTAGCTAACGACATTGAGTGCGAAAAAACGTCCGAAGGAAAACAAAAAAGCATTCACCGTCACCAAATGTTTTCTTTTCCACTCTCGTGCTTCTTTCTACCCATAGTGGGTTGTTTGCGGTGAGGAGGGACTTTCCGAGTTTTTCAAGGGGAAGGGGGGGGGAGGTGAGTCGCTTCCTTGTCCTGGGTGTTAGTTGGAGTGGTACAAAAGACTTCGAAGCTGGTTTGCCTCACCAAGGGCGGAGGCGGCGGCGTTCTTACGCAAAAGAGGCTTTTTGAGGGGAACCACCAAGTTGGTTCTTTGGCGGTGGTCGAGAAGGCGCTGACTGCCGTCTGGTCCTTTGAAATGTCCTCGGTGTTGAATTCTTTTCGGCGGCTAAGTCCACTGCAACTCGAAAAAGCAAAAAAAAAGTCAGGGAAAGAGTAGAGGGTAAAATATATATATATATATATATATATATATATATATATATATATATATATATATATATATATATATATATATATATATATATATATATATATATAATATTGAGGATAAATCCTAGAGCCACAAGAAACGGATGTAGCATCTTTTAATTTTTCACTACGTTTCGAAAACTAATTTTTGAGTCGGTCTTAAAGCAAATTTAACTGTTGCCAAGTCATATTTAATTTAACTTGTAGTACTTTCTACTGATATTCTGTAATTGGTCACCTGTAAAATAATGTCTTGTTGGCCTTTTCAAGTTTTCTTTATGCATATTAACTTTGTAAACTTATTCTAGCCTGAAGATGAAAACTTGTAGTTTTCGAAACGTAGTGAAAAATTAAAAGATGCTACATCCGTTTCTTGTGGCTCTGGGATTTATCCTCAATATTAAATGCAGGCTTCACGGCCGAGCTCCATATGGATATATATATATATATATATATATATATATATATATATATATATATATATATATATATATATATATATATATATATATATATATATATATATATATATATATATATATATATATATATATATATATATATATATATATATATATATATATATATATATATATATATATATATATATATATATATATATTATATATATATTTAGAAAAAATACGGTCATGGGAAGATGCCGCAATGCGGAGAGTGAATGCCCTGAAGGGCATAAAATAAGCGTAATCGGCTCATACATCCGCCGAGCACATAAATGCCGCTCTATGTGGGGACCTTCCTTCCCCAAGAGATAGCACGAGTAAAACAAACACTGGTGAACAACGGTTTCTCAAACACCAGGATTCACAAACAACTCCAATCATTTTTAAATAATCATTGCAAAGATACGATAAAACTGAAAGTAATCAGGGAGAAGTCAACAACATCAAAGTGTATTACAGAAATCAGATGTCCACGGCCTATATAATAGATGAATAAAACTTCAAGCAGATTATTAACCGTAACATCAAGGTTAAAAATCAAATGGATAAAATTCAACTCATCATTTATTATAAAACAACAAAAGCCAGCAATCTCCTGATGAAAAACAACAGCTGCCTAAACCTCTCGAATCTCAAGTCAACCAACATAGTTTACGAGTTCATCTGCCCCGATACAGACTGTAAGCTTTATAACAACTTAGAATATATTGGCATGACAACTACTACACTTTTGAGGCGTTTAACCATGCATCCGCCTAGCGGAGGGCCTAAAAATCATATGGAGAGTACTCATAACATTAACCTAACGAGAGATATGCTAGTTGACAACACCGTTATTAAAAGAAAAGAAGTTAATGGAGCTAGGCTGAACATCTTAGAAGCCATATTAATAAACGAAGGAAAGCCGACCCTCAACAGTCAAGCAATGAGCTGGAATCGAACAGTAAAGTTGTTCTAAAAATTCCACTCACCGGATTGGCTCGTTTCTGTTGATGTTGCGCTCAAGCGAGGCGGAATAAATATCCCCTAAAAAAAACGTTTTCTTTTCATTCAGTCTGATTCTGACTCCACCATATTTCATCGGTAAATGAGGTGAGAATAAATAAAAACGTTCCGAAGATGATCGAATAAGATCGAAAGCTCAGCAATTTAGTTTGTTTTTTACCAAACTCATTCATTAAAAAGAGAGATGAATATACTCGTAGGACAAGTAATCTACCATCTACAAAATGGACTAAAAAAGACAGTTAGAAGAATAGAAAGTTGCCAAAAGAAATTGATCAAGGGAAAATATACCATGGTCTTTAACAATATACCGGGTGTCCCAGAAAAAAGTTAACCGTACTTTGAATTAGTATAACTCAAAAACAATTGGAGACTTTTGGATCCTGCAAAAAGTGTTTAATTTACCAACTATTTATCTGTCGATTCTATAAATTTCATTAAATTTCCTTTTATGATTTTGATACACTAATGGGTTTAGTGGAGGCTATCAAAAATATGTTTGCGCAAGGAAGTAAAATAATGAAGCGAAGCCTAGGAAGGCTAGGCCACCGTGCACTTTCAAGAGAAGCGTAGGGAGCCTAGCTAGCCTAGGTCACTGTGCGATTCTTCGAGCAAAGCCTAGGCCATTTTACAGTGGTTTTTCAGCCACGCTGTGGTTTGGTCTCGTCATTATTGCTTATTAAGCAAATCAAAGCGTTCCTGTGTAAAAGTTTACTTCCATAGAACCTTTTTAATCATGCAAAAGATCAACGCGCATTTACAAACTCTATTAAGACTGGCAGTATTAAACAAGTACAAGATTCATTGGAACAACGTTTTCCAGGTAGGCACCCACCAAGCAAACTCACAATCGGGAAAAATGTTCACAAATACCAATATGAAGGAACATACTTAAATCTAAGTAAAGGTCGTTTGGGTCGTATGAGAATAACAGAAAATATCGAAAATGTTCCGATGACACTTCTTCAAAATCCACATGTATCAGTCAGAAAGAATGGGTTACAATTGTCAAACTCATCATTTAACTACAAAATTAAACATGACTTAAAATGGCATCCCTATAAGATGCATGCAAGACACCAACGTCTGGAAACTGATTTTCCTCCTTAAACCTGCTCGTTTCTTGGAAACATTGTGATTGATGATGAGGCAGTATGCGCCGCTGAACCCCCATCCCCCAGCATTCAACTTTGACACACGTATTTGGCAGCAGAAAGTGTCTCTATGGATTGGAATATGCGGGAATGTCTATCTTGTCGGCCCATTGTTTTACGAGAATAACTTGAATGGTGCTGCCTACCTAAGCATGATCCACGAAAGGATCTTCTCGGAACTCCGCCAGATTTACGGCAATCAATTCAATAGACTTTGGTGGATTCAGGACGGCGCACCAGCTCATAGACAGCTTGCTGTAAGAACAAAACTAAGAGAAACGTTTGACAACCGCATTGCCGCGCTAAATCATGCAATTGAATGGCCCCCAAGATCCCCTGACTTAACACCGTGCGATTATTTCTTATGGGGATATCAAGAGAATAAAGTGTATTCTACTCCAGCACAAAGCATCAGCCAGTTAAGCGATAGTATCACACGTGAAGTCAATAGACTTAAGGAAAATCACAAGTTAATCAAAAAGGTTGTTCAATCAATGCGATCAAAGGCGCAACTGTGCTTGGAAAAAAATGGAGGACATGTGGAAGGAAACGGTGCTTAGAAAATTAAAAAATGAATTTCTATTACCCATATGAAGAGGTGTTATTGTTAAAAATAGATTCAAATATATTTGTTGATATTAACTTCGAAGTTTGATTATTTTACTTCCTTGCGCAAACATATTTTTGATAGCCTCCACTAAACCCATTAATGTATTAATATCATAAAAGGAAATTTAATGAAATTTTAAGAATCAACAGATAAATAGTTATTAAATTTGTTTTGTTTTGCAGGACTCTAAAATCTCCAATAGGTTTTGAGTTATACAAATTCAAAGCACGGTTAACTTTTTTTCTGGGACACAATGTATATATATATATATATATATATATATATATATATATATATATATATATATATATATATATATATATATATATATATATCAACACTAACTTATAATTTAAGAAGGGGATTTTGGGGGAGTATTTGAATAATTATTTCATCTTAGTTTGGTTATGGCTTATGTTTTTTTTTATCAAAGTTATTTATAATAATTATTTTACAAGGCGATGGCTTCGTTACTAACATTAAAATTGAAAATCTAAAAAAAGGCAGCTATGGTTAATTTTTTATCAATTTTCTGAACTTCGCCAATTATAATAATTTTTAAAGGAACTCTAAACTAAACCCCCCCCCACCTCCTCCTTTCAAAATATAGAGATATAGAAGATATATAAAAATAAATTTTCTGAACTTCACCATTTGTAATTCTTTTGGTTTTAAAAAATTCACAGAATTTCAATACTTATATTTATTTCTGAGCTTCACCATTTTGTTTTTTGATATTATAAAAGAATTATTAGAAATAACTTTGATAAAAATACATAAGTCATAACCAAACTAAGATCAAATTATTATTCAAATACTCCTAAAAATCCCCTTCTTAAATTATAGAGTTAGTGATGATATATATATATATATATATATATATATATATATATATATATATATATATATATATATATATATATATATATACGAGTATATACAGGGGGCGTAAGGTATCTAAGAACTTATGTTATTTTTACAATAGCTGCCCATTATTTGACTTTATCTTATCTATATTACAGATTAATCATTGGCAGATCCTATGCTTACACAAGAAATGAAGAGTCACGCAGTTATCGTGGCTATACAGGCTGAATATAGCAATTTAGAAATACCACGACTTTTAAAAGTCGCTAGATCCTTCATCTACAAAGTTTGGAAGGAGTTAGAGGCCAAAGATGGTTAAGCCATGGATCGACAATGGACGCAACGGAAGACCTTATGTGTTTCAACAAGGCTCGGCACCATCACACAAGGCTCAAGCAACGCTCGAATGGTTGGCGGAAAATTTCATGATCGCATAACGCCTAACATTTGGCCTCCTAGCTCTTAAGATCTCAATCCATTGGACTACTATGTATGTAGTGTAGTTAAGAAAGAGGTTAATGAGCACCCTCATAACTAAAGAATCCCTAAAAGCCTCCATAGTCAGAGTAAAGTCCAATATGAACAATAACCACTTGATCCTAGCAGGTAGGCCATTTCTTATATCGCCTAGAAGCCGTTATGGAAGCTGAAGGAGAATTTATTGAATAAAATTACAAAACAATATTATTATTTTTATCGTCACAAGTTTTTCAGTAAAAAACACATTATTATCTGATTTAAACTGTTTCCAGGCTTATATCAGAGTAAGACCTACGCTTAACGTGGAATCCGAACCACGGTTTACAATTTTACATCATGTGATCTTTAGCAAGGGTCCACGCACCACCCATCCAAATACTACTCACAGTCAATGTAGCTTAACTTCTGCGAGCGAAAGACAGCGTGTAGAAAACGGTAATGAGAATAAGTATTTATAAATTATCGTATTTTTTTAAGAACATTTGATCTACGAATGAAATATATTTGAAAATGACTGATTTGAGAATCTAGAACTTACATACCAAAATAACGAGATAGATAGATACTTTTTTAGTCGTTAACAAGTCCATCGAAGACAGGAGTCATTTCAGACGTAGAAATTGATAATATTGCACTCAAATGTGATAGAATTCGCGTTTAAGGTGAGATTTTGGCAGAATGTTCAATATTTAATTTTCAATTTTTTGTTGAATCTGGAAGTGAAACTCGGGCCTCATGAAAAGCCTTCGTGGGCCGCAATTTGCCCATGTCTGTCTTAGACAAAGATATCAAGATTGGTAGGCGGCTCTTTACCCCCAGATCTGTTCTCCATGATATCGTATCGCTACGCGGTATGATAGGCCATCTACAAATAAAAAAATACACCATAGCGAATTGTTGCATCAGAGGTTAGTAGGCTTTGCAGATCAAATTTTACAGTCGAATAGCATCTGATATTGAGTGGAACTTACGGAAGCCACAATGATAAAAATGATGACCTCCGCTGTAGTGAAAATAACCTAACCTAACATTTACTAATTTCTATATCAACTTGCACACCTGAAGGTTAGAGAATTAGGGCGAAAAGTAAGCACAGTAACCATTGGCCAAGAATCTGAGAAGATAATCTCCGAACAGATCTTATGACCCAACCCCTCGGAATGACCGAGAAAGAAAAACGGGCTTCAACAACCCTCTGTTTGCAGGGAATTTAAGGATAATAATTGGTTGTAGCTTGTGAATTAAAAGTAATTTGTAGTCACCTGACAAGCCGAATTCCAATTGTTCTTATTGACATTGTCGCTAGAACCACCTCTAATAGTGCCCTAGCGACCAATCAGAAGTTTGCTCGTCTGTGCATATTAGCTTTTGAGCCAATAGGATAGTGAGGGGGAGAAACTCAGCAATTTTTTTAACACAATAATAATTCGACTCTGATTTGAAGATATTAAAAATATGCAATGGTTTAAATAGGTGGTGAAAACGAAAAAATCAGAAAATGATAAATCAATTGCATTATTTTAGGTAAACCAATGAAATGTTTAGGTTATTGGAGCTTATCGTGAATTTCTAAGGGGCTCGAAAATAGGTAGTTAACAAACAAAAGAGAAAAGATAACGGCGTGTTTTACCTTATAATGATGCGAAGAAGTTAATATAATAAATACAATTAATTAATTTGTGATAGATGGAGAATTTTAAATCAGAATCAAATCTGGGAATATTTCCAAAGAACCAGGGTCAACTTGAATTGAAATTTTAATTAAAGTTACAAGGCTGTTAAGTTTAGTTAGGGAAATATGGACATCTTCAGAATTAAGACCAAAGGCTTATAATGTCACCAATGTAGACGAACCAAAAATTGAGAAATTCAAATATGGTAGGAAGCAATCTGACTTTAAGCAGGGGATAATTACTTATAGCTAAACTAATGACCAGAAAATTTGGCAATAAAAGAGAATTGTCCTCATTCATATCTAGAGTAATGGGATGTATAGGATAACTAACAATAGCACAGAGTTGGTTAGTTCTACGCAGTAGAATTGATTATGACGAAATTAAAAACAAAAGTTTTATTTACCATGTTTGTTTTCATAGCAGCCGAAATCGACGGCGAGGCTCTTCGTGGAACTGCTGATGAACCGTAGTCCGTCAAAGATCTTTATCTTCTCTTTAGGGCCTTTGATCATTCTGCTGTCCTCTTTAAGAAACGAGCAATTTGCGCTTGGATCCGTTTTCGACCGCCACGTGAAGTCGATCAAAATATTCTCTCTGGTCGATAATTTAAAGCGCTAAGTTGTTTTCGAAGTCATCATTCCACTCTGTTATGTTGAAGAGGGTTTTATTTTGGCGCGATAAAGTATCCCTGTCCAGAAGCATCTCTCTGGGGCAGCATTTTCGGTTGGTAGTTCGATTTGTGTAGATGCGGATAAAAAGTGGTATTGAAGGTGTCATTGTGGCGCCAGTGGTGAAGTTATTATAAGAACGAGATGAAATCGATTGATTCTTGTCGTCTGGTAGGATGATGGTAGTTCTATTTGTGTCCAGAGTAGGTGAAATTGTTAGGGACATAAAATGGGGATTTACGGTTGTAGCACTACTAACCAAGGGAATCGAAAGAGACGGAACTAGAGAAAGTGGAACGACTTGTTTTTACCATCTAGGAGGATTGAGGTTGGTATAGGATTGTCACCAAGGACATCTAAGATGGGTTGGTCCATCTTGTCTGGGGGCGATGAGGTTTCTTGGTACTGCAGAGGCTGATGGGGGCTCGGGAGTGAGTTGAAAAGAGAATTCACATTATTTGTATAATAGGTAAAGATTCTTCTGCCATTAATCAAATTTTGAGACGTTAAGTCTTCGAAAGTGGATCTTGTCCAGTTATCCCGACCTTTCAATGACCTGCTGCTCTCCACAATACTAAGGCCTGTTCTAGATTCAGTTGAGACCGAAGTTACAGATGCACTGTTGTCCAAAGGATAAGAGAATCATAATGAACTGTTACCTGAAGAGTTGATGAAGATACCAGGCGTAAAAGGATGTTGAACTCTAGTTTCTTTATCTGAAACAGTTTTGGGGTTGGTCTGGTCTGACATTCTCACTTGAGCCACAAAAATATTTTGACTACAAAAACCATAAAGATCACAGATGGTCGCTTCATATCTGAGGCAATTCTAGATTAGATGTTTACTTTAGCTACTCTTGTAGCGTGCGAGAAGTTCAGGCGAGTGGCTTAAATGCTTTGCTTGAATGAGTTTGGGAGGGGGGAGGGACTCAGGAGGGCCCCGCGACGCGGGAAACTCGCATCGCTACTTTTCTTCATTTATTTTTCTTTTCGCCCCTTCCTACTCTCAAGCTATGTACACTCTATTTGGGGTATTCTGAATCTCTGGAAATAAAAAAAAAGCATAAAAGTGTTCAATAATCTCGCTTTGGTTTCTTTATGAAGGCTAATAATCAAGGTTGTATTCACCATTAAACTATAAAAAGTGAGTCATCGTTCCCATAAAACCTAACAACGCAACAAGGTAGTGTACAACCATATTACATTGGGGAAAAATATCCATTCCGTTTTGTTAGCTATGATTTGTATGAGTTTTAAAAGAAGAAAACTTAACTCCTTTCTAGTGAAAATCACTCTGCGCGTTCAAGATGCATCAACCGTTGAAAAATACATTCACAGATGATTCATTTTCTCAGGTAAACATTATTCTGTTCACATCGAACATCAGTGACGACAGAATTGAACTGTTGCAAATCTGCCTCTGCCATCAACCAACCAACTCTCGAATTTACAAGATGGGTTTGCAAGATTAGAATCACTTGGGAAGTAAATCTCGCCAGATGTAGATTTATAATGCAGCCCAAACTTGCACCGTCAGAAATTTCAGACAATTTCGATGAACCGCCGGAAAATAGATGACGTCCTCGGTGAGGATGAAATTTATCCGTACTATAACGAGGGAAAAGTTCTGGGCTTACATTTTTACAAAACAGGATATAAGGATGACTCTGTCGTTTGACAGAGTCTCCCTCGCCAAAAGAGAGATGAGGAAACTACCGTTTCTGAATCCTCAACGTGCCAAATAAGAGGAAACTCTACACGGCCTTGGTACGCTCCGTCCTGGTGTACCTGGCCGTGATCACGCAGATGGCAAGCCGTACCTCTCACAGGACGATGCAGAGGGTACAGAATCAAGCCACACTGCTTATAAGTGGCGCGAAAAGGATCGACCGTATTAGACAATCGGCTCTACACGATAGAACCGGACTCAAACCGATCAATATTGAGATCCAGAGGCCAGGGAGAAAGACAAGGAAGAAGGGAGAGAAAGAAAGACTTCCAACAATCAATAATAATGTCGACACACCTCAATTCAGACAACGCACAGTAGAAAGAACCCCACTTTCCCCAGCGGAAGAAACGGCGCTACACAAAATATAAGACCAATCTACACCTAACAATGTAAAACCCAAAATTAATAAATGATTAAGAGAAAGCGAAAATAATAATCAAACAATAAAAAGAGGCCAAAAATAACATGGTTGGTACAAAAACCGAGACAAGACAAAGAAAAACAATAAACTTTAATAAAAATAGGTGAAGTGCCCAAATTAAACTTTTAAGAAAAACAAAAAGAAGAGAAAGATAAATAAAAAGCAATAATAAAAGAATAAAGAAAAAAGAGGCAAAATGCCCAAGCTAAAATTTTAAAAAAGAGAAGAAGAATAAATAATCAAGAAAGTTAACTAAAATAATAAGAAAAGGAAGATAATCTAACTGCAATAACAATAAGAATAGCTAAAAAAGAGGCAAAGTGCCCAAGTTAAAATTTAAGTAAAAATAAAATAAAAAAGAATAAATAAACAAAGTTAAAAAATTCAAATAAAAGAAGCAAAATGCCCATAAGAAACTACAAACAAACCAGTGAGGAAAAGATAGTACTTGAAAGGCTTGAAAGCCACGACGGAGGAACCTACAAAAGGAGTAAACAAAGTTATAAACCAATGGAAGAACCTAACCCTCATAGACGGTCAGCTCTATTATTGACGGGGGATACAAAAACTAAACAAACAATAAAAAAAGAGTATGCTAGTGATGCCCTTAACACCAGGGCAACCTAGAGAACTACTTCACCCCCATTTAACCTACCACACCTTTCATTACTTTCATTAAAGAAAGAAAGAAAGAAAGAGCGTATCAGGAACTCAAGGACGTGGCTGCATTGGAACCTCAGAAATAAAGTTCATGCCATCACCTTTGACATAGTTGTTGACAAACCAGAAACCGAGATGCGAAGAAGAGGAAAATGTGCAGTTAAAATTTACAAATTCAATAGCCGAGTGTTTATTCCCGGAGCTGAAACATATTAACTCTCTAACGACTAAATAATTATTTTCTATATTAATGCCTCTTGTTTTTAGTTATAATAGAGAAAAATAGAAATATAAATCACAATCAATTTAGAGTTTAATTTGTATCTGTATTTTTCAAACGTTCTAAAAAAAATCGTCCCATTGTTCTCTCTGAGGCTAAAATCCAAAGAGGAGACTGTGCAGCAACACCGAGAGGTTGGATGCCTTGCCGCTTCTAAACATAGAAGATTTGTTACTCAGAGTAACAGGGGGGTAAGTTGCGCCACTCGTATGGTGGACGAGATCTCTCGACTGGGTAATGATATTCACATTAAGATTAGAATGAGATTCGCTGGTGAACACGAAGGGACCAGGGTCAACCGTATTTTGACATCAATTATTGATCGGTTTCACCCTTCATACCCCAAGGGCATGTGGCTATAAGTACCCCATCGGTAGGTTTCAGGGATAGAGGAAAGAGTAGATATGTTGCGTTGGGAAGGCGTGGAGGGAAAGACAGTGGTGTATAGTAGCTACCAACGGCACAACGTATACACCGATCGGTTGTCAGAACTCGATAAACGCTGACGTTTTGTGTCCGCTCTCGCTGTGATTAAACTCGGTACCCAAGCGTTAGAAATCCAACACCTTGCCTAATAGGCCAACGAGAGCGCGTTTCATGGACTTGTCAAGGTGAGTAATTAAAGTAGGGGAAAATGTTTCAAATATAAATAACTTTATAAATATTTATAGGCCTATTTTAGTTGATGTGGAGGCAATATGGTTAAATTTTGTATTTCAAAATATTCTTTTAAAAATAATAAAAAGTTAAACATTTGTATTCTATGCCATTCCATAAACCCTGATTATAAATTAATAATTTGTTTATATTATTTATTGAGTCTTAAAATAAATCCCGTTTATATTTAAATTGATTAGTGGAATAAATGAGCTCAGGAGGTTGTGTGAGTCGTCCAGGTTGAAATGTATTCAACGGCAGGTTTTGGATGGGCAAAGAAACTTAGGGAGGACGGGTTAAGTTTTATGTCGGGTCACACGTTCAGATTTTAATGTAAACCATCACCCATCCCCCTTTTCAGGAGTTCCTATCTCTACGCAACATATTAAAACCACCAATCTGCCCCTCAGGTCTAAAGTTCTTCCCCGCCTAATCAAGACATGACTTTGTTATGGCAATAACATCAAAATTCCCTCCATTCACTCGCCCTCATAACAAATCCATCTTATTCCTTATTCTCCTACTATTTGTGTAGTATATTTTTAATGTATCGTTATTTATGTTTTTTATCGTTACTACACTAACTTCCTACTCACCCCTATCGCCAATGAGTGCCATAATGGTTGCCAGATCGCTGGATACCAAGTGAATTAATTATCTCCTGTTTCAACACCACCAGACATCTATTCCTAAGTTACGGTCTTAATATCTTGTTATTTAAGCAATAGAAAGCCAGAGGGGGTGGGTAGTACTATAGGGGGGATCGCCAGTTATGGGGAGTTAGGTAAATGGTATTGTAGACACAAGGTTACCAGTTATATAGGTCCTGACGAGGGTGAATCAATGGTATATGAATGAAAGATGTTTTCGTAAACCACAACCTTATGAGGGAGCGACAAGTTCCAGTTTATAACTGAAGAATGGCGTTACGGGGAATTATTTATCTGACTCCAAGGATAAATGATCTTACGGTGTTCTTCTACTTGGCTGGGCTTACCGAAGGTTCAGAGCAAATATGCACATATGAAAATAAACTCTTTATTCTAATAACGGAATATTATGATGCAAGCGGCGCGACACGGAGCGTACTAGGTGGGGGATTAGTAGTATATATATTATCAACGCGATTACGAGTTAAGGGCGAGACAACACTTAGTGCATTTAGGCGAGAGTGTAAAAGCGAATGAATTCGTTACTATTCTCTTCTGTCTTCCTCTTTCTTTTCTTATTTATATGTGCGCTCTTAATGCAGAGGGCGTGACCTGAAGATGATGGTGGGGCGACCTACCTCCGTTATGGTCATTTCTTTTCCCTGTGGGCGGGGCTAGGAAGTCTGTGTACGGTGTAGACATTTACATGATAAACTCTTATTTGTATAATTTGATACGATTGTCGCTGCACCATCTCTTTAGGTCAACAGCTGTGTTTACTCGGGCTCATTCTTAAATATCCGTCTTTGATAATTCTATCTCGAGACACAACTTAAGCAGCTTTAGCAGACGCAGGTGTTCAACTCTTTCCCTTTGCTCCTCTCTGTGTCTCACGATTGGATGCTTAAATATAAGTACATTTACAAATCCCATCCTATTTATCATAGAATATTTGATCTTTACAATATATATGTTTAATAAGGCATGCTTGGATTTAATAGGACCAATTCGCGTCCATTTTGTGGAGATATTTTTTGGACCTATTGAATCCAGCAATTTTGGTGCCAGAAGTCTACCTATTGCTTAGTTCGATCACTACAGTACCATTATTAAGGGGTTGTTTAGGTCATCAATGTTCTTAATGCGAGCCTGGTTCAATGGGTGTTAAGGTTATAGTGGTGAAAAGAGGACTAAAGAAGATATGCAAAGAGGTGCAATTCGGCTGGTGATGATTAGGCCTATCGCTGCCATTGTGCGAGCCTGGTAATAGTCGAGATGGCATGGCGGTACACAACATTCAACGACCCACCATCATCACAGCACTATTATTCCATACAATGATTGTGAAAATATAAATCATGCAGCTACGAAACACAATATCAATAATATATACACTTTACACAAAAAAAAATCCAACCTTTTCCCTCTAAAATCTGCATCCAGAGGAACGCGATCAGAACATCACCTTCAAAATAATATCGATATTACAATATGTAATTTGCTCCACTACAACGCAAAAACCATTATAACCTACACTCCCCATAGATACTCATCTAAAATACGCATAAATCATACACTCTCTCTCACACCTTTCAAATGAGAACATATCTCCTCAACTTATCTACATAATCAAGGCGCTTCAGTTAAGGTATTGTCGAGGCATAGGCCGAAGGGTGGTTGGAGTCCCCCGACTCTTATATATATATATATATATATATATATATATATATATATATATATATATATATATATATATATATATATATATATATATATATATATATATCCTATTATCACGAAGGCGGAGGGGTCGTCGTACTACTCCTTATATTTCGTTCGGCCCGTGTCCTGAATGGGTTTAGAGGTTGGCTACGGGGATGATTTGAATGAACTTTGCCAGCAAGCGACCCAAAGGAAGTTAGATACACAACCATATGAAAATAAAGTTTTAATGAACACGAAAGAATTCTCACCTGTTAGGCTTCACTCTATTAATTGTAAAACTGAAATTACAACGGACGATTTTAAAATCTTAAAAACCACCCCTGATCACATATTATTAAGGATTCTTGAATCCATGTATATTAAATACCTTTCTCCTTCCTTAAATTCCGATTCCTCTTCTCACCCACTACTTCTACTCTAAACAAATATATTACCAACCTCCTAACCTTCTCTTTCTTCTTACGCTCCTAGCCCTTTCTTCCCAGTTATCCTCTAACGGCTGATTGTTTAAGGTTGGTTTATCCTGATATGTTTCCTGTGTTTTCCCAATCGTTAATTTTTAACTCGTAACATAATAATCCAGAAATTATCAATTGCCTGTAAATTTATCGCTATCCCCCTCCTTAATTAACATTAAATACGTTCCATAAATTCGTCATTTTGATTATCTGTTTGGTTCTTAACTTAAATTATTTTCCACAAATTGTATTTCCAGTACCCAAAGATGGGTGAAAAGTTCACCCGTAACGTTGTCACAAGAAAATGAAATGAATTTCCCTTTATACGTCCTTTCGTTCATCCTTCAAATTATATATATATATATATATATATATATATATATATATATATATATATATATATATATATATATATATATATATATATATATATACACGAGGGGCGGTCAATAAGTTTTGCAATTCGGATATAAGGAAACGAGATATGAGGAAAAGTGTTTTATTATTTTTCAATATAACTACCCTCGACTTCAATGCACTTGCGCCACTTGTCCCTGAAGCTTCGAATTCCCGACCACCAGAAATCTCCCGACTGCTGTTCAATCCACTCCTGGACAGCGAGCTGGACATCTTCATCGTCCCCAAACCGGCGTCCACACAGTGCAACCTTGAGCTGGCGGAATAAAAAGTAGTCGCTAGGGGCCCAGATCTGGACTGAAGGGGGGGTGAGCTCCTCGAATCTGCACTCACGCAGGGCAGCTTGTGCAACTCTGGACTTGTGGACTTTGACGACGTTCAAGTTGATCATGGGGTGTGAGGTTTCTAGGGACCCAAAGGGCAGAAACCTTGGTCATGGCCAAATTGTCGTGGATGATGTTGATAACACTTCCATGTGATATTCCAAGTTCTCACTCGATTTCTTGGACCTTCACCCGTCGATTTTCGAGGATCATCCTCTCCACACGGGCGTCCTGGACAGGGGTAATCTTCAAGGGACTCACGACCATGGCGGAACTCACTATTCCAGCGAGCAATGGTTGCATAGGAAGGGGCGGTGTCGGTGTACACTGCAACCATGCGTTCATGGATCTCTTTTGCATTCTTGCCTTCCTTGGTCAAAAATTTGATCACAGCGTGGTGCTCAACTTTCACCATTGTTAAAAAATTTGTGACTGACGATCTGCGATCAGCTACTGCTTCTTAAATCGACGAGGCAGGAGCGTGCGGCTGCAGGTCCTGACTTGTCATAACTTGTCCTAACACCCCCACAAACAGGGATCCCCCTTCCTCTGTTTTTGCCCTACCGCTTCGCAAAACTTATTGACCGCCCCTCGTATATATATATATATATATATATATATATATATATATATATATATATATATATATATATATATATATATATATATATATATATATATATAAATAAGGTGCTTTGAGAGATAACTTAATAAGTGAATCTCGGATATCTCACTTGGCTAGTAAATAACTGTCGTGGTATGACATTAAATTATATCAATACCATATTATATCTATGGGGGAGGGACCAATAACTTAAAGGCGAACCGAAAAGGGACGGAATGCCACGAGTTTCGACGCGCGGAACAGCGAGAAAAGAGTGCAACGAGGTCAGGTAAAATTTGGGCAATGGCAAAGCCCAAGGTTATTTAAAGAGGCATGTACAAAAATATAATTTTATTTACATAAAATAAGAGAATTAATGGGCAAAATTACATCGGTAGACGAGGGGGGAATTGCAGAGTTATGCATCAGACTCTGAAGTTAGAAATTAATGCGATACAGAAGGAGACTATTCAAATGGGGAGGATTAACTCAAATAGGTTGCTGAAGGGGGGAGAGAGGTTGGCTTACGGAGGATTCCGGGTGAGACGTCAGGGTAAGGCTTCACGGATGTCTTCTGCAGACAATAAACATTTTCGCGAGGACGCTCGGAGCTTCTGAGCGGGAAGTTGACGTGATGACGGTTCTCCAAACGGGGGGTGGGGGCGGTAACGTCCGGTCTAGGGGAGAGTATTTTGGCCATCCGAAAACGAGGAGGGAACGAGGAAGGCTTCGACAGGAGTTGATGAGTAGAGTCTGAAAAATCGCTCGGTGGCGATCGTCAAATGGAATTACCACACTGGCTGGGTTAATTCCAAGACACGAAATGTTCAGCCGTCACTTTGCTTTGTTGTTAGCACCTGACTTGGAACTAGGGGAATGCTTTTTGGTCCTGGCGGGACGCCTCAACTCTGTGTTTCCAACCTGGAAGACGAGCCCTATATATCCGAGGCTCCCCCCGCAGGAGTGGGGGAAACAGCGCTACTCTCGAATGGCCTCGAATCTTCACGTCGAGGCGATTCTAACCAGCAAAAAGGTGGTCCGAGGTGGACGCGGTTTGAGGCTACCGCCTGTGTATGGGGGATGGGGAGGGAGGCTTACCAATTTAAGCCTAACCAAATTCTAGAACCTTCTCCAGCGCATGGACGTCACTTCCGTGCTGGAAAAGAAATTCCACGTGGAATTCCCCCACAATAACTATTCACTATGTAAAGTTGGGGGGAATGTGAAAGGCAAGGGTTACCTTAGAACCTGATGTTCGGTTGGCGTTGGTGAGTGAAGGTGGTGAGATAAGGGTGGAGACGATGAGGTAGGTTCTCCAGGGACCGACCTGATCCCACAATTCTGTAACAATTCTGCTGGAAGAAGGCGATGACGGGAGCTTCTTGTCAAAGAGGGCCTCACGCTCGTGAACTCCGAGGAATCTTGGGTGCTTCAGTGAGGGAAGGGGGGCGAAGTGACCTATCGACGCGTAGGGTCACGGAGAAAAGCTGAGATGTAGTTTTCTCGCCTAGAGAACCAGAGTGAGGCCGTTTGTAGCTTTGGCTCTGAAAACGTGAGTACGAGCCTGGATCCGCACTGACTTGTAGAGCAACGGGATAAATAGCCTCCCTACCTGGGACCGATCTCCTCTCAGAAGACTTGGTGCTTCGACAATTTACCACTACACCGAGATAGATGGCAATTCCTGCCCCGCCAGACGCTGTGCAAGCTCTACTACCGAGGGTTAAAAGAATTCATCTTTTATACTCGAAATTCGGGAGAGGTTCGCATGACTCCGGAAGTAGATTTGATATCATTTGCCCTTCTTCGAGTGAGAGAGGCTTGATTATCTCCTCCATTTCGTCCTTTGCAAACTTCCGGGAACCACGGGAAGCGAAGATGGGGTCCTATCTATCGATAACCAGTCCAGGACGGAATTCGGTGGTTAACTGAAATGGTCGGCGGGTTCTTCGGGCGGGAGATCATCAGATATCAGGCCGGAGGGGGAAGGTTTGATAACCGGCCCGCCCGGAAGGGAGGTGGGGAAACGTGGGTGCTTTATGCTATTCTCCTACAGGTATCATCTCTGTTGCCCTCCTTTGCATTGTCTGCAGCAGGTTGATATCGTGTCTAAAGTGTGGGGACCATACTTGTATACAGTACTCTAAATGTGGCCTAACCTATGGGTTGTATAGTTTAAGGACAACTTCCTTACTTTTGCAACTAACATTCTATTTGCTCTATTTTTCGCCTCAATAAACTGCTTAGAAAACCTGTGAGCCATCAACTACTCCTTCTAAGTCCTTCTCATCCTCTACTTATTTCAGCCAAAGCCTATCCATTTCATAGCTAAATTTTCTATTATATCTCCCCATGTTAATAACTTTACATTTTTTAAGGTTAAAATTCATCTAAAGTTAGCTTCAACTTCATTTACCCCAGTTGCCAATTTTGTGTGATCAGCGAAACTTGACACTTTACTATTTACAGCCTCCCCAAGATCATTTATATACACTAGGAATAATAAAGGGCCTATAACTGATACTTGAGGTACGCCACTGATAATATCCCTTTACTGTGAACTCACTACCTTAAATTCAGCACTTTCCCAGATCTCACATGCGTTTTTAATTTATGAACTCGTCTCTTATGTGCCATGAGACCAGTATCATGCCATTAGACCAGCATCAATACATCATCATCATCATCGTCGTCGTCTCTTATGTGGAACCTTATCAAAAGCTTTGCTAAAATTCAAGGAAATTACATCAACATTCTCTCCCTTGCGTCTTCTCTTTCCACCAGGACTATGTGCCCCCCCCCCACCTTACACACACACATATTTCGCTTCCCCTAGCTTCACAACTTCTTCTCCACCCTGTTTTTAGCCGTAATGACCTCGTTGGTTTTGGTTTTTTTTCTTGAATGTCCCTCCCTCCCTCCCCTCCTTTCGAATTCAAGGTCACGAAGTTTACGCCCCTCGTAGGCCAGAGTGGCAGAGGGGGTAAAGCATGTAATCCTCGCTCCCTCCCCCAATCCCCATCCCATGAAAAATAAAAGGATAATGCAGAATCTTCTGCGGGAGGGAGCGTGGGGAGCGGGGGAGCACTGCCTCGGAAAGTCCAAAGTTATTCGGGTCCTCTTCACTTCACTACATTCGCTATTTTCAATTCCTTTTGCACTCGCCAAAATCTAGCGCTCTATTTTCCCCCGAGCAACTGCAATCCTTTGTACACCTTTAAGAGTGAATGTCACCCGGGACGGAGGCCTCACTAGTATTGAATTCAATTCTATCACTTAATGATTTCCCTGTCTACATTAATGCTATTTAACATCTCTTCCTCTGAGCTTGAACTATCATAAGTTAAATTGTTCAGATTCTTTTCTGTAAATTCTGAAGCAAAATTATCATTAATTACCTCAACTATTTCGCCATCAGATTCCTTTAAATACCCTTCATATTTAATAGGCCCAACATTATCCCTACTATATTTGCTATTGATTTTATAATAGGTAAATAATTTTCTTGGATCTTGATTGTTGTTTTGAGCTAAGTTAATTACTCATCTCATTTTGCTTTTCTTAACAAATATTATACAATTGTTTAGTCACACAATCTTGGGGGGATTGCAGCTTCTTATTCTTTTTCTTATATAAATGTAACAGTTTTTCTGTAATTATTTTTGAGTGGATTAATTTTTCTCGAATTTTATACCATTTCCTGTGGCAGTCACAATATGAGTTGTATTTGGGCCTGGATTTTCTATTTCTTCTAAACAGATGTGAATAATTTTTCAAATCTTACTTCTTCGGTGGCAAATATATTTATTCGATGTGTCGGTCTATTTTTGACAAACTCTTTATACTGGTACTTGATTATACTACCACATACAGGAAGCACTAGTGTTTCATTGTATTTTTTTTATTGTTTTTATCTATGGGGACAGAAGTTAGTGACTTTTGATGAGTATTTGTTTCATTTATTTTATCATAGTATTGATATTTATATTTTTATGTACCTTGTTTCCTTTGTTAATTAATCTTTGTTGTATTTTTTTAGTGTGTAAACACTGATTTTGTTCGAAGTACTAATAAATGGTTAATTTTATCGAAGATTTACATTTTTATTCCTGCGACTGGTTGTGTAGGTAGGGAAGGGTCCAGGGCAGTGCTTTCCCCAGCGCCTTGTACATGTTTAATATTCATATTATTTGTTTATAGTAGTTTCCTGGTTAATTTCAAGGCGATGTTATGGACAATATCTTTTGGATGTAGTTTTTGGAAGGATGTTGAGGTTGGGATTGACTCGAATGTCCTCTGATAGGCCCAGACCAAAGCCACCGGGGCTGATCTAAAGCCATCGGAGTCGATTAACCGAACCCTGACATCCATCTATAAACAAAGTAACACCAATCCAAGGTTTTCTACTTCAATACATACTTAATAATATTACAATATTTACAACTCGAACTTCAGCGCAAAACAAAAGCCAAAGGAATTTTCTCTCCCAATGAATCTAATTAAAAAAAATAAATCTTTGCTTCGAGTTACTAAACTCGTTTAAAAACTAAACTATTTTTCCGCCTTATAAATATGACGCATGTCTATAAAATTTCTTTTATCCGTTATTGGCGCTTCAGCCGAGCTGTAAGAAGTGTCTGTCTAAACCTCGCTCACTAAACACAGAGTAAGAAGGATGTTATTCCAACAGATATTTCAAAACTTTCCTGTTTTGACGCGAAATGGTAGTTTATTCTACCACTGAATCACATGTTGAGTGGAGGGAAAGGGGCAAAGGGAGAGGAGAGTTGGTGATTGGGGGAAGGGAGGATCTTGCGGGGGGAAGCCTAGGGGCGCTAAAACAGGCGTCAGGAGCAAAATGAAATAAAACTCAGACCATTCGTATTCGAGAGCCAGTTTAAGGTTGCTTCTTGTGTTCGATAGTTGCTGGGATTATTTGAATCCTCTATTTAATTAATGCTACTCTTTGATAGATAATAGTACTACATAAGGTAAAAATGCATAGTATTTACTAAAATCTAGCGTTTTATTTTTAATTGGTGAATTAGACATAAATTTAAGAGTACACATTTGTATTTATTTGTTTTCAATTTGTGGTGAGGGTTAATTTCTTCGTCACAAATGAGAAAACTCTGAGACAATCACTGACATGTAATATTACTGTGTAATACATTTGTAGTTGTGTTTCGGAGGAAAATATATTCCGGAATGAACCTGCGACTGACCACCACTTGACCAATGTCCGGTGCATCCTTAAATCCTTTCCACCGATGCCAATTAAGCACGTGTTTCTCCCATACCGCTGTGAGAAAGTTAATCCCCCTCTACAAATGGTGTATTGTGGGTAAGAGAATGAAGTATGTTAATAACTCGCTTTATTTCATAACATTCCGTCAGTGGCTTTCGGTGAATCTGTGGTAAACTTTAGGAGTGAGAACGTTTATTGCCACCTTCGGCCACAATATCCTCTTGTGTCCTTGAGTTTCTTTGTGGAGGATTTCGAATCCACCAGCCCATCCCATCCACCTCGGTTTGGGTTTCAATAATTTCGATTTTATTTGTAATTTTTATGACCCCCGGCTTTAACTGGTCTCTGATCGCCAGTAGCCCCAAGAGAGACGGGCTGAGTGCATTTCCTGTCACCGCAACGATTTTAGCCCACAATATTCACGACTTTTTCGTTAAAATGAGAAAACAAACTCATTTTTCTGTTTATTTTTGCCTCAATCCTTCCCTATCCATTCCCCATTGAGGAATAAAAGGCCTCATCAAAACAAAGGCAGTCAACTGAGATGGTTTCCTTGTAGGCCTTTTTCTTTGCCTTGATTAATTAACAGTCGTCGTGTCAGGCGGAAATAACTGCCTTTTCTTCTGGGGATTGTCGAAAAAAGGTAAGTTAAGGCAAATGCGACCTTCCGAGAGATATTCGGTGTCTATTATTTTGTATTTTTTTGATGTCGCGGTCGAGTTTCTATTAAAGATGAGTGTAAATGGCAATAGTCCCGATAGTAGTTTCTCTACGTACTTAATTAAAACCAACGAAGGCATCCAGAAAAATAGGTTCATGACGGTGTGAAGATTGTAGTAGTGCATTAGAGTTGACCGAATAGGTGAAAGAGGGGAGCAAGTAAAGATCATCCCTCCCAAAGTTATACTAGTGAAGCCCCCGGGATAAAATAAAAAAAATAACCAAAAAATTATTTAGGAAAGTTTATTTTAAAACAATTAAAAATTGTAAACTTTGTAGAACTCCGAAATTAAATTTTAATTACTTAATTAAAACGGTATTGGCTGGCAATCATATCGCCCAAATCATTGAAATCATTTTATTTGTGTGTTTCGAGCCACATAAATTCCTGTAGATAAGAGTTTAGCATTTCTCCTCTTACATCTTCGTATGCGTTTAATTCCTAGTTTATGCTTATTCCTGGAGCTTTAAAATGACGATGTCATAACCTCGTATACCTCCCAAGCAAAGGTCATCTCTCCCCCAATTAAAGTTAATCCCTCCTCTTTCTCTAAGGAGGGACTATCTTTACTTGATCCGAAAGAGGACGACTACTTAAGGTGTCACTCACCTTGTTGAAGGTGATTCAATTCAGTACCCCTTTTGTTCCGACAGAATCACGTGCCCTTTTCACACTGTCTATCTTCGTCAGCCTTTGTTGTTTTTTCTCGCTTATTCTTCGTCTCCCCCTTGACCTCCCTCCTTTCCCCCATTGACTCCGATCGCGCGGTTAACAGAGGATAACTCGATCCACCTCGAAATCCACCCGCTTGTGTGTGGTAAACCTTTGATTTTCTTCCATCATTCTCAGTTTGGGTGTCCGAATCCATGCGAAGATTAGGCCTCGATTTCGAAGTTCTCTCGTCCGAATCCTCGCGCCCATTTATACGGACGTGGGGGATTTTGAAATGAGTCATTATTAGGCCCAGGTTTCAGAACTAATCTTCTGGCGCCCATTAAACATCATGGCCGATTTCGCTGACCTTTTTATTTTACCTTAATGCTACACCAATCCCACCTTCATACGTCACTCATTGGTTTTCCATTCTTTTTACCATTCGTTCCTCACTGCCTCAGTGTAGTTGTTTTGCTCGTGATTTGCTGGTACCTCCCAAAGTGACGTCAGAGTCCAGCCGGTATAAATACTAGCTGTCAAGCCAAGATGACAGACCAGACTTCATTCTTATCAATTAATGCACTTCATTTTTGATGCTAAATAAACTCTTGCTGGCGTGTTTACCACTTCCGTTATTTTTTATCTATTGCTTTAAATGCGATAGTAAATATTTATTGTATAACAACAAAATTTTGCACAAAATAGTTGCCAGTTAATGTACAGTGCCACATTTTTTTCGCCGATTACTTGCTTTATACATTTTTAGTGAATTAGGAATTTTATTTTATTCTAATTATATTACTGAATACATTAGTATTTTTATTTATAATTATATCTTAGAATATTTTTATAAAAAATATCGAATCTGGCAAACTAAAATACGTAATATTTTGCGCCATTCTTTTGGATTAAAAGCCCGCCATGTCTTAAAAAAACCACTTCGATAAAGTCGCCAACTCAGTGGTTTTGGCAGTAAATTTAGTGCTTATTTGTTACTTTTAGTGACATTATTATAGTTTTACGCGCCCGCGTAATTTTAGTGCCTTGCATCATTTTTTAGTGCCTTTGAATATTAGTTAATGCAAACTTTAATTTTAAAAAATATATTCAAAGTTCTGATGAAGTAAGGTTAGATGTGTCCCAATTATTTTGGCCATGACACACACACACACACATGTACATATACGCTAATATGAAAAAATACAATTGTAAATATTAATGAACATGTTTTGAACATGGCTGTAATCTTTTCGCGCAAGACTCCGCAGTTGATCCTTTTAACGCAATTGCGCATGCGTTGTTAGTTTGCTTCTGCTATTCATGAAGTGAGATTGTTTTGTGACAAAGAAAATTAAATAGGCTTACCCCCCCCCCTTAAAAAAACTATATTCCCCTACCAAAAATGGCCGGGTTAGAATATGTATTTGACTCATAACCATAGACAGCAGTGGCCCAACGTCACATCCTTGGATGGGGTTTAACCTTAATTAAAAAACTTAGGGTCAAATGACCTTTATTTATTAGAAAAGGTAGAAAGGTATAGATAAAACTCAGGGGTCAAAGGCCAGGCTAACAACACCATGAGCGACTCTGATCCCATTCAGTATACTAATTGCATTGCCCCGCTGAACAGCAATACCTAGATGCAAACCCAGAGGATTAACACCAGATCCGCATTTACACCTCTGTGGCTCACAAATTGGCGCACCCACCCTCAAAGCTATGGCAACCCTAAGGGTTTCCGGATACAACTGAGTTCCCAAAGATTCGACTGGGATGACTGGCAACCAACAGTCACTATCAGGATGCCCCGCGGCCAGCAGACGGGCTCTTGCAACCTGATCTGCCCTCTCTTTGAGGCCATTCAGTTTGGGGAGAGAGCGAGAGGTAGACCCCAACATTTCTGCCTCAAGCGGTCCCCATTTTCAGGCTCAAAGGCAGTGTACCCAATCTAATAGGCCCAGCCACCCTGCCCACTTGAGCCAAACGGGTAACCGGTGAAAGAACCGCTCGCATTAAAGGGTTAACTGAAATCAAGGAGGATTTGTACCCAGGGAGAGCAATGACTTGTGTCAATCGTATTCCTTAACCACCCTTCCCAATTGGGAGAGTGGTTTCCTGGGAGCTGCTCACAGGCAGCTCTTAGGAAATCATCTCTTTTAATGCAATTAAAAGCATTCTTCAAATCGACCTTCAAAAAGACCCGCCCTGGGTCATCACTAGTCAAATATTCAGGGGCCCATTCAGTTATTTATTAGTAACATGTGTGAAATAAGAATAGAAAAATAAGTGCTTATAGGGAAATAATTACTCTGTATCCTTTACAGATGAAAAAAAATTATTCACATCATTTTAGAGGAGAATGGATGCCAAATACAAAAACTGGTTAAAAAGAGTGGAAGGTGACAATACGAAATTGTTTTGCAATTACTGCAAATGTCTTCTTCATGCTAGATTAAGTGACATAGACCAACATAGTAACACTAATGAACACAAAAGGCTGAAGCACCTTCCAGTTGTCAAAGACAAAGCTAATATTTGCAACTGTCAGTCCTAGTACGGATTTAACTGTGAAACAAACTGAAGGACAGTTAGCATTATTTATTGCTGAACATTGTTTGTTCCCTACCAACTGTAGATCACTTAACTGAGTTGTGTAATGAGTGCTTTGGTGATGCGAAACAAAACAACCTTAAGCTTAAACGATCAAGATGAACAAACATTATTACTAATATTCTCTATTCACATTTTAAAGAAGTTAAAAAATAATTTAGGAACTGCCAAGTACAGTTTAATAATTGATGAAAATAATGACATTTCTGCCACCAAATTACTAGGAATTGTTATTAGATATTCAGAATTAAAAAAAAAAATATCGTAACTTATTTGGATTTAGTTCAATTAGGTGAGTGTAAATCTAAGGTAAATGAGCAATGCATTAAAAGAATGCCTAGAAAACATAAACTTAGTTTGCAAAATCTAATTGCAATAGGCACAGACAATGCTTCAGTCATGACAGGCGTAAACAATGGCGTTTATACGATACTAAAAGAGAGATTCCTCATATTTTTAGGGGACTGTTCTCTTTTGTTTAATGGGAGTAATTAACGCTTAAGAGTCACGTTAATATTAATAGTTTGATTCGTTAATTATGACGTGTCTCGCTCTGTCTGTCCACTGCCTCGCTGGTTATACTTTAAAGGGTAAGGAGAGAGGGAGGATGCAAATTTCTTCTTGCCTGCTCTGACCTGAAATGTGCTTTGTTTATTTTCTCAGTGAACTACATGTTGAGTGGGGGAAGGGGAGGATCTTGCTTGGGGGGGGGGGCAAGGCAGGTGGCCGTTGGAACAGGCGTCGGGACTGGGAGTCCAGGAGCAAAATATTGCTCAAACCGTGAGTCTCCGAGACAAGAGACAGGTGTAGTTGGCGCTTGTCTCGGATTAATTAATGGGTGCTTTTTAATGGCTAAGACGACTACTTTGTAAGAAAGGTAAAATTGCATCTTATCCTATTAAGAATTTATTTGTTCGAAGTTAATTAGGCCTAAATTTAACGGTCTTGATTTATTTACTGTTTTTGTTTTCAATGTCTGGGTTCAACCTTAAATCCTTGTCTCCGATGCGATTAAGCACGTGTTTCTGCCACACCGCCGCCGATCTCCCAGACAAACGTCAATTTGCACTAGGGTTAGGTCCAGGTTGCTGAAGCATTTTGAGATGTGGCTGCAGCAAAGTTATCCTATTAAATGACCTTTTTCTCACAAACTCTTCTTTTCAATAATTTTGTTGCTTAATTATCGAATATATTAAATTTTATTGATAAAATATTAATTAGGAACATGAGAAAATAATCAGTGTTGCCTTCTGTGAATCTGTGGCAAACCAAACTCGCAAGAAGTGGGAACTATTTTTGCCGCCTTCATTCACAATATCCTTTTGTGTCCTTGTTTATTGAGGGTTTCGACTCTCTCTACCTGCCCATCCCGTGCGCCTCTGTTTGGCTTTAATAATTTCGATTTTCTTTGTAATTTCCATGGTTCTTGGGACTTAGGTTAACGGGGGATTGTAATGAAAGAAATATATAATAATAAAAAAAAATCACGTTTGGCATTAGTTTAATTAGGTGTTTTCCCCGACAAAAGAGCTGAAAATCATAATTCCAATTACCTGTTTCCTTTTTACAACTTTCCGGGGGTTTAAATGGTCCCCTGTCACCAGTAGCCCCAAGAGACGCAGGATGAGTGGATTTCCTGCCCCCGCAGTGATTTCAACCCTTATTTTTCACAAATGTTTTCGGTCAAATATGAGAAAACTAACACATTTTTGTCTTTATTTTGGCCTCTCAATCCTTCCCCATCCATTCTCATGCCTCTATTTGCCCATTAAGCAAGCAATCCTCTGGATGTAGTTTTCTTGGGAGTTTGGGTGCCTTAAAAGAGGCCGTTTGACTCGGATGACCTATGATGGGCCCTTGTGGCTTTTGTCATCTGTTATATTATACAGCAATACCCCGGTTACTGCGGTTAATTCGTGTGGTAAAAACACCGCAGTAAGCGAAACCGCATTAATCGAAGATATAAATACATGTAAAATCGTAGATTGATGTCTAGACTTTTGAAAAATGCGTGTAAATGCGATATAGATGCGACGTAAATAAATAAGGAAACAAATGAATTGGACACCATATAATGTACAGTATTACTGTTTATTAAGTTTCATGAGCATATGAAAAAAAGATAGAGTAAATGTCATTTTTTATGAAAATATTGTAAAAGGGTTGTTTGCGTTCTCGATGCCTTCTTCTTCTCTTTGTACATCACCCGATAACAACTTAGCGCATTTTCTATCTGTCTTCTTACTTGTATTGCCCTTTCTACATTCGGGTCTGCATCCATTATCATTTGCTTTCCATCTTCAAATGTCCGAAAAATAGAATCGAGTTCTTTTATCGTGAATTCCTTCGTTTTTGCCATTTCTTCCGTTTCGTCATTGTCTTCGTCATCGTATGCACATTCTTTCTCTAAATCAAGAAGTTCGTCGTCATTGAGATCTCCATTATGCGAGTCGAGCAATTCCCTAACGTTGCCATCGTCCATATCCGCCATTCCCATTTCTAGCCCAAGTTGCATAATTTCCGTTACAGCCCCTGTAACTTCCGCCTCGAAGCTTGCAAAATCATTTGCACAGTGAGGAATTATATTTTTCCACACTGCCCTCATATTGCTAGCTGTGACCTCACGCCATGCATCATTAATGTTTTCCACAGCGTTCTTTATGTTAAAGTTTTTCCAAAATTCCGTAAGGTTCATAGCATTTTCTCCCGTTGTTTTTTCAATTGCCTGGGCAAATGTTTTTCGCAAATAATAGGCCTTGAAAGTTGCTATCACCCCCTGATCCATCGGTTGCAACAGAGATGTTGTGTTGGGTGGTAAAAATACAACTTTAACATTTTCGCATAAGTCACTAAGTGCCGTTGGGTGACCCGGAGCATTGTCCAAAATTAATAGAATTTTAAAGTCTACATTAATGGACTTGCATACTTACGCACGAACAAACAAGCAAAATTCTCGGGTACCGCATTAAATCGAATTCTACACGCTGTATTTGAACTTTTGGTGTCAAACTACCAATCGCACTAAATCGAAAACCACAGTAATCGGGGTATTGCTGTATTGTGGGGGACTTTGATTTTGTCTTACCCTGGCGATGGTGCTTTTTGTGGGTGGGTTTTGACGGATGCGGATGACTTTTGATAGGCCCTTGTGGCTTTTGTCATCCGTGAATTTATGTTATGTTAAGGAATAAAAGGCTGCATCAAAACAAAGGCAAACTGAGATAGTTTCCGAGTAGGCCTTTTCTTTATGTGATTAGCTAGTAGCGTCAGGTGGAAATATTTGCCTTTCTCGTAGATGGATTTTTGGAAACTGGTAAATTAAGGCAAATCCGACCTTCATAAGGATATTCCGTGTCCGTTCTATTGTATTTTTCTGATATTTCGTTAGGAGGTTATTTATATTAAATATGACAAGCGTATTGACAATTACTAAGGCACCAAGACTAGTTTCTCTACGTACTTAATTAAAACCAACGAAAGCATCTCGCCATAAAATTTAATTCGTCATTTTAAGGTAGCTCGAATAGTTGAAAGAGGAGACTACTTCTGGTGCTCACTTTGTTGGGAGTGATTCTTCATCTTGGCCAATCACTCACCCCATTTACCAGTAAAGGACCACGTGTCCTTTCCACCTTGGGCTAGTGATTCCTCGTCGCCTCCCACTTGAAGCCCTACTCCCCCATTGACCCCGAACAAAAGGGGTTAACGGTGTGTGACTTTTAGCCCAAGACAAAATCCACCCGCCCATTTGTGATAACCAAACCTTTGATTTTCTTCTCAAAGAAATGGGCAGTTTGCGCGTCCCAATCCTCGCGTTATTTATACGTCATGGTCAAATTCGCTGTTCGAATCCACCATAGTTTATGCATCGGTCTCGAAGTTCTCTTGTCTGAATCCTCGCGTTCTGTATTCCCCAGACTCGAATTTCACATCCGAATCATCGCATTCTTTTATATGGACTTGAGTTTCTAAAATGGGTTTTAGGGTTAATCAGTTGCCGCCCATTAAACATGGACGATTTCGCTGACATTTTTACCTTGCGAGGTGAAGAATGGGGCTGTTTGTTACATTTATGTTTTCGCCAGTTCGAGATGCGGTTAGGGTAGTGGTCCTAGGTCAGAATGAGAGAGCTCCAGGTGTCCTTGTAAATTCCTGCTTAGCAAGCAGTGCTTAAGTGCTAGGGATATAGCTAGTAGGGTTTATTGGGAGGAGCGTGAGAAATAGGTGTGCTGGTGTCATTCTGAAAGTGTATCCACATTATAAGACGGATATTGGTTTGCTCGAGTCAGTGGGGTCAAGACCTGACCTTATGATAAAAGGCTTAGAAAGGAGAAGAGTTCGAAGGGACTCGATGGAGGTCTTCAGGGGAGGAAAAGGTTATAGTAGGGGAGACATGGGTAAGGTTCCTATTTAATGAAGAGGATATAGGACATGTAGTAATGCGTTTGGTTGTAAGGAAGTAGTCTTTTCCGTAATAGAGGGGTAGCTTTCTGGAATGCTTTACCGGAGGAGGTAATGGGGAGTAGAGAAGAAGGAAGTTTTGTCATGGTCTGTGAATGGTACATATTGTAGTTGTATGGTAGAGCTTTTGGCGACCATTGAATGGTGATAACTTCGAGGTAATGTTATGGACAAAATATCTTTTGTATGCGTTTATGGCGAGTGTTGGGTTGAGGATGGACTCAGATGACCTTTGATAGGCCCAGGTGGCTTTTGGCATCCATAAATGTCACGTTTTCTCTCCCCTCTCGAGACTTTTTTTTTTACCTGTTTTGTAAATATGTGCGAGGGGTTAATTATATTCCCCAAACATATACTCCCCCCTCATTCCGCCACGTTGAGGGAAAACATGTTTTTCCTTGTCTGAAAAAATCCTTTGTCCTCCATTGTTGACACAAGAAGTCGTCCCCCCATTCCGCGATGCCCCCAGGGACCAACCAGAGGGTGCCTCGGGCTTCATTGCATGACGCATCTTCATTCGATGTGGAATCGGAATAAAATGGATAAAGGTGATTAAAGAAAATTGTTAAATAAGGAGTGATAAATTTGTGGAAAGTACATAGGACGTGCAACTCGCTGAGCCACCTTGGGGTGGTGGCGACCCCGTCGCCAGCCCGACAGTGGTGCGGGGACCCTCACACCTATTCCAGGCCCCAACCCAGCTCCCCCGGACCATCGCAGGAGCAGACATGCCACCTCCCGGGGTCTCTCCCAGAGATCCACCGGGCCCAGCAGGTCTGTGTGTATCTGTGGCCAGTTGAAGAGATGTGTGGGGTCGTGTGTCTGTGTTAGGCATTTGGGGCTGTATCGGTGGTGGGAGATATTTTGTGCATGTAAGATGTCAGGAGTGGTGATTTGTTTGTTCGTATCTGTTTTCGCCTTAATCTTCGGGGACCTTCAAAAATGACGTCATCCAACCCGCGTAAATAATTCTTATCCTTAATGCAAGTCATTTGTTTTGACTAAATAAACTCCGACTGGCGTATTCATCACTTTGATGAGTTTTTTATCTAACGCTAATTAATGTGATATGAAATACTTAGTGAATCAATAAAATAATATTGCACATCTTGAATAATACAAGTACAGTTGATGTACGGTGGCACAATTCTTTTTTTCTGTCGCCTATTACGTTTTATACCTTTTGTTTGGTGAATTACACATTTTCTCGTCTAATTAGATTACACTATTGCATTTCTAATTATAATTGTCTCATATTTTTTTCTGACTATAGCGAATCTGGCGATGTTAAATGACGTCATATTTGGTGTCATTTTAAAAGCCCGCCAATTCTAACAAAGAGTTGGGGTACCAATGATAGTATTAATTCTGCTGCTTTTCTAATTTGTCGCTCCTTCGCTGCCTTTATTCGTCGTGGTATTGGAATAAGCTTTTTGTGTAGTCTATGTTAGTGCGTCATCGAATAGGCCTTAAAAACCATTAGTGTCTTATTCTACTAAGGATAAATTCGTAATAGGCTCTGACAGCCAAGATCACTCGTTATTCTCTTGCAATGTACCCCCTCCCTCTTTGCTTTCGGGGAGGCGGACCTACCCCGACGCTGGAGCTGCTTCCTTTTTGTTTTCGTTGGTGTTTTTGCTTGTTTGGTTTAATCGATCCAAGCATTTAAAATGATTGCGGCAACTTATGCCTTGGTAAGCGGTCGCCAAATGGGCGCTGAAGAAAAAGAAAATCTTTCTGCTTCAATAAAACATTTGATATTAAGATTCGGAAAATGACCGGCCAACCCAACGCAATCTTCATTTATATATTGTTAATCAACAACCTCAAATTAGCTCCCAAACCTTCGCGTCCGCCGTGGCTGCTGCTTGAACGAAGCGTCAATAAAAAGGGAAGATAATATCGTTCCAAGCTGTGGTCACTTGTCTTTCTCGTCTCAAGCCCTTCATGATACAGTCTGACTCAAGGGAAAAAGTCTCTAAATTAAAAACACAACATTTTAAGCAAAATTAAATATAAATTGAACTGAATCAGTTTACACAATGGCTACCGATTCTTCTTCAAATTGTGCGAGTTGCTCCTATACTTTTAATGGTTATTTTAATTAAAAAAAATCCTTTTTTTATTTTGCTCAAGGATCAAAAGTAAAATTAAGTATGAATTATGCACAAAATAGAAGCTGGTCACTTTCCGAACATTTACCTGGTGTTGGGCTTATATAATGTTTGGAGTAAAAAAAATGCGTCTAATGACGTCTGGCAACCCTCCTTCAAATCAAACCTCATGATTAGCTTTTCGAATTGTGTATACTACGAGTTAATTGCAAATAGAGGGGGATGCAAACCCCACCATTAAAAGGGTATGGGGGCAATTCAAAGAAGTCGTTAGGCAATTGACTGTATTTCCTTGAAGGGGTTCCTGTGGGGCAGCCCCCCCCCTTGAGGTCATGACTTTTTTTTAGCTAAAAATGAGCCATTAAATTTTCTTTAGGAAGTGACTGGGTATTTTATTGTGACTATTTCTAGCTTCCACCCACCCCGAATGGGCAAAGCTAGAAATGGAGTCATTAAATTTCTTTCAAGTGGGGGACTTCAATAAGTTCTGCGGGGGGGGGGGATTTGTAGTTGTACATATTTTTCTAGAGTAAATGCCCCACTAGCCCCAGGTTTAGGGTTGACTTATTAATGATTTTAATTCTCGTCTGTTTTCTTCCGATTTGTTTTCCAAGCTTGGCTAGACCCAAGTTCGGGTGATAGGTGATGTTATGCTTAGTAGAGCGATAACAAAGACCCGGTCTTGAGTACCAAACCGCTGATGCCCTCGTTGGTTTTTGTTACATTATTTTAAGGTAAAAAACTAGTTGAGGAGGGGGTGGGGTAGTCTTAGTGCCACTCGTTCCTTCTCTTTAATCGTGGGTGTATGGTTTGGGGTGTATGTGTGATGGCGGGGAAAAGGGGTGCCGGTGCTTGCATCATGTGAGGTGATAATGAAGGTGAATGAAGAAGAGTAAGATCGGGCAATGCGTGGTGTGGCTGCTATCGAGTGGAAACTGGCAAATAGTTTGGTATTGTAGCTGAAATTAAGACTTGCATGGGTGAAACTGGGCGTAGTTGTAGCGTAAGGATGGACCTGGCAGTAATATAAGCGATGTTGAGGAGAGGTGGTAATGGCATGGGAGAAGTGTGGTTGTAATTGGGACTTGGCACCGTTTAGTGAGGTTGGAGTGATGAATAGGTAAGTGACAGGGTGAGGTGAAATAATGGTAGCTGTGTTGAAACGTGTGGCTAAACACCTTGAGCGCACTGATGTGCGTAGATACGGAGGTTGGTAAGGTAAAGTGTGTGATTTTTCTTCTCATTTTGAGAAAGAAGATGCTGAATAGTATGATATGTATTACTGTGTGTTGTATTGTGTTCTATATTGTTGAATTGGTTGCTGTGTGGTGGAAAAGAGATGAGGAACGCGACAAGAACTGGTGAATCCAAAGTTTTTTTTTATTAATGAGAGGGTGAAGTGTGCGCGAGTGAGACTGCTTGAGAAGAAGAGGCGTGAACGAGAGGGCAGAGCAAATATGGGTTTATGAGAGTGAGACTGGCACTCTTTGGTGTCTGGGAGGGAGAAAGAGACTGGCACTCTGTGGTGTGTATGTATGGGAGGAAGAGACTGGCACTCTTTGGTGTCTGGAAGAGAGAGAGAGAGAGAGAGAGACTGGTGCCTGGGGTCAAGACTCTGCCAAGCAAATCCTTCGAGCGTCGATTTCGAATTCCTAATTTTCCCCCATTTGAATCGACGTCCGAAATTCGCAAAATGGACGGAAAAGCTCCCTGGGGCGGGGCTCCACTGTGTCTCCCCCACCTTCTTTCCAATGGGCCCGACACACAACTACACCCCTAGGGAGAGAAATCCAAGAAGCTACAGGGTGCCCCAAAAGTCCCGCCTCACAAGAGTGTTACGGCTTAGACAAGTGTAAACACCATTCACCATTTCATCGAAGTTAAGCATAATCGGGCGTGATTACTCAATGGATGGGTCTCCCGATTCGGGTCGAAATGTGTGTCCCTTGCCATGGTCTTTAAGATTAATTAAAGAGATTAATGTTATGGAGCGTTGATGCGCCCCGACCTCCCTATATGGCCATGTTTCCCAACCCTGGGGTAATGGATGTTCTGTGTCATAAGAGGTAGCCTGACCAAATAAATCAGTTTAAGTCTCGTCCAATTATATATATATATATATATATATATATATATATATATATATATATATATATATATGATAGTGGATCCACTGTATAGGAGCTAAAAGTTTAATTTATGAGACTAGTTTCAATATGTAGTTTATCATACCCTCTTCATTCGTATACTGAGAATACAATTGTTACAAAAGTCTATAAATAGCGTACATATCAGAAAAAAAGAGGCTGTATTTCAACTGCCCACCTGACAAATTAAAATTGGGAATTTCTACTATTTTTCTTTTATGAAATCTTTACAATTATATATGGTTTGTACCTTTGAATAGTCAATTTGGTGGTCGAAATTGCTAATATGATTAAAAATACTGAATGTGGTACTGCCTCTTCCGATATCTTTATGTTCATAAATTTGTTTTGTTAAAGTTCTTCAGGTTTCTCCTATGTAAAATGAGGGACAGTTTGTAGAGCCACACGGGATTAAATATACACCTGCTTCATTTGGCTGATCCACGGGCTTGGTCGAAAGGAAAGATTTAAAGATAGAAAAGGGGTATTTAAATGTGGTTAAGCCTGGGGAAATAACTTTGTTCACTCCTTTGAGGAGGGGAGAAAAAGGGAGGGATAGACACTTCGTATTACTAAATTTGTTTTTATCTTTGGGACGGTAATGAGTAGATTTTGCTTCAGATAAACTTTCATTGATCACGTGGAGAGGATAATTTAATTCACTGAAACTGCAGGTTATATATGTAATCTCGTCTTCTAGAAAGCAAGAGTCACATATCCTAAGTGCTCTTAAAAACACCTGATGCAATGGCTCGCTTAATGTTAATATCGTGATGAGAAAAGAAATGGATATAAGAGTTAGAATGGGTTGATTTTCGGTACACAGTGAAGCTAATTTGGTCAATGACAGACAGACCACGTCCCTGGAACTTCGGGAAAACATGGCTTCCTTTTGTGGGAAATTGCAACTATGGATCAGACGTGTTGGAAAGGGAATTTTTGCACACTTTCCGACATTGGATGCCTTCCTTGATAAGCTGAAGATATCGTCAATCCCTGAAGACAGACATTAGAGATCACCTTACCGACCTCTTGGAAAGCTTGCGGAAGTACTTTCCTGATTTTAATAGTGAATGGGTACGAAATCCTTTTGCTGTGAGTGAAGATATCATTCCTGATGAGGACCGTCCAGCAAAAGAAGAATTTATCACACTCAAAATGTTTGAGGCCAAGGCTGGTCTAGACACATTCTGGGTCTCTCGTTTGGAAGATATACCAACATTAGCCTCTCGAGCAGTCCAAATTCTCATAGGAGTGAGAGCTTTCTCTACTGTCCTTGGAATGAAGACCAAGAAACGTAACAGACTCAACGTGTCATCTGACCCCCGTGTAGCCCTTTCTGTGACCAAGCCCAGAATAGAAGAAATTGCACAGGCAATGCGAGCTCAACCCTCAAACTGAAGAACCAGAGCAAGCGTAAAGTGATCACTGATTGATGTGTATTATTATTATTGTATTGAGTATTTTGTATTTATCATGGCTGAATTTGATATAAATGAACATGGAAAAGTTTGCATTTGTGCTGGATCCTTAAAGATATAGAGCCAGTAGCGGGCTATATGACCCGTGCTGTTCATCCTGTGGCTGCGAAGAAAAAAAGAAAACATCCGATATTACCGGGTATATGTTCAATGGGGTCATTGATAATTACGAAATTGCATTTTGGGGTAATCGCTTCGAAAGGGTTGGGAACCACTGCTTTGTGGGGATATTAGTATGTTAAGGGATTCGTTTGTTTTTATTATTGGCAATTAATAATAATAATAATTGTTTGGGAGCATTGATCATCCGCCGTGCCTGAGCTTTTGTTAAGTAGTCTCCTCTTTATCCTTCGCGGGTCTAAGGAATTTCCATGTTTTACTTCCCCTCACTTCACCAGTTCCTTCGAGCGCCTGATTACAAACTTTCTGGCGGAAATGCCCTCGTTGGTTTCTCCTTAGTGACAATTAAACACCCCCATGCCGGGCATGGCGTTCACAGGAAGGATATCGACCGGCATAGTGTTTGCAAGAAGGGTATTCCCGGGTTATGGTCTTCCTATTGATCCTCTGCCATACTTTTTTGTCATTTAAAATGATCTTCAACGAGTTTCCATCGGCTAAGAATTCCTCCTTTCTTCTTCCGCAGCCACCATGAATCCTTGGAGTTATGATTATTATTATTCCGACCAGACCTGGTCCAGACCGGAGGGTCTCCCGAATGATTTCACTCTAGAGGAACATGACCTTCTGAGCCAAGTCAATCTGCCCGACATCATGTTGCCCGGTTTCCCGCTCCAAGATATACCCCTGTACCCAAGTCCACCGGGGCACGAAGACAACAACAACTCCGCCAGCCTCAACACTCCTCCCCCTCCCTCCGCCCCTCCCCGTCGCCGCGATGAATCGTGGGTCGCGATCAAGACCGAAGCGGAATCTCCTCCCGTCCCACTCTCCGGCCACGAACAGACTCTGGTAGGTGAAGGCGGCAGGGTTCGACCACCGCTCACTAGCGACTCGTTTTGGTTTTGGTTTGGTTTTTATCAAGATTTGGGTTAGAAACTAACCCGCTGTTGTTTTTTTTAGGGGGGGGGTAGCCCGTGTACTTGGCTACGCATTGTACCAGGGGGGTTGCACGTCCTCCCGCCCAAGTAGCTGCAACGAAATTCTAGATCTTAGTGAATTTCCATCTGGTTCAGCCCTGTGGGAAACTGTTGCCTCTCCCCGGTCCCTTTTTGAACCCCATCAACTACGACTGCCCCCCTTTCATTGAACCTCTCTTCCCCTGCCTATGGCTGCTCGTCGTTCGGACAACGAACACCTTTTTGTACCCACTGGAGTTTGGGGGCATTGACCCCGGCATCTGCGAGGCCTCTCACTAAACCGGATCCCCCGCTCCGACCTCCCTACCACGTCATAGGTAGGTTTTGGTCTGGAGTTTCCATGAAGTGGGGGTTAGGATGGCGTATACGGCTCTTCCAATCGGCATCACCCTGGGCTCGCAAGAGCCCCCCCCCTCCTTTCCGCCGTTCCGTGTTGAGGTCAAAGCAGGGCGGGCGCTGACAGGGGCACTGAATTTCTCCCCTGCGGCCATGAACGACCGCGTCCCCCGTAATTCCTCCTCATTCTTGGTGGGGTGGAGCTCCCCTCTCACTACCCTCTACCGATAGAGGAGTTCCCCCTTTTATCCATTTTGCAGCGCCTGTTCTAATGTCCCCCCCCCTCCTCCATCTACTGTTTCCGACGGTCTCGCTAAGTTTTTCCTAGAGGAGAGAGTAGTTTCCCTCTGTCCAACAGATACTTGTTCCGGGGCTTCCCCCTTATCATTAGTTGCCTTCAGGCGACTCTAGCCTAGTGGCGAGCGCCGCCCCCTCCGTGTTGAGGTCAAAGCAGGGCGGGCGCTGACGGGCACTGAATTTCTCCCCTGCGGCCATGAACGACCGCGTCCCCCGTAATTCCTCCTCATTCTTGGTGGGGTGGAGCTTCCCTCTCACTACCCTCGACCGAAAGAGGAGTTTCCCCTTGTATCCATTTTGCAACGCCTGTTCTAATGTCCCCCCCTCCTCCTCCATCTACTGTTTCCGACGGTCCCTCTAAGTTTTTCCTAGAGGAGAGAGTAGTTTCCCTCTGTCCAACAGATACTTGTTCCGGGGCTTTTCCCTTAACATTAGTTGCCTTCAGGCGACTCTAGCCTAGTGGCGAGCGCCGCCCCCTCCTTCCTCGAAGCTCGTATCCTTTTGAGGAAGAGGTCCTGGCTGTTCAGGCCTCGGATCGCCTCTCCTTTCGCGAGGATAAGGACTTGGTTCTGGCGCGCCCGGCGCAACCTGGGACGTTTTACGCCTCAATTAAAAAAAAAGAGAGAGAGCATTCTTTGCTCTTTGCCCTCCAGGCCTACGAACACGGTCACTTACGTCCGAATTCAGAACTCTTCTGAGGGTTTTATCATACCCTAACGGGCGCTATCCTAGTAGAGCTGACTGCACAAAAGGTTTACACTCAACCTCGACTTAAAACTAGGTCTCATCTATCCCCTCCCGATCCGCCCTTCCGTTTCCCGTAATTTGAAACGGACCCGCGGCGAAATCCTTGTCAATAGACTCACAGTAGTCAAACTTCTGAAGATAATCGAGAGGTCGTCTTCCGAGGTTCCTAAAGCTGCCCCCCAAAAAGGGGGGGGGGCATGCCTGGACAGAATGACACTGCCTTGTTCGGCCAACAGCAGCCTGAGTTTTGTCAACAGGAAGGGTACGGCCATTTCCGTGTGCTTCTCTCCGAAGAGGGCCAATGCATCTCTTCCCAGGCTAGGACTGGAGTGTACATATTTTCCTTCAATGGATTATCCGTTTTTCTATAGACCATAGTGTGCGCGTGCTCCTCAGCCAACCCTCCCGAAGTATAAGGAATTTGCGACTTCAGCACCACAGGATGGGGACTGAGCAGGATGATGCTCGATTTATATGCTCGAAATACCTCCTTTCAGGCAGTGCAGTTGACCTGGGTAGGATGTGTATCGTAATTTCTGCGCACATTCCACCGTCAGGCGAATTCGACTTTGGTAATCTCTGCCGCGTCGTGGTACGGTTGCAGAGGTCCCTTCTCCTGATCGGGGGTATGAACAATAGACTCCTCTTTTACTGGGGCTACACGATCATTCCCAGGGTATCGGGTCCTTGCTGGAGATACGAGTCTTAAATGTGGTTGAGTTTACGCCATCACTGCCCGAGAAACTTCACCTTTTCCTTTCTCTATCTCTCCGTGCCCCTGTGCTCTCCGGATGCACAGCCTGATTTCGTTCGAGTGACAGGTGATCGATGACCTTCATGCTAGTGACCACCACTTTACCTTTCATCTATCATTTTCTGGGCCACTGCCGCCTGAAAAAGAAAACACCCTGGTGGTGTTTGGAGCGTTCTTAGTGGTTCGTATTTTGACTGAAGAGTTTAAGTCAGTGGATGAGGCCGTTGAGTTCTTCCCCGCCAACCTCATGGCCGTGGCCTACCTACTATTATTAGATTGTCTAGTCGTTTTGCACGCCGTCAGCTTCCTTGTTGGTTTGCCGAGTGTGAGACGGCCCTCAAACAGAAGAGATATGCCTACATGCGCTATAAGCGTCCCCCCAAACGATTTCACCGTCGGTGAATTTCTTTGAGCCAGCGCAGAATTTCGGTGTTACGAAGCAGGCCGACAGTTATTGATCGTTTACAGAGGTGTGGAAGTGAGTTAAAAGGATTGAGTGCAGTTTCTTGCCCCCCCCCCCCGCCCTCGCGCCTCCTTTTGGCCATGAAAATATTGAATCCGTGACGGAGTCTCTCGCGACCGATTTCTCCACATTCTGAGGGGCCGAGACTCGATATGAGGTCACTCCATTATTCAATGTACCTCGTGATGTCGATGAGGAGAATCCTTTAAGGACAGATTTACGTAGAGTTCCGTTCCGCTCTCGCTTCATACTCCTACACCGTCCATCGTCCGGACTATGTCACGTATCCCATTCTTCGAGACCTATGTAAAAAGACATGCGATTTCTGTTAGATCCCTTGAACCGGGGAGTGATCACTCCACCCATGCCTGTTGCCGCCCAATCCATCTCACTTCCTGCGTGTGCAAGTTGATGGAGAGATTGGTAAACGTTAGACTAGCCTTTTCCCTGGACAGCGGAAGCCACCTGTCTTCTGGACAGGGAGGCTTTCTCATGTCCCACTCCACGTCGGTTGCTCTGCTCCGACTGAAAAATGCTGTCTGAAAAGCCTTCCTTGTTAGACAGCATTACGCCACGGTCTTTTTCGATCTGGGGAAGCCCTATGATACCGCATATCGATCCGTTATCATAGACTCCACACGATGGGGCTGAGGGAACACTTCCCACTCGTTATCTCTGAGAGAAGATTGTCGTTTCTTCGTTCGGGTTGTGGGACCCCTCTCCGGCCCAATGCGGCAGGAAGTGATTGTCCCGCCGGAAGATGTTCTCGTTACGCTCTACAGGCATTGAGCCGCATCTCTCGCTATACCGAAGCGCACACGTTTCTGTTGTCCTTGGCCAAGAATAAGGTAGTGCACTTGTACCGCCATCCTTGGCTCAAACCCGACCCATGACTTATTCCTAAACCGGGTTTGCCTGGAAGTGGTAGATTTGCACCGTTTCCCTGGTTTAGTTTTCAAACGAAATCTCCTGAGAAGCTCGTATTCGCAGCTTAGGGTCTCTTGTACCCGCGCCATGGACATTCTTCGTTCCGTGACGTTCAGCAACTGGGTTACTGAAAGGGCTACTGCCTTGCTTTTCTACTGATCCTTTGTTCGTTCGAAGCTTGACTACGGATGCGAGTTTTATGCATCCGCAGCCGAGCGTGTATTGCGGAAGGTGGACTCGATTCACATTCGATGTTTTTCGCATGTCCCCCATTGAGAGCCCAATTATCGATGCTGGGGAGATGCCGTTTGTTCTGCGCCCTGTACAGTGCATTATCCGCCTGTACGCGCGAGCTCGGCGCCTCCCTCAGTCACCAACAGCTATCACTGCATTCGCAGCTGATCTCGACGGTGCCTATGCCGTCGAGAGATGCCAGTCATGCCCGAAGTCCTTTGGGCTTAGGGTAGGAAACTCCTTCGAGAGCTGGCTTTGCCCAGGACGCCACCCTGGAGGGTACCACATTTGACTATTTGTTACCATGAGAATTAAGTTCGGCCTTTTTTGGAGCACAATTCATGCCACCCTGGATCCGTGACAGTACACGAATGATTCCAAATCCCAGGAGGTGCTCTTCCCTCTGTTTAAAGCCAATGGGGTTCTACCAGGCGCCTCATGTCTTCACTTCAGAGCTGGTTGCAATACACCGCTCGTTACGGGAGATAACGCGTCGTGCTATGTTCGGTGACCGGATTGTGATCTTTAGTGCTCTTGCGGCATTGGAATCTTCACACCCTATGGTTCGCGTCACGGTTTTGACGATCCGGGCGGATGTCGAGATTCCTAGACAGCTCTACGGGATGCATGGCAACGAAGATGGGAGACTGCCGAAGGGAACATAAAGTTGCGCCGCGACGGCTTTCGGTCGTCTTCGAATTGGTGAGTCACACTCGCGGGACTCCCCGCAACTTGATTGCGCACTCCCCTGCACCACACTGAACGGCTGCGTTGTCACTAAGACTGTTTGGCACTTTTTTGTTGAATGTCTGTCTGGTGGATGTTGAGGCGCGTTACCTGTGGTCGCTACCGCCGGCCCCTCGTTCCCAGGACGGGTTCGGGCACACCGACTCGTGGACTATCCTACTTTTTAGGAGGCTGGCCTCCTCCTTTTTATTTGACTCTCTCTGGTCTTGGTCGCATGATCCTGCTCCGGGGGGAGGCGGGTTTCCTTCTGGATTTTTTTGTTTTGTTTTTCTCTTGCTTATTTTTAATGTAACCTAGTGTGGAGAAATGGCTACATTAAGCATCCTGGAGGAGTATAGGTACATTCAAGCCCCCCCCCCTCTCATGAGGAGAAGCGTGGGAAAGGTAGCCGGCGAAAATGCTTACCATGTGTGATCTCCCCGCCGCTGTGGGCAGTTGGAGCTAACATCTTTTTGAAGGCGACCACCTAAGGTCCTTAAACGACGCTCTAACGATCGAATTACCTACGAGACCCATAAAGCCGTGGTTATGGAAAAAAAAGAAGCGGTGCGAGTCAGAAGGCACGCCAAGTAGCGGTGCGGTTGCGAGCCTATAATTTGCGAGCTGACTTGGGCACCCCAGTGCCACCTCAGGAATTCTCGCTCTCCCCAGATGCTAACTCACCATTCGCTCCCCCCCCCCTTTTGCCTCTGTGGCCTGGTCACTTCCCCCTTTAGATGGGGCGGCAATCCGCCTATAAATAAGCCCCGCAAAGAAAGAGAAGAGGATTAGTAGTCGATTCGCCAGAAGAAAGATTAGTTCGTAAAGATCGATCTTTCAGCCAGACAAGAAGATTAGAAGTCGATTCGCCAGAAGAAAGATTAGTTCGTAAAGATCGATCTTTCAGCCAGACAAGAAGATTAGAAGTCGATTCGCCAGAAGAAAGATTAGTTCGTAAAGATCGATCTTTCAGCCAGACAAGAAGATTAGAAGTCGATACGCCAGAAGAAGTGTAGTTCGTGAAGATCGATCCTTCAGCCATACAAGACTATTTCAGTGAGAAACGAGAGGATCAGATTGAGAAAATCGATCCCCCCTTTCAGGGCCGTATTAACCTAAATAGTCAAGTTTTATATCGGTGCCATACCGAAGAAGCCTTTTCAGTCTGCAAAGAAGTCCGACTGAAGAAAAGCAAAGCCGCTCACACTCGAGTGATTCTCACATCTCAAGCACCGTAAGAGTGAGAGGAGAAGAACCCTGCCCCAACGAGCTCCCGTTCTTTAATTACGTTGAAGAATCAGCCCCCGTCACAGGCGGCGAAAATTCCACTAGCGACCACCACACTTCAAAGCGAGAGATAAGTCCTCCAGCGACATCCGGCAATCCCTAATACCTACCTGTAAGTTAACAATAACATTTATATCTCTATTGCGATAGTAGAAGTTTAGTACGTCCCACGTTTTAAAGGAGAGTAGAAACCATTATTCTTGAACCTAGGTCATATGTGTTTGTAGATGAGAGTATGTTAATTTAATGTTTTATGCTAATCAAATAGGGTCGTGATAAAAATACTAATTGGCAATTGGTATGTTTACTGGAAGCCTACTTGTTTATGTTTTGTCATTGAAAGATCTTTGAGGCCAAAGATAGAAATGTGTTTACTGTTGGTTTGTAATATTTAATTTAAAATACATGTTTATTTTGGGTAGATTCTGGTGTTTCCTCTTATCCTTATGTGTTTAAAAATAGCTCTTCCTTAAGAACTAAACCACAAAAATAGCACTCTTAGAACAAAGCCTACTTCATCATAGAAGTAACTCACGCCCCTTAAAGCATGCCGCTACTAAAAGGGTGTCAAAGAGTAGAGGGATCAAAACCAAGGGTCATTCTACGACACCTAGTAATAGGCTAAGTAATTATTACGGCGATTTATGCCCTTGGTGGTTGTCGCTAGATGATCTCATCTTAAGACCGCCCCCCCTACCCCCTAAATACATCAATCTTTTGAAATGCCCCGAAGTGATTCCGTTGCACCTGTCGGAGCCGCACCTTCCCCCGACCCGAATTCAAATAGGGAAGATCCCGTCACTGGGGGAACTGTTGCCTCCTCCTTTACCCTTCAGGGGGGGGGGTACCTTGTCTACTTCACAGTAAATAGTACCTGGAGGAGACGCCCCCACCCTCTTCGGGTCATTCAAGCCCCCTCAAAATTTTGCGGCGACCGTCGTCAGGAGTCGCTCCCGGATTTGAATAGTTCAACTGGGAGAAGAACCCTCTTAGAGTGGTAAGCGACGTTGGGGTCCGCATCCCCCCCCACACACTTTCTTAGACCGTAAGATTGTAACTTTTCTGGGGACCGGGATGCGCCCCACCCCCGACGGAGGTGTGCATGACGACCCTAACGACGAACTTCACCCCTATAGCCTATAGGTCTTAGGCCCGTTGACATGGACCCTGAGGTCCCCCATTTAAGATGTCAGGGGGTCTCTTTCCCGGTGAGAGAGATTCCCGATATTTCCTTTCAACTTAATTCTCTCCCTCGTCTCATTTTCCTTTGTTTTCTAGAAACGTTCCTCTCTGGTTCTCTCTCAATGGCGCCTCTGCCATTATCGAGAAACTCGTCTCATCCTGCCTTTGCTCCCGCGGCTATAAAAAGGGACCGCGCCCTCGATTGCGTTTCAGTCGATTCCGTGATCTGTTTCTCACCTGTCCGCTCTTTCCCAATCCCGTCGTCGTCGTTTGAATTATGGGTTATGTAAGATCACCGTTTTAATTTGTGGTTGTGAATTTTGACGATCCTTACGGAATGATATCTGAATTCGATGGAGAATTTATTACTCGTTATTCTCAGAATTATCTTTAGTAGTTGCATTTATTTAAAATTAATGGTAACTATTTGCCGAGTGACCCGATCATTGTGTTGTACCGATTTATGGGTTCTAATCTCACGTTAATATGGATGTCACCACCGAGGAGGTATCACGATGTCCAATTTAGCGGTATAACTTATACCCAAACTGTTTTGGATCATTTCTAAGAAACGAAAGTAGCCAAGTTTCCCCCAATGGCCAAAAGTTGGCCACCAAAGTTTGGTCTGTTGATTTGTGCGTTCGTCCGTCCGTCCAATCCGGCATGGCGCAATCGGTGAACAGACGAACGAACACCACTTCGACTTTATCTTTACTCTGCAGATTTTTGTTTAATTCTGTATAATTTAAATATTTAACCAAACCTGGTAATTTTAGATTGAGCTGCTCTTTAAAACCTTTCAAATGTTTAAGCCTTGTTAATTCTTCACACCCAGTTTCATTTTTAAACGTCACACAAAACAGTTTAATAATAATAATTGTTTAAATTAGTAATCAAAGGATTGGCAGCTACAATTATTTTGGACACGATTCATCAGAATATGAATAAATCTTTTTTATTCTCGCGCTGATTCCTGGTGATTTTGTGCTACAAATGGACGTGAAAATTGTGTTTGCTTTGATTTTACGTTGAAGCAAACAAAATGTTCACAATTAATAGCAAAGATGAAATATTATTTTCGAATGTTTTAATAGATTGATAATTATTAGTATGATAATAGGGGCGGTGAATAGGATTCTGGCTAATTTCGCGCCTTCATTTTAATTATCCCATGTAGTCCTTTATGTAAGTTTTTTGTCTCTTTTCAACAGTTCAACATCGATTCCTTCCTGGAAAATGAACCCCCCTCCAGTGTGCCTCCTGTCCCCTCTCTTCCCATGCACTACAGCCTGAACCCATATCCGGGGCTGTACAACTTCACAGTCACCATTCCTACATTGACAGAAATCGGCCTTAAGCCCAAGGTAAGGTTCGAACCCTGCACTGAATGGTATTTCGGGGTTTAGAATCCCAAAGTTTTTTTTAAGGGGGGGGGGACTTGTTTTTTCCGTGTTTTGGTTTCTAGTTTGCGGGACTTGTTATATCCTGGCCTACTTCCTCCCATCTCCCGATGCGAGAACCTAGTTTTTAGGTTATGTACCATGATGACGAGTAGTGAAGGACCCCTTCATTCACACTTTACTCGCCAGAAGTGAAGGAGGAGGAGGGAGGGGTAAAATGGATAATAATGTGGCTATTATACTTAAGAGAGAGAGAAAAAACAAAACAAAACAAGTCCTAATCCACGCACATTTCACTGGTTTCTGAGGAGCATTGTCTTTTTTTGCAGTGGTGTTACAGCCCCATCGTGAATAAGGTGTATGCGGCGAAACGTGTGACGTTCCCCATCGACATAAAGATGGAGAAATTCATCCCCGAAGCCTCCATCATAATTTGTCCCATATATAGCATCCCCTCGGCCATCAGCCTCCCTGTCAAGCGGTGCTACCTCTGCGAAACGTCAGGTAGGACTTTGTGAGCCTCTTTGTGGCTGGTGGAGGAGGTATTAGAGACTCCTCCGTGGGTTTAATGCCCCCGAGACTATATAAAAGCTTTCAATGTACATAGGGAGCTAGCCGCCTATTCGGCGGGTAAGATCAGAGGGATCTCGTCCACTGGTGAGCACGGCGTATCTTACTAGTACCCATCTACTTTGGACAGATGCCCTGGTCGAGGCCAAAGGCCACATTATCCAAGTGGAAGGATGTCCGTGCAAGTACTTCGACAAGGACAACCGATGCATGGCGGTCGTTCGTCTGCCCATGCCTGCTCCTGGAGACTCCTCGTCCCAGCTATTGGTCAAGATGGCGTGCAACACCTCTTGCGTTGGGGGACCCAACCGAAGACCTTTTAGTATTATGCTGAGCCTCTTTATTCGGTGAGTTCGATCTTAGTCCAGTCGGTGCTTTGAAGCCTCAATTTGGAGGCAATGTAGAGGGATTGAGGGATCACTTCGTCGGAGACCCGGGTAGATTCTTAGCTTGTTGTTCCAAGACTAATAGTAAATATTTCCTAGTACATCTGTTGGTCGTTCCCCATTTGGGGTCCGTCCTAACCCTCCCCCCTCTGCGAATGCACAATTCCAAATGAACCCTGACACCCTGTCAGGAGTTGCACCCACCAACCACCCTGAAGCACAATCTTCTCTTGCCCGCCACCCAACCTCACTGAATGTATCATTCTTGGGCGTTTGCACGTTAATTTGCGCCCTCACCCACACAGGATTCAGTAATTGTCTTGGTCTGTGAACACGACGTTTCTCACCTAAATAAATTGCCAATTGCTGCGTTCTGAGGACTCGATAAACGTTAAGAAAAGGTTTTCCTCTTTTAAGCAGTGGTCGAAGTGGCTTAGATCGATTCGTTATTCGCAATGGCGACAGGTTTCAAGTGCACTCCAGTATTCGGGAGTTGGGTACGACTCCGTTGACCCCGGCTTCTCGAATCAGCTTGGGGTTTCGGAGAATACTCTCACCCTGTGAGCGTAGGCTTAATCCTCATGGAATATGGGGGTAAAATAGGGTTTGGTGTAATATCAGAGTCCATGATGTCATGCTTTAACATGCGCGAAGTTTGAAGTATCTAGAATGTGTCAGAAAGCTCGCAAACTTCCTAACCTCACCAACTCCGACTCGACGATCACGACTCTGGAGGCGACAATGCCCCAGCCCCCTTCTTATTCGCCAAAGGATCAATGCCCTGTCTTGCAGAACCGGTCTCAACCCTCCTTCCCTAGAATCCTCCCCCCACCTCCTGCCATTACTGGTGTCAGCAGCCATCTCCTTCCAGATCATACACCAATTTCTGGCGGTGAGGACAGAATCACAAAGTCCCCTGACCTAAGTAAAATTGTGTTTCCCATCAACCCATGGGGAATGGTCCTAGTTGATTCGTATCAGTCTTTCCCTAGCAGGTTGGGTTTCCCCTGATGAAATCTCGTCTAGAGCGAGAAAGCCAGACCCGCTTTCCATCCGTTTATTGATCTGTTTCACCACATTCCACCCAACACAGCGCATCTCCTCTCGCATTCTCGCAGTAATCCGCCCTCATTTTCTTGCTCGATCAACGCTTAATGCTTAGTCCCATTGAAATTCCCTCGTTGGTATCTTTCTGCCATGTTCTATCCCATCCCTCTTTCTTAATTTCGAAGATGGGGGCGGTCACATTTACTTTGTTATGACGCGCAGCTGTCGCTAGGTGCTCTTTAACAAACGCCACGCCCGCTTTACATAGTGCGTCCACCAGAATGAACCATTCTGGGGGGGAGGCACCGCCCCCTATCCGGATTTACTCTCCTTTACAATACCTGGAAAGTGGACTGGGTATTATTCCCATCCTGCATAGATGTCGCTAACTACTCTTTAATGACCAAACTTTCTTCACAAACAGCAACGAAGAAGTTGGACGCCAACTGATCCACACGAAGTGCTGCGAGAGCCCGATTCGTGACATGCGACGGGATGAAGCGGACATCCGCAAGATCACCCCCAGCATGATGCAACCGAAGGCCAAGGAGCCAGAGGCGGTGAGTTCCTCCTTTCGAAGCCTCTTCTCTTTCATACCTTCCTTCACAACACCAATGTCTTGCTTGCCGTGGTTTGTGGTGTCTCAGTGTTGATGGATTATGGTCATACTACTGCTTAAGAATAGGAGAGAAATCCCCAATTCCTCTACTAAAACAATTAATTTCGATACTTATTTCTGGGGTAGGACTGGCGATGGTTGACTTTAATAACTGGTAGCTAGAATGTTTTCCGCCATGTAGTCAACCATCGAAGACGGTTGGCTGGATCTCTTCTCTTTGTCCTTTGATATTTTCCTTTTTAGTTATGTCGAAAAGACTCGAGCATTCCGACATTTAGGGCCAAACCCGAGAAAGGATTGCATGGGAGTAAACCTGTGTCGAGAGTAATGGGATGAATTTGGGTGTTTTGCTACACTTCATGATAGCAGACTCCATTGGGACGTCACCTCTCGAGGGAGATCAAAACCCTTCTCTGCTTTTCCCCGCACACGACTTGCTTGCATTCTCTGTCATTCCCTCACCCTCAAATGTTGCAAGTTTATTTGTCCAGTCAGCCTCGAACCCCATATCCATTTGGAAATCGACCCCAACTGTTGATGAGGACTTGGAGTACTGAATATATCACTCAGAGACACGAGTTGCTTCTGCCTCTCAACTTGAGTGGTGGGGGGACTCGAGTGATGGTTGTGTGGGTGATTAATTGATCCAACCTACCGCGGCTCCGTAGACAGTCGAAAGCTAATTTTATTTTGAGTCTTGGACCCCCCTCCCCTTCTAGGGTGTGTCCCCAAGGGTCGCCATACGACCGCTTAATCTTTTAATGGAGTCGATTTCGCAATAGGGATCGAACGAAGGTTCTGAGAAGCGGCGGCAGAAGGGCGAAGGGAGCGTCAAAGAGACGAAACGGATGAAGATCAAGACGGAAATCGCTCTCGAACCACCGACCTCGTTGGATTACTTGTTGGTGAGTGACGTAAACCCATTGGTGGTGCCCCTGATGTGGGTTGCATGGGCACAATCCCCGCGTCCTCACTGGTCGAAGGACATCACTGTCGAGAACTAGAGGGAGGGACGAGGGGGCCTTTGAACCCTGACAAGACTCCTTTCACTTCCGTCTCCCGGAATCCACCGAAGAGGGTTTCCAATTCATACCCCACCCCACCCCTAACGTGAAATGGGGCAGCTTTCCTTTGAGCCACGGTGTTCCAAACGCTCACCCTCCCCCCGATGACCTCCCTTTGTTACCTTCGTTAGCAATTATTATTCTGATCTTTATGTTGGTTACATACATCCTCTCTGTGGTCGACCCAAATGTAAGAGACGTATGGGTTAGAATCCCCCTGCAGTGGGGGGAAAGGGGGGTACACTTGGTACCTGGAGGAGTTGCAGGTCCTCCGGGCCCGAGTGACACTTAGGGAAACCCCGTCACTGGGTTGACTTCAACTCCGTTATAGTCTTATTTATTTTTTTATTACTTACTTTTATATTTATTTTGATTGATTATATTATTACTATTTATTATTATTATAATTATGTTTTATAATTACTGGATATTATGATTATTGTGTATTATTAGTATAAGCAATTATTATTTTTTTATTATTATTTACTTAAAATTATCATTTTGGCTCTCGCCTCAAACTTCTGTACCGGGAGCAGTGTTCCCACCTGGACAGGGTTCGGTCTGGTAGCCCTGGTACCTTGCACGCCATCCTGAGATGACCTAGCACCAGGGTATGATAATAATAGGTGATCGCCCACCCTATTTATTAGTGAATCAGCCCATCTCTACTACTTCTCTTTATTACATCCCCTCCTCTACACCCTTCCAAACTTGCTCTTCTCTCCGCGGAGGTTCTGGCTGCGCGGCGCACCTCATCCTCTTATGAGCCTCGGTCGAGCGGCAGTGTACATATACCGTTGGGACCCCACCTGCTGGGAGGGCCGAGAGCGCGCTGGCTAGGGCGAGTGTTAGTTATGGGGTGTATTGGGCCGTCGACTCTGCCACCATCCTTTATGGTCAAAGCTTGAGCCCCATTTCGCCTTAATGGCGGCTGGGTTCCCACATCTCCGAGCTAGGCTTGGAGGGCATATTCCTTGAATGGAATTGCCGCGGACCCCGGGCCAACTGGGAGAAGCTGCGCAGGCTCGTTCTTTTTGCTTTAAATACATCTTTTCAGGCAGTAGCAGTGCAGCTGCACCTAGTTAGGTCTACTGTTAGTTCTGCGCACATTAGTAAATGTTAGACTATCCTTCTTCTTGGATAGCGGAGGCCACCTGTCTTGCGCACAGTGCGGCTTCCGTAAGTTCCACTCCACGTCCGATTCTCTGCTCTGCCTCGAAAATGCCGTCTGCTCTACCTTCCTTCGTAGACAGCACTACGCCACGGTGCCCTTCGATCCGGAGAAGCCCTATGATACCGCATGGCGATACGGTATCATGGAGACCCTCCACACTGGGTGCGAGGTGACGCTTCTCTATCTCTTGAGTGTTTGCGAGATCGTCGATTCTGCGCAGGGAGGGGGGGGGGCACTTTCTGGCCCAATGGAGCATTTAGAGGGTGTCCCGGAGGGATGGGTCCTCAGTGAACGGTATCAGCTCGGTGCTACCGGATTTTCTTTCTACGTCGACGACTTTTCGATCTCTTTTGGTGCGCCTCAGATGCCAACTCTGGAGCGGTGACACTCCAACAGGCATTGAACCGCATCTCCCGCTACGCAGAAAGCACAGGTGAGGTTTTCCTTGGCCAAGACTAGGGTGGCGCACTTCTGCTGCCATCCACGGCTCCACCCTGACCCGGACTTATTCCTAAACGGGATTCGCACCGGTTCCTTGGTTTTGTTTTTGATCGACGCCTCACCTGGGGGGGGGCTCATATTCGCAGCTCATACCCGTGCCATGAACACACTTCGTTCCGTGACGTTCAGCACCTCTGGTGTGATAAGGGTACAGCCTTACTTTTCTATCGATCCTTTGTTCGGTTGAAGCTCAACTACGGATGCGAGATTTATGCCGTAGTCTTGCGACCGGTCCTTTCCACACATTCCCCATTCTTGTTGATCCTGGCGAGATGCCACTCGCGTATGTACGCGCGAACCATGCGCCAACGGTTCTCATCCGCACCCCTTCTCGACGTTGCCTACGCCACCGAGAGACCCTAGTTATAACCTAAGCCCTTTGGGTTTAGGGTTAGGAAAATTCTTAGAGAGCTCAGTGACGCCTCTGCTTCTGCCCAGGATGCCACCCTAACGGCTACTATGACCTTTTGTCGCCATTCCTCTGCTCTCAAAGTTTCTATAGCTCCTGGAGTATTGTGTTCAGCCTTTTTGGAGCACACCGCCCCACGTCGGACAGTGCCACTGTATACGGATTGCTCCATGTCCAAGTGGGGGTCGATTTCCACGCCGTATCCATTTTGTTTTTAGTCAGCGGGGCTTTTGCAGGGCGCTGCGTCTCTCTTTTCCGCCGAGCTGGTTGCATTACTCCGCTCGGTATGGGAGATAACTCTTCGTGCCCGATTCGGAGACCACATTGTGACATTTAGCGACTCGTATACCACTCTGAGTGCTCTCGGGGCATTGGAATCTCAACATACCCTGGTTCGCTTTCCATGACGCCACTGTTGTCGCGATCCGCATGGCTGTCAAGATTATCTTCTGCTGGGTTCCTGGATATTTGGTAATTGTGATAAATGAGGCTGCCAAAGAGTCTGCGAGGACTGTGCGACCAGACCAGCGTTTGGCTCTACTTTGTCTCTACTTGGCCAAAAAGATTATGAGCTTAAAGTTGCCTGCCATTTCCCCATGACTACTTCAGGTCGTCTTCGAATTGGGCACATTCGTGGGACTCGCCTGCACTTTGTTGCGATGACTGAGTTGTCCCTGCCATTCTTGTAGAATGTCCCAGTGTGGTAATCTTCACCCACGTTACATACCTAGGTAGTGAGAAAGCAAGAGTGGTGTGAATTTGAAGATTTTTTTTTTTAAGAGCTCATCTGGCGACTGCCGCCTACATGGGCATTAATCGCCGTATTAAAACTGGCCTAGTTCTAGGCTACTTTAAAATAAAATTAAAGAAACGAAAAAAACCCCCCCACCCCAAATGGGGGAAAGGAAGCAAGCTCCTGCGTTGGGGGAGGTCCCCCCGGCGCAGGAGCGTGCAACCTAAAGGAAAAAAAAACAACAAAAAACAAACCCTGCTTTAATAATAGGGAGAAGGCCGGCCTCCCCCAAAAAGTCGACAAGTCCACCAGTCGATGTGCACGCACTCATCCCTAGTACAAGGGACAGGCGGTAGCGACCCCGCCCAACCCGGTACCGGGACAGGTGTCGTGCGCGAAGATCACCCAGACTGGGACATTCGACAAGAATGTGCCGAACAGTCTGGGGGACGACGCAGGCGAGCGCTCCATCAAATAGCGATGCGTCACACGAGTGTGCCCGATTCGGAGACGGCAGAAAGCAACCTGAAGCCGCCGCGGCATTGGGGGATAGGTCCATGGGAACAGTCGCGGCGCAATGGCACGCAACTTTAAGTTCCCTTCGACCGTCTCCCATCTTGTTTGCCAAGCAGTCCGAAGAGCTGCCCGTATTCCTGCCATGTAGTCGGTGTGAGGAAGAGCGAAACGCTGGTCCGGTCGCAGAGTCCTCGCGGACTCTTTGGCGCGCTCATTCCCCGCGAACCAGGGGATGCGGAGATTCCAATGCCCCGAGAGCACTCAGGGCGCTTTGTGAGTTGCTATAGATCACAATCCGGTCTCCGAACCGGGCACGTCGCGTAATCTCCCGTCCCGAGTGGTGTATTGCCACCAGCTCGGCCGTGAAGACAGACGCAGCGCCTGGTAGAGCCCCGCTGAATTCAAACAGAGGGGATACGGCGTGGAAGCCGACCCCCTCTTGGGACTTGGAGCCATCCGTATACACTGGCACGGTTCCAGCGTGACACGATGTGTGCTCCAAAAAGGTCGAACGCAATACTCCCGGCGCAGTACCAGCTTTGGGAGCAGAGGCGTGGCGACAAATAGCCAAATGTGGTACCCTCCAGGGTGGCGTCCTGGGCAGAACCGGCCCGAGAGCTATATGCACCATCGAGATCAGCTGCGGGTGCAGTGAGAGCTGTTGGCGACTGAGGGAGGCGCCGGGCTCGCGCGTACAGGCAAGTGATGCACTGCACGCGACGCAGAGCGGGTGGCATCTCCCAAACATCGACCAACAGGCTCTCAATGGGGAAAGTGCGGAAGGCACCGGTCGCAAGGCGAAGGCCGGTGTGGTGGATCGAATCCACCTTCCGCAATAAACGCTCGGCTGCGGATGCATAAAACTCGCATCCGTAGTCGAGCTTCGAGCGAACATAGAATCGATAAAAAAGTAAGGCAATAGCCCTATCAGCGCCCCCAAGCGCTGAACGTCACGGAACGAAGAATGTCCATGGCGCGGGTACAAGAGACCCTAAGGCTGCGAATATGAGCCTCCCAGGTGAGGCGTCGGTCGAATACAAGACCAAGGAAACGGTGCGACTCAACCACATCCAGGCACATCCCATTAAGAAACGTCTGGGTCGGGGTGAAGCCGTGGATGGCGGCAGAAGTGCACCACCTTAGTCTTGGCCAAAGAAAACCGAAACCTGTGCGCTTCGGCATAGCGAGAGACGCGGTTCAATGCCTGTTGGAGTCGACGCTCCAGAGTTGGCATCTGGGCCGCGCCAAAAGAGATCGAAAGGTCGTCCACGTAGAGCGCAGCGACAACATCTTCGGGCAGCACCGAGGTGATGCCTTTGATGCTCAGGGCAAAGAGTGTGACTGAGGACACTTCCCTGCTCCTTTGTGCCGGAGAGGGCTGCCCCCACCCGTACGCGGAATCGATGATCTCGCAAAAATTCAAGTATAAACATTGGGAGAGTCTCCATGATACCGTATCGCCATGCGGTATCATAGGCCTTCTCCAGATCGAAAAACACCGTGGCGTAGTGCTGTCTACGAAGGAAAGCCTCGCAGACGGCATTTTCCAGTCGGAGCAGAGCATCCGACGTGGAGTGGAACTTGCGGAAGACATGGCCTCCGCTGTTCAGGAAAAAGACTAATCTAACATTTACCAATTTATCCATCAACTTGCACACGCAAGAGGTTAGAGAGATTGGGCGGAAACCGGTCAGAGTAGAGTGATCTCTCCCCGGTTTGCGAAAGGCGAGCACAGTCTGGGAGAAGACCTTCCACCCAGATCCTGTTGAACAAATCTAAGAGAAAGGCCATGCCTCGCTCACCCAGGTGTCGAATCATGGCGTACGGGACATCGTCCGGACCATGGGCGGTGTCCGCGCACGAAGCGAGAGCGGAACGCAACTCACTCACAGTAAACTTGTCGTTGAAGGGTTCTCCACCTCTGGAGGTAAAGTCCAGCCGGCGGCCTTCCGCGACATCACAACGTGCATTGAATGCTGGCGGAGCAGCATCACGGCTAGAGAATGCGGAAAAAGCGGTCGCTAAGGATTCCGCCACGGACGCGGGGTCCGAGATTGCGGTCCCGAATCCTTTTGACTCGCCTCCACACCTCAGCTAAAGGGGTCTTCCCGTTAAGTGAAGACACGTATGCCCGCCAAGAAGAGCGGCGGGCGTGCTTCGAAATATACCGGAACCTAGACAGTGAAATCGTTCGGGCGGCGCTTATAGCGCATGTAGGCATAACGCTTCTGTTTGAGGGCCGACCACCAGGGGAGTGGTCGGCGTGCAAAACGGCCAGACGTCCTAGGAATAGTAGTCAGGCCCACGGCGATGAGGTTGCCGGAGAAGAACTCAACGGCCTCATCTACCGACCTAAACTCCTCGACTGAGATAGAGAATTCAGTCATTTCCTGAAATGCAGGCCACCGCGCCCGCGCCAAGCACCACCGAGGTGGTCTCTCAGGTGGCTGTTGCCCTGAAAATGATATTTGAATGGGAAAGTGATCACTACCATGGAGGTCATCGACCACCTCCAATCAAAATCAGGCTGTGCATCCGAAGAGCACAAAGATAGGTCAAGGCAAGAAAATGAAGCGGTTCTCGGACAGGGATGCGTAAACTCATCCACGTTTAGGACACCCATCTAAGCTCTTTGATCAGATCGGCAAGGACTTCTCCCCTGGGATTTATGGAGTAATCTTCCCAGAGAGGATGCCTCCCGTTCAGATCTCCAAGCGAGAGATAGGGCCTCGTCAACCGTGCCACGACGCGGCGGAAGTCCCCCGCGTCGAAGTCAGCTGACGGTGGAATGTACGCAGAAATGATAGTATACCTCCTATCCAGCTGCAGCTGCACAGCCACTGCCTGGAAGGGGGTATCTATAGAGAAAGGGAGAACGGAGACATCATGCCGGGTGTAAACCGCGCATCCCCCAGCCCGGCCATCCCGCGGTGGTGGGGTCGCAAGACCCTTACATCCCGGAATGGCAGGCAGGGGGCACGCACCTAGCATGGTCTCCTGCAGAAAGATAGCTAACGGGGAACGGGACGAGACGAGCCTCCGGAGCTCCTACCAGTTGGCCTGGAGTCCACGGCAATTCCATTGAAGGAATATGCCCTCCAGGCCTAGCTCGGAGGAGACGCGGGGGCCCTCCTCGAACTGAAGACCCTCACGGGAATGGCCGTACGCTTTCGGGGGCAGAACCCCGGGCGCTGTTGGCCGGACAAAGCGCTAAAGGCGCTGTCGCCTTCGAGGACTTTTTGGGGGAGGTTGGGCTCGCCATGCGAGTCTTTTCCTCCCTCCGCCTCGAAACCTTAGGCGGGGGGCCCTCTTTTCGAGGAACCACCGTCTTCGATCCACTCGCTCTACCTCGGGGCGTGGGCGAAGTAGCCGAAGCTCCTTTGTTCCTTTCGGGGGACAGCTTTAGGAACCCCCGAAGATGGCCTAGCGACCATCTTCAGGGGTGTTGCCTCCTTTGAGTCTAACGACTCGGTGGAGGCGCGTGGCCGTTTCGCCTTACGGGAAACGGTCACGCTGGGGGAAGAGGGGGGAGCCCTGGTTGTAGCCGGGGCAGGGTATGAACCCTTTTTGCCGCCAGCTTTACCAGGGAAGCGCCCAGGTTGGGTAGAGCCCGCAGAAGGGCTCCGAATGGGCGCGGAAACAACCGTGCTCGTTGGCCTGGATAGGCCAGGAGCAGAGGGTGCCTTTCTAACTATTGAGGCATATGACGTCCCAGGCAGAGCCGGGCGCCCAAGGACCAAGTCCTTAGCCTCGCGGAATAAGAGTCGATCCTGGGCTTGAACGGCCAGGATTTCTTTCTCAAGGATATATGCACCACATTGCTTCGAAGAAGCGGGGTGCGGCTCTCCGCAATTGACACACTTTGCCGCACACGACTTGGACTTATCGTGTGCGACCTTGGAGTAATTTACACATACTTCGGGTGACCCCGACTTAGCACGTCTACATGAGCGATTCGTATGGCCGAAGCGGTGACAGTAATAGCACCGCCGCGGAAGTGGCACGAATGCCTTCACGCGGTAGCGGTACCAACCGGCACGCACCGACTCAGGGAGCTTGTCACAGTCGAACGTGACGAAGAGTGTAGGGGTGGGTCTCGAGGCCCCTCCATGTTTTCTCATCACACGTTCGACCTTGACCGCCCCATGGACAGCCAGCTCTAGGGTGATGTCCTCAATGGAGTAGTCAACGAGGTGCCTCGCATAAACTACTCATTTTACAAAGTTCATGGTAGAGTGCGGCGTCACACTCACCGGGGTGCCATGAAGTGTCAGAAAAGCACTTATCTTGGCTGCCTCGGCGGGATTCGCCGCATTCGCCAGAAGGCTCCCGTCCGAGAAACGGGTCACCTTCGGCTCTCTACCAATTGCACTAGCTAATCCTCTCCTCTGATGGATCATGTTGCCCTTGGACAACATGGTGCCATCAGTGGAGCGAATGACGAGGAAGCATTTGAAGCCAGCGGGCTCGAAAACGCCAGGTAACCTCTGAATCATGGACCCCGATGTCATCGAGGCTCCGCCCTGTGCATTTTTGGTCTTAGTCAGGGGCTCCGCAACGGGCGGGGCAGAGGGGCCGGATGTGCCGATCTTGGCTTGGTCGCTTGCCAGAGTGGCCTCAGACCCATCCGTCCCCGCGGATGGAGAGGAGCCCCGAGTCTTCTTCGTCCTTGTCTTTTTTTTGGAGAGGAGGGCGGGGAATGAACCCGCTTCTCACCTCCGCCGGTAGAAGCCCCTAGGCCAGATGGACCGGCCTCAGCCAGGTCCTTCTCCGAAATGGAGAAGGTCCTGGTCGTCGCAGGGGCACCATCCGGAGGAGATCCCTCCCCTCCTTATGCTGCCTCGGAGGCCCCAGCCGTTTGAGGAGGACCTTGCATAGGGGCGGATTCGGGTTCGGTATTTTGCGCCCAGCTTGGATTTCTCCCCCCATCCCATGGAAGACCCTACCGTCTGAGGCTAGGTTTCCTCAAGGACCATGCCTATCACAGGAGGGGCCTCCAGTTGGCAATCCCCTCCCAGGACATCGCAGGTCCCCTTGGCAGTGTCGCCAGTCTTGTGTGGGGAGGCACAGGTCTTGACCCCGGCAAGGTTTAAAATTCTGGCCAGCAGGTCTTTTGAGGGAAGCGACCGAAGGGGCCTGGCTTCCCTCTCCCCCCTAAGGGGGTTTGCCCTACCGAGCCGCTTCGATGTGGAGCGGCTGGCTAAGGGCTGCCTGCTGGCTTTGGTGGCAGTCCCCTTGGAAAGAAAAGAGGGGACTGCCGCTGGAAAAAGGGAGGCGCCCGAAAGCACCTCCATAGAAGGTGGTGATGGGGAGTCCCCTGCACCCGTAGGCGAAGGAGACGAGTAAGCCTCCTCTCCGGTTAGAGAAATATGGAGGATCCCCTGCGCAAGCACAGGGGGGGGACCTCCATTTTTTTGCTGGAGCTGCCCGAGGGCGGCTCCGTGGCTGTTTCAGGGGAAGTTGAGGGTTGTTGTTTTTGTTTTATTTATTTTTTCATACATGGGCATGGTGACCCTCTTTTTAATACGGGACGCAATAGCTCATCACCTCTTGCAGTTTCCCGCACTGCAAGAGGTGCTTACAGGCCTGGCAGAGCCAGGCGCCACCATTTGGGACCACCCCTCCCGCCTGGTGGCCTGGCAGTCCATCGGCATGGCGGCTCCACCTTAGGCACGGCGTAAAAATGGTTGTTAAAAAAAACCCATCCCGAACCGGAGCTCAGGGGTTAGGGAACATTGTCCCCTCCCCCCTCAGCCCCGATCCGGGACGGTTGACTTGAGAAGAAGGTCAGCATCTACCCTGTGAAATTAGAGGCTGACCAGAGAAAGTTGTGGGAGAGGTTGTATGAAAAGAGAGGAAACAAGTGTTTTGAAGGAAGGAAGAGAGGCTAAGCTGGGGACGGACGGGGTGCTGAGTCCCGTCAGCACGGCGGCCAGGATGGCAAATCGCCGCGCCCCTTACGGGGGTGAATTTGAAGACGACTTTGTTCCATGGACTGTTATCCTGGCCAGCCCGAGACTCCTATGAAAGACGCCAGTCACTGGTTGGCCCAGAGCCATATTTTGTTGGTTAGGGTAATTTTTTATTAGATGTTACCTCCACCTCATTTTTCCCAATCCAAGCTTTCTCTTCATAGTGCTTTGGCGCTCTGCTGTTCATAACGAATCGCTGTTATTATTTTTTTTTCAGGTTCCTGCGCGGTTCCACAAGAAGGTGAAACGTTACCTCAACTTCCTGTACATGCAGGAGCAGTGTAAGCTAATGAAGGTGCAATTGAAGAAGTTTTACCCCAGCGAAACTGAGTCTGATTAGTTTATTTCTAGCTGCAATATTTTCTATAGAAATGTGTAAAAATGTTTCCTTTGTGCAAACATCAAGGATTTATGAAGTGTTGGTCATCGTGGTTCATTTTTGGATTGCGGTTGCTGATGTCGGGGTTGTTGAATCGCTTCTTCGTGATAACGGACGGGGGCGGAGTATATGTGATTTAAAATCCACTCTTCTGAATATGTAGGGAGTTAGTCCTTGTAGAATAGTGTCCTCTTATCGGCAGGACCGTTCAATGCGCCCTTTAATTGTTCCGCGGACAACGGTCCAAGCCAGGAATGGCTGAAATTTGGATCTGTTCCGATAAAAAGGTTCGGACCCTTCTTTCCAGTCTTCATTGAGTGATGGAATTAATACAAACTCCTGTTCAGGACAAGAGTCCACTGATGAAGCAGTGATATTTTTAGAATGGGGGCAGAACCCCCTCCATAACATTGAAAACAAATCGAAACTATTGGGCTGGTGGGTTCGTAACCCTCAAATTTGCTGTGTGATGACCGCTTCCTCTAGTGGATTCGAACCCTTTGGAACAAAACCCATCCCTGACTACTAAAAAGGTTTGTGAATGTGTCTAGAAGGGGTCGGGGGTCCTACATCTTCCCCAACACCCTGTTCCTTGTTGCCATAAACAGCCTTATTTTGTGGTTTCACTTAAGAAAGTTTCTCTTTTATATATTTTTTACTTCGTATATCTTTTATTTTCCTTTAGACATCACCGCCCACATTATGGGTTGGCGCGTTATTCCTGCCCATTACCGTCTCGTATTGCGCGATTTCTAGGCCCTCCCTCCCTGGTTTTGTGGGACTGGGGAAGCCGAAAGCGCCGAGGATAGGTCCTAGATCCTAGAAACCTTCTTGGTTTCACTCGGGTTATGTGGATATGTTGTGATGTAAAATGTGTGTGTTTCCGTTGGTCCTTCCTTTCCTTGTTGAGCAAATTAACCCACCGCGGGGCTGAGCATCCTCGTATCGAGCAATGGGCGGCCAGCTCGTCCTAGGCCCCTTAGTTTTATAAGCGTGCTGGGATCCAACGGCGTCTCTCCGCCTTTCCCTCGCCTACGACGCTGCCGTTGAATTCGCATTCTATTATTTCCTTTCGCTATTGCCTCGCACCAGTTTCTTTTATTATTCCTTTCCTCTATTGCCTCGCCCAACATGTGCCTATTATTCCTTTACTCTTATTGCCTCATCACCTGCGTCTATTATTCCCTACCTCTATTGCCTCCTCCTCTCTCTGGGACCCTTTCATTTTTTTTTCTAATGGGCTATCTGGCGACTGCCCGCTTGGGTATAAGTCGCCGCAAACAAACAGCCTAGTTCTAGGCTACTTTAAAACAAAAATTTGAAAAAAAAGGTAAAAAGGGAAGATGACAATTAGGAACCAAGCTCCAGCGTCCCGGCACAGGAGCGTGCGACATACAAAGAAAATTAATAACAAAAAAGAACGCAACCTAATTAAATAAAAGGGGCAAGACCGGCCTCCCTCAAAAGAACAAGTCCACCAGTCAATGTGCACGTACTCGTCCCGAGTACAAGGGACAAGCTGTAGCGACCCAGCCCATCCCGGTACCGGGACAGGTAACGTGCGCGAAGATCACCCAGACTGGGACATTCGACAAGAATGTGCCCAACAATCTGGGGGGGACGCAGTTCGCACAATAGGGCGCAGGCGAGCGATGCATCACACGAGTGTGTCCGATTCAGAGACGACAGAAAGCGATCTGAATCCGTCGCGGCATTGGGGGATAGGTCCATGGGAACAGTCTCGGCGCAATGGCACGCAACTTTAAATTCCCTTCGACCGTCTCCCATCTTGTTTGCCAAGCAGTCCGAAGAGCTGCCCGTATTCCTGCCATGTAGTCGGTGTGAGGAAGAGCGAAACGATGGTCCGGTCGCAGAGTCCTCGCGGACTCTTTGGCGCCCTCATTTCCCACATGTCCAGGAACCCAGCAGAAGATAATCTCGACATCCGCCCGGCTCGCCAAAACGGTGGCTTCACGGATATCGTGAACCAGGGGATGCGGAGATTCCAATGCCCCGAGGGCGCTTTGTGAGTCGCTATAGATCACAATCCGGTCTCCGAACCTGGCACGTCGCGTGATCCCCCGTACCGAGTGGTGTATTGCCACCAGTTCGGCCGTGAAGAGACGCAGTGCCTGGCAGATCCCCACTGACTTCAAACAGAGGATTTACCGTGAAAGCCGACTTCCTCTTCGGACTTCGAGCCATCCGTATACACTGGCACGGTTCCAGCGTGACAAGAGGTGTGCTCAAAAAAGGTCGAACGCAATACTCCCGGCGCAGTACAAGCTTTGGGAGCAGAGAGGTGGCGACAAATAGCCAAATTTGGTACCTTCCAGGGTGGCATCCTGGGCAGAGCAAGGGGCGCTCCGGACCGAGAGCTATATCCAGCTTTCGAATGAGTTTCCTAGCCCTAAACCCAAAGGGCTTAGGGTATGACTGACGTCTCTCGGTGGCATAGGCACCGTCGAAATCAGCTGCGGGTGCAGTGAGAGCTGTTGGCGACTGATGGAGGCGCTGGGCTCGTGCGTAGAGCGAGTGGCATATCCCCAGCATCGACTAGTAGGCTTTCAATGTGGGAACTGCGGAAGGAGCCAGTCGGAGAAGAGCATCCGACGTGGAGTGGAACTTGCGGAAGCCGCACTGTACAGAAGACATGGCCTGCGCCGTCCAGGAAAAAGGCTAGTCTAACATTTACCAATTTCTCCAACTTGCACACGCAAGAGGTTAACGAGATTGTGCGGAAACCGGCTGGAGTAGAGTGATCTCCACGGTTTGCGAAAGGCGAGCACAGTAGCGATTCGCCAGGAATCTTGGAAGAGACCCTCCATCCAGATTCTGTTGAACAAATCTAACAAAGGCCATGCCTCGCTCACCCAGGTGTCGAATCATGGCGTACGGGACATCGTCCGGACCATGGGCGGTGTCCGCGCACGATGCGAGAGCGGAACGCAACTCACTCACAGTAAACCTGTCGTTGAAGTGCTTCTCCGCCTCTGGAGGTAGAGTACAGTCGGCGTCCTTCCGCGACATCACGACGCATTGAATGCTGGCGGAGCAGCATCCCGGCTAGAGAAAGCGATCGCAAAGGATTCCGCCACGGACGCGTGGTCCGAGATTGCGGTCCCATTTTCCTGGAGAACGGGAGGGGGGTCCTGCGAGAACTTGCCCGAATCCTTTTGACTCGCTCCCACACCTCTGCTAAAGGGGTTTTCCCGTTAAGTGAAGACACGTATGCCCGCCAAGAAGAGCGGCGGGCGTGCTTCGAAATATACCGGAACCTAGCTCTGGTCCGACAAAATTCAGCGACAGTGAAATCGTTCGGGCGGCGCTTATAGCGCATGTAGGCATAACGCTTCTGTTTGAGGGCCGTCTCACACTCAGCTGATCACCACGGAAATGGTTGGCGTGCAAAACGTCCAGACCTTCTACGAATAGTAGTAAAGGCCGTTGAGAAGAACTAAAGGGCCTCATCTACCGACCTAAACTCCTCGACTGAGATTGAGAAATCAGTCATTTTCTGAAATGCATACCAACGCGCCAGCGAAGCACCACCGAGATGGGCTCTCGGATGGCAGCGGCCCAGAAAATGATATTCGAATAGGAAAGTGATCACTACCATAGAGGTCATCGACAACCTCCCAATTAAAATCGGGTTGTGCATCTGGAGAGAACAAAGCTAGATCGACGCAGGAAAATGAAGCGGTTCTCGGGCAGTGATGCGTAAACTCATCCAAATTTAGGACACCCATCTCAAGCTCGTCGATTAAGTCGGCAAGGACTTGACTACTCCGAGCAAGAGAAAAGGCCTCGGCAACCTTGCCACGACGCGGCGGAAGACCCCCGCGTCGAAGTCGGCTGACGGTGGAATGTACACGGAAATTACAATATATCTCCTATCCAGGTGGAGCTGCACAGCTACTGGCTGAAAAGAAGTATCTAAAGCAAAGAGAAGGACGGAGACATAATGCCGTGTGTAAATTGCCGAAGCGGCGACAGTAATAGTATTTCCGCGTCAGTGGCACGAATGCCTTCACGAAGTAGCGGTACCAACCGGCACGCAACGACTCAGAGAGCTTGTCACAATACAACGTGACGAAGAGTGTAGGGGTGGGTCTCGAGGCCCCTCCTAGTTTCCTCATCGCACGTTCAACCTCGAACGCCCCGTGGTCGGCCAGTTCTAGGATGATGTCATCTATAGAGTAGTAAGTCCACGAGTTCCCTCGCATAAACTACTTTCACGAAGTTCCGGGTAGAGTGCGGCGTTACACTCACAGGGGTGTCATCAACTGTCCGAAGAACACTAATCATTGCCGCCTCGGAGGGATTCGACGCATTCACCAAAAGGCTCCCATCCGAGAAACGGTTCACTTTCGGCTCTCTACCAATAATCACACTAGCTAGAGCTCGCCTCTGTTGGATGATGTTGTCCTTAGCCAACATGGTGCCATCGGTGGAGTGAATAACGAGGAAGCGTTTGAAGCCAGCGGGCTCGAAAACGCCGGGTAGTCACTGAATGAGGGGCCCCGAACTAATAAAGGCTCCGCGTTTATAGGTTTCATTTATACGGGAACGTACGAGGGGCGGTTAATAAGTTTTGCAATTCGGATATGAGGAAAAGTGTTTTATTACTTTTCAATATAACTACCCTCGACTTCAATGCACTTGCGCCACTTGTCCCTGAGGCTTCGAATTCCCGACCACCAGAAATCTGCCGACTGCTGTTCAATCCACTCCTGTACGTCGAGCTGGACATCTTCATCGTCCCCAAACTGGCGTCCACGCAGTGCAGCCTTGAGCTGGCGGAATAAAAAGTAGTCGCTAGGGGACAGATCTGGACTGTAGGGCGGATGGTTGAGCTCCTCGAATCCGCACTCGCACAGGGCAGCTTGTGCAACTCTGACGACGTTGAAGTCGATCATGGGAGGTCAGGTTTCTAGGGACCCAACGGGCAGAGACCTTGGTCATGGCCAAATTGTCGTGGATGATGTTGATAACACTTCCATGTGATATTCCAAGTTCTCGCTCGGTTTCTTCGACCTTCACCCGTCGATTTTCGAGGATCATCCTCTCCACAGGGGCCACATTGTCCTCGTTGGTCACGTCTGACGGGGGTCATCTTCAAGGGACTCACGACCATCGCGGAACTTCCTATTCCAGCGAGCAATGGTTGCATATGAAGAGGCCGTGTCGGTGTACACTGCAACCATGCGTTCATGGATCTCTTTTGCATTCTTGCCTTCCTTGGTGAAAGATTTGATCACAGCGCGGTGCTCAACCTTCTCCATTGTTGAAAAATTCGTGACTCACGATCTGCGATCAGCTACTGCTTCTTAAATAGACGAGGCACGAGAGTGCGGCTGCAGGTCCTGACTTGTCATAACTTGTCCTAACACCCCCACAAACAACCATCCTCCTTCCTCTGTTTTGCCCTACAGATTCGCAAAACTTATTGACCGCCCCTCGTAGCGTCTGGTGACAAAGATTTAAGAAAGCAACTTTGACAAGTGTTGAGTTTATCACTTTCAAGGTGTTGACAATATTTTAAGAACACAATTTTTAAGACATGTTGAATTTTGAGAAAGCAATTTTTCGAATTGTTGACATTTTAAGATAGGAATTATAATAAGTATTGACAATCCCCTCAATCGCAATCATCTCTTTTTTCCCATAAATTTTACATCAACATTTTCTTTCTAACACTAAACGAATATAATTAGGGTATAATCATTATTCCAAACACTGTATGTTAGCAGGGCAATTTTTTGAACAGTTTGAATAAAAAACATTCTCTCAGTTTGAGTGTGACTTTGTATGTTAGGGTAATTTTCTTAAAAAAAATGTTACATAATAAAGCTTTAAAAAAAAAAAAAGGATTGGAGAGAGATTCAGAGAGACTTTTCCAAAATTATTAAATTTAAGGCTGTTTTTTTTGTATACTTGAAGCTTTTATCAAAGTTCTTTCAGAGAGTGCAGAAAAAATAAATACAATAATCGAATGCTTTGGAATAATAATAAAAAAATCGTGAATGAAGTTCAGAAAATGTATTAAAATTAATGGTTGGATATCTTTTGGGTATATAAAAGCAAATTTAGATGCAAAAAATAAAAGCTCTGATGATTGTTCTTTCCGTATATCAAAAGAATTCCAATAAAAGTTTGTTTGTGCCTTAGGCCTAGAAAATAAGCATGTATCTAATAAAAACTAGACCAACAATCAATTATTAGGAAATATGTACTGAAAAACCTTTACATTTTTTGAGACCAAAACTCGTTGCACGAGTGGTGCAACGAGTTTTGGTTCTTAATGAAATGAAAATTCAGCTCTTGATTTCGCTTCTCGTATCAGGAGATTGTTAAAGCAACGTGATGAATTATAAACAAGTAAAAAAAAATGTATAAACAGGGAAATAGAGAGAATAAATTATAAACGAGTCATAAAAAATATATATAAACTAGAAAATAAAAAACAATTATAAACGAGAAAATAAAAAAGAATGAATTATAAACGAGGAAAAAGAATGAATTATAAACGAGGAAAAAGAATGAATTATAAACGAGGAAAAACACACAAAAAAAACGAAGTTTTGTTTCAACTATTGAAACTGGTCTTAATTCGCTGTATCACCAAAACAAGAGGAGTGCTCTTGTTTTGGTGATACAGCGAATTAAGACCAGTTTCAATAGTTGAAACAAAACTTCGTTTTTTTTTGTGTTTTTCCTCGTTTATAATTCATTCTTTTTCCTCGTTTATAATTCATTCTTTTTCCTCGTTTATAATTCATTCTTTTTTATATTCTCGTTTATAATTGTTTTTTATTTTCTAGTTTATATATATTTTTTATGACTCGTTTATAATTTATTCTCTCTATTTCCTTGTTTATACATTTTTTTTTACTTGTTTATAATTCATCACGTTGCTTTAACAATCTCCTGATACGAGAAGCGAAATCAAGAGCTGAATTTTCATTTCATTAAGAACCAAGATAAAGACCGAGTTCTGGGTCGAGTTGATAACACGCTAACGCCGTTCGAGAGCGCTTTCAAATCCTTGTAAGCGGTGTGCTCTGTCAGGAGTAATCTCGAGTGATCGCGGGTAGGTTTTCCCCAATACACCAATTCTTAGCCAGAAAGATCATCCGAAATGTGATTATGGGAAGAAGCAGACAGCACTAAGCCTGTACTTCATTCTCTTGGCTGTCTGAAGCCCCATTGGATCTCTAAGGGTTTAGACTCGCCTCCTACAACATGTGTAGACTCTTCATCCGTTTGTCAATTTTATTCTTTAATGAATTTATTGAGTTAGCAGGTAAAACTTTAGCCGGGTGAGCGTTCTATTGATTAGTTATCTTATAAGGGAAAAAGTTCGTCGCGGCATTGAAATGGTGACGCAAATCTTCCAGGTTGATTCTGTTACTCCAAATATACGATGTCCATTAAATATGGACTTGATAGAAAATTAAATAATTTGTAAGGATTTAATTCGACAAGAAAACTAGAAACATCATTGGAAAGATAAATAGTAGATTTATATGAAATGTGTATTTATGATGCAACAAATATGGATAAATTGCGAGCCCCATTCAATGATCGAACCTAACACCCTTTCTGGTGCTAAAAGATGCTCACGAGAATGAGAAATATTCTCGGCGCCATAAGGGTCCTCTTAAAGAGAATTTAGATCCAGAAATTATATTCATTTTTTTTTCTTATTTCTAATATGTTTTCTATCGGATTATATCTACAAATTATTGATTTTTCTTCCCTTGTAATACGCAGTGAATCGAATGGCCTACCGATGACAGTCGTATTGGACTCCTGTGGACTCAGCAGCCCCTTGTGCCTTGGCGACCGCGTCCCAACACGAGCTGATGATGGATTTCTTCACCAGATTTAGCTTTGGCTGGAAAGGAATATGATTCGGGGGTGCATGGCGAAATCTCTGCCGAAACAGCACGAGGCCTATTCGAGAACAATGGCCCCTTTGGTCCATTTAAGACCAAAGGCTCTTAGATGCGTCCATCAATGAGTCCAACCCTCATTTTAAGCGAGGGGATCAAGTAGTGGCCAGCTGAATGCAGGTTATTAAGTAGGAAGGAACTTTATTGAGTGGATATGATTTATATTTTATCAACGCCCATCTAGCGACTGCTTACTTAGTTTAATTAGTCTAAAGCCCCAAACTTGGCTAGATTAAAATAATAATAATTCAAAACACTCGCCTTCCCTCCCCAAACAAAACACGAACCAGATAAACAAAAGAAATAAACAACAAACAAATCAAAAGCCAGGATGGAGAACGTTCCGGCGTCGGGGGTAGAGCCGCATCGAGCAGGCGCAGGAACATGCAACCAACACCAATCAGAGTCAAATAAAATGGAGGAGACCAACCCAACCTCCTCCAAAAAGTCAGAGGGTGGATATGAGTGATATTTTTCCAGGGATTAGTTTAATATTGTAAATCTTTCCGAGTTCAGGGTAATAATAATAATGCGACGAGGATGTGACGACTGCAACATTCAAAACAACGATCGATCTTCGATTTATGTTAGATTTATGGAATGATTTTAAAAAAAAATTTAGGAGCCCATCTGGCGACCCTCTACTAGGGCAGAGGTCGCCGTAATCATATCACAACCTACTACTAGGGTAGATTAAAAAAACAAACAAACAAATAATTATGTAATTAACAAATAAAACGATAAAAGTGTAAGGCTAAAAAATACAACAACAGAAGAAACTTAACAAGAAGGAAGCGCACTCCGATGTGGAGGGGGGAGGGGGAGGGGAGCCAGCCTCCCCCCCCTGGCGCAGGAACATGCGACCTACAAAAACACACAAAAAGGGTAAAATAAAGTGGAGGCCAGCCTCCTCCAAAAAGTCGTAAAGTGCACAAGTCGGTGTGCACGAACACATCGCGATTTTTTTATCATTATTTTAGGGGCACATCTTGCGAATACCCACTTGGGCAGAGGTCGCCGTACTCACGAGAGCCTAGTACTAGGCACAATTAAAATAACGATATTCAGGAAAAAACTAAAAAAAACAAAACAAAAGAAAACAACAGTAAAGAAAAAGGATGAGGGGAGGGACAGGCAGCAAGACAAAATTAGAAAGAGCACAAAACGTAACGGGATTGTCGACCAGATTTAAGGTAATTCGTACGCACGATGCGAATCTTATTCTCGTACGAGCACTCAGAATTAACGGCCTCGCTGAGATTGATGCGAGAGGAGCCTCGACGTTTACCCAAATAAGACAAAGAAAATACCGAAATAAGTTCTTAATGTACCTTTCAACGGGGCGGAAAGGACAGAAATTCCGCTAGGGAAAATACACGAGATGCACAATCTCCGAGTAAACGCAAAATAAACGCACACGGCAATGGAAAGTAGCTAACAACACAGAAAATGGTTTGTGAGGAGTCAAGCTCGACAAATGGCAGATTAAAAATATAAAAGATTACTTCTCCACAATTTCTCGATAACCAGAAACATTAAGCTTTTCAAAATCTTAAGAAACCACTTAAAATAAGGAAAACCCCTTGAGAGACATTTTAAAGAGCCTTTAAACCTGACACGTGTTTATATATATAATAGCTCGACCAGAGACGAGTGAAGGTCACGCCTCTGACCTTGACCATCCACCTCGGGATGGTCGAGCTAGACGAGGGGGAAGCTAAGTAGTGGGGAAATGGAGATCCCGGGTGCGTGCGTGGAATTAAACAACTACAAGAGCGGGTGCGGTTGGCGGTTAGGATGATGATAAATGCTTATTGGTTCTGGATATAGAAAATTGCAGTACAAAAATAAACTTTACTAATTACAAAAACACAATATACAAATAAATTGAGATGGGATACGCAATGAAAATGGATACTCGTTATTTACAGTTCTCAGACTAAGGGTTTCGTGGAAGTGAATAGACTCACTTGGGAGTCAGCGAGCGGCTGCTGATGAGCCAATGTACGAACAAACAATTCACAGGATGACTGGATACAGATCCACGTTTTAAGTTCGCGAGCCTAGCTTTGGAGCTTGAGGCCTTTGGAAGACGACAGGTAGGGTGGGGGGTGGGGGTGGAGTTGCACGAGTTGGTCGCAATACATGCTTTTAACCTCGAGAATTAAGATTCGAGGGAGTATTCGCGCCAGACGAGAACGGAGCCGATTCCAGGAATAGCCATTTGACTGGGGCTGCGTCTCCGGAGTGAATTCTTGCTTTCACGCTCTAGAGAGGACGGGGACGGAGCCGAATCGAGAATTAGTCGTCTCTCGTTCTAAAAGGCGGATCTATACTGAATTTTCACGGCCTGTGGTGTCTAATGGTTAGATATGGCCCAACCGGAAGCGATTTGCATCAGTCCCCTGAAGGGCTTCTTCTTAATCAGACACAACGCCGAAGAAGGGTGAATCCTCGCGAGGTTTTCGATATTGCGCGGTAAGGCGGGCGGCGTCTTCTCCGAGCTCTCGACGGTCCATGCTTCTGTTTTATCACCGGATGTAGCTCGATTCTCTTACGTTCTGGCTCGGAATTCCTCGACCTCGTGGGTCTTCTCGCTCCACGTGACGGTTTATTACTCTCTTTCTGACACTAATAGTATGTAAATTTGCATTTATTAACAGTGTGTTATAAACGTTTGCGGCCCACTTTATATATTTTATATCGTAGTTTTATAATGAAACATTGACAAGCATTAATGGGTGATGACTTTGAGTTGGGATTCTGGACACAATTCTGCAGATGCAGTTTATAGAGGGATGTTGTGGCGGAGGGGGTTCTAATTGATTGACTTAGATGACCGTTTACTTTTGGGGAGGTTGGGGTAGGAGGACTGGGTTTGGTGGCCGATTGAGGCATATGACCATCGATTGGACCATAGGATTAGGATTGCTACAGTAAAGGTCATCTTCAAGTCCTTTCGTCACGAAGGTCAGTTTCATATTGACCAAATTCGAGAACTTTCTCGTTCGAGCGAAGAATTTTAGGTGAATTTACTAATTAGAGATAAGAGGGAGAAGAGAGAAATGGGATAAAAAATAGGAAGGAGAAGAGATAAGAGAGAGAAGGAAAAGGGAGAAAGAGGGAGGTTTTTATTTTATATATTCGCCCATATGGCGACTGCCTTCAAGGGCAGAGTTGCCGTAATTAAAATTGGCAAAAGGAAACCAAGAAAGAAACCGAGAATAAAAAAAAACGTCAAAAAACAAACAGAAGGAACCATGCTCCAGCCTCTGAGGGGGTGGGGCGCGCCTCCTCTCGGTGCATAGGCATGCGACCAACATCAAAGAGGCGGCCAGCCTCCTCAGGCAACAAGTATGTGTGCACGAACCCGGCCCGAGTAGAAAGGACAAGCAGTAGCGACCCCGCTCGTATATGTACCAGAACAGGTATCGCGGTTGGCTCCGGACATCAAAAGAGACCTAATTAAATGAGTGGTCAATCTTTTACCTTAGGATTGGCTTCCGACGGATGACCATCGATTGGCGGTGGGGTATCGGGCGAAGTGGAGCAATTGGTGGCACCCGTGGGCATTTGGCGCCGCAGGGGTGGGCCTTTGGATTCCAATGCCTTGTACAGGGAAATTATCTTCACATTCATTGTGGTTACCGTAGGGACGCTCTTCATTATACATTCATTCATTGTAGTGACCGTAGGGACGCTCTTCATTATAAATTCATTCATTGCGGTAACGGTAGGGACGCTCTTCATTATACATTCATTCATTGTCTTTGGAGTGACGCTGGATGTTAGGGCGAGCTTCAGCGCGTCTTCTGCCACGTTCAAAACGGGAGGCGATGCGTTCAAGGTTTTCGGGAGGCTTAGGAATGAAATTCTTCTCGGAAACCGATGAGGATGTTTTCGTTATTGGTTTTAATCCGCTAGAGGTTAGATTTGTGGTAAATCCTTGGAGTGGTAATCTCTCAGTGTCAATTCCTGAACAAGTCTTCATTTTCAGATTCAGTTTGGAGGAAACGTATGAATGAGATGATGTGGACATCTTGTCTGTCATTAATCTACTCATCTCGTTTTCTTTTGAGATGTAGAGTTTAGTGGATAGTTTCTTGCTACTCTTCGCAATGGTGGGAAACTTTACCACTATATCCTGATCCCTTTTATTAGTATCTTTGCTGTTTTCAACTTTCTGGACATCTTTAGAGATGTCTGCAGTACCCCCTTCAAACTTTGAGACTAAGCGGGATGTTTTCATCGCTCCCTGGTTTTCTTGAACCCCAAACCAGAACTGGGGTACTTATTCAGCCTCTCTGACCGGACCTCGGTTAATCCAGTTGAAGGGACTTTATTTGATGGGGGAGTTTCTCTTTGGGATTTTCTGCCCCTAGTCCTTCTTTTCGACTTTCTACCGACTTTCCCTAATTTATTTGAGTCTTTGTCCCCTCGTCTTTTATTTCGAGGGGCAAATGCATCGATGCCCCTTTTAGGTGGGGTTTCGGTTCCACTAATTGGATCACAATTCTGTTTGCCACATAGGGGGTTGACTGGGAAGAATGTGGTGTGTGGCAATGGGGATGGGGCATTATAGGATTGGGCAAAGTTTCGGGAACAGAAGTGAAATTAGAGGGGTTCGGGGACGATCCGGATGCTTGGGCAGAATGAAACTCCGCTTGTCCGAGAACGGTGGAAGTAGAAAACATGGCCGATGGATCTGGAAGAATCTGAAAGAAAGTGCAACATATAACGCATTCGGTCCGGATTGACAAGTTGAAGATTGCGCTCGGGTGTCGTGACACTTGATCGCTCACTTCTTTCAACACTTTAGGTAGAAACCCATCCGGGCCCGGTGACTTATTCGTCATTAGATCACTGATCTTCTTTTCTATTTCCCCTTCGGTGAAGTCCATATCCTCCAGCTTTTCCCCCCGAGTAGGAAGACGTTGGCTGGGGGATGGGACCACACTCTTCAGTAAACACTGAAGAGAAGTAGTCGTTGAGGAGGTTAGTATTTTCTGCATCTGAGTGCTTTAATGTTCCCTCCTGATTCCTCAAGGGGCCAATCGTTCGACGGATTGGTTTACGGCTGTTTACATATCCAAAAAACTCCTTGGGATTCTCTTTACAGTCTCGCCACTCGGAGTTCCTCAGACCGCTTAGCCGCCCTTATGCTGGACTTCACTCTCCTGGCTAGCCTCCGGTATTCGTCAAAGTCACCCGAGATCTTCGATTGCCGGTACACATTTCTCTTCTCCCTAAGCAGTTGGCCAATTTCTCGATTAAACCACTTTGGTTGAACAGAATACCGACGGGAGCATTTCAAAGAGATGAAACGCGATTGAAGACTCATGAATGTGGTTTTGAAACTGTTCCACGAGTCTTCAACAGCCTCGCGTCAGTCAGTCCAGCAAGAAGACCTGCAAAGTCTGCTCTTCTAAAATCAAGTTTCCTCGATTGACTAGTTGCAGGCCCTGCCTTCGGGACTTTGACTACAAATCTAATTAATTGGTGGTCACTGCCACTGAGCTCTTCGAAAACAGAGAGGTCCTCAACGATGTCATCCTCAGAGGTGAAAACCAAGTCGAGGATATTGTCTCCTCTCGTTGGCTCTCTCACCCATTGAGTCAGGAACTCGTTGTCGCCACAGGGTTCTTTCGTTTCCCAGTCAACATGGGTATTGAAGTCACCATGGTGATACACACTCTGTCTTTTACAAGTTCGTCCAACAGCTGGTACAGACTCCTGTCCTATTCGAAGAGTTGGGCAGGGGGTCTGTAAATCACCAGGGTCCTGTATCTGACAGGGCATATCTCTAGGTCAACACCTCGTAGTTCATGGTCGGATACGATGTTGCATTCTGTCGAGTTGAGAGTATCCTTGACATACAACATCACACCGCTACCCTCTCTGACTGGCCTATGCTTTGCATAGCGGCCCAGTTGGCAACAAAAGACACGCGCATTTGTTGTTTATATATTTCAATACTATAGGATATCAGGGCATGAATAGTTGTAGAGGAAGAAGTAAAAATGCAAATAAATGAACAAGAAGCAGACAACGGTCAAATAAAATCGGGAAAGGAATTGAATTAATTCTCAAAAGAAGGCGAACAAATCTTCAGAATCAGCGAAGAAGAAAACGAAGATTTCAACTTAAATTTAAAAATAAAGTGATAAAAGAACTTAAAGAAAAGATGGAAAGGACGTGTCTCCGAACCACCAAGTGAACAGGGCAAACGGAATAGGCGAAAGAGTGACGCCATTATGTTTAGCCCCACCTCGCCCCCTACCCTTAAAAAGAAGAAAATTGAGCGATCGACGAGAGGAAGAATTCAAGGAAAAGGGAGTTCGGAAGGACCTCCTTTCCTCCAGCCATGAATGACTCAATCCCCCAACTCTCAAGTAAATGCCGAAAAGCTACGAAAGAGTAGCCTGGCACCTCATTCTTAGGAGCTTCACTACTTGACTAGGAAATTGCGGTCCCTCCCCGTCTGACCTCCACCGTCATCATAGATTCTAAAAATAAAGTTTATGGAAGAAGAAAGGCAGAGATTTTCAATGGAAGCCTAGAAGATGTCGAAGACGTGTACCCCTCCCCTCATCTAGGAGGTTATCAAACCTCTCAATGGGTCAAGAAGGACAAGATTGTGAGAATGGAAAACAAAAATAGCCAAGTACATCTGCCCTGAATGGCAATAGAAACGAGGCTCTCACTCTACCATTGAAAATAAATACCCGAGAACAAGGAGAGGCTCAGAAATACGACGGTAAATCCAGTCACACACAATCTAACTTTGCCCTGGACAAATGACCAGAGTCGGAGACCGCGAAAGGGGTAATCGAATACGAGATTTCAAGGGGCACAATTAACCCCTCACAGGAAATTTTGATGGAGTCAAAATCGAAGCTTTTTAACATAATAAATGGCACGAAGCCTCACATTCCAGACCAAGATGCATAGAATTACTAACAACAAACTAAAAAAAGTAAAAATTAACGATATTACAATCATCTGCAAGGATGAACAGCCATCGAGAACTAGATCCTACAAATATCTACAGAGACGACTGTAGCAATAATGTATAATAAATAATAGATGCTCATATCCAGGACCTAGCGAATCCAGGCAGTTATGAGAGATCACTAAACTCAATTGATGCTGAGAGAAAACGGAGGAAGAAGGGGAGAAAACGAAGAGGAGGATAACCAAAGAGAAGGTGAGGAATAACAAACAGATGAGAATAAAGAGGACACCAATGAAAGAAATTCAAAGAGTCAGAGTAAAGCCCTCCCCCCACCCCACCCTGAGACACTTAGAAACACCCCACTCCCGTAAGAGAGAAAAAGCCTTCTTAGAGAAAAGATGGTGAGAATTGAGAAAAAACTGGACGAGGAAAATGAAAAACCTACACATAAGTAGTACTCAAACGAAGAGAGTAAACACAGATCCTAAAATAACAGAGACACTAAAATAACAAAGAACCCAAAACAACAAAGACCCCCAAACAAAAAATAATTAAATAACAAAGACTCAAAATTAATAAAGACCCAAATAAAATAAAAAGACCGTAAGCCAACCCCTAAAAAAAGACCTACAATAAAAAAATAGCGCCTAGAATAACAAATAACATAAAATAACAAAACAAATTTAAAAAAAAACACAGAAAATAAACAAGATAGTAAACAAAGAAACTACATAACAACGATCCTAAAATATCAAAGACCATAACCTAAAAAAAACTAAAATAAATAAATAACCAAATGATAAATGAGACTAAAAAATAAAGACAAAGAAATAGGTGAAGACACCAATTTGAATCAAGGAAACACCAATTGAATTGACTAGCCATAGTTTTCTGCCACTAATTTATGAGTAAAGATTAAGCACAAACCAAATAAGGAAAGAGCCGAAATTGACTCGGTGTCAATATGTACACAAAAGTTATTTCGAAAACGGGATCGCCCGAAAGATTGACAACACAGAAACCACCCCACGGATCGACTGCCGACTCGAAATTGTTGCTGCAGTCCTTTTAACTCTCACACTATTCATAAATCACAACCGGAAGAGCGGGGAAGGGCCCTGCCTCCAAAATAAGCCCCTCTTCCACCCCAAATTCCAGTTCCGGGAAGGGGGAAAGAGTCGTATCGTGTAATTCCGGCTTTTACAAAGGGCCACCATGACATGGGAGGATGTGAATCGGGAATAGGTAATAGAGATGAGGCAAATCTAATAATTTTATAGGATAATGTAAAATCCAAAAAGTCCCCTTAATTAAGTTTCTGACGAGAATCCAAGGGATTTGCCTAGAATCATTTCGGAAAACCACGTTTTGTGATTAACTTTTATAATTTCTGCGATTTTTGAAATATTCAAGAGGTGCTAAATGAATATTGATATAAGTCAGTGGCGAATCCAGGATAAAAATTGAAGGGGAGGGGAAACATGAATTCCTGAGAAAGGGGCGATTTTACGGGCTCGACCCCTCGCTCATTTCCTCCGTTTTAAGTCAAGATTTAAATCTCGCTTCAAAGGCGTGCGGGAAAAATGAAAAGGATCTTGGATTGGCCTATTTGCATCGCTCCCGTCCTCCCCTTGGATCTGAGAGCCCCAAGGAATTCCTCGCAGTCTCGATAACTTCATCCCATCTTCACTTTTCATGTTTCATCTCTTCAACCATCCTACGATGGGTCTAAGAAGAAATAATATCTTTTCACTTTTGCCCTCCTCTCCATCACGGGGGAATCTTCGGGACATATTTACCTTTAATTATTTAGTTTAATCATGACTGAACACATACATGAAGTATATGAATAATTATGAGTGCTAAGAAATTAACAAGAACCAATCAAATGGAACGAAGCTATCGAAGAACGAGATAGCGAACTATGGTCGGAGATCAGAAGGAGGAAAGGAATAACGCCGTACAATTAAAATAAAGGTGTAATTAGAAGATGACAACGGTGAAACGAGATTGAGTGACGTCATCAACGAAATAAATACTTACTACTTATAGATACTTATAAGAAAAAGAATAACTATAATCTTTGTACTCACAATCAGTTCTTATTTTTACAAACAAAATTCACCCTGGTAGGCGGTGAGGGGAATGGGGGAAGGTATAGCCTCAATTAAATATTTGTTGTAGAGGGCAAATTACCTGCTGCCCCATAGTCCCTGACCAAACTACAAAGAACTAACCTACCTAAACCCCAAACTAAACCCATTCCTTTGGTGGTTCAAGACAAGCTTTCATTGATAAGATGGGCGCAAATTCACTTTTCGTCATAATAAGAAATTTTTGCGTCATTCCTCCAGCCAGGAAGAAATAAGGAACTTGAACGATTAGGATGAAATAAAATGGAAGATAAAACCGGAAGAGATAAATTCAAAATTAAACCCAAGTATCCAAAAATCTTGTCAGACTGCAAGCGACACAAGTATAACACAGAAGGCTAGATTTGGGAGCTACGAGGGGCAGTCAATAAGTTTGCAAATCGGTAGGGCAAAACAGAGGAAGGGGGATGGCTGTTTGTGGGGGTGTTAGGACAAGTTATGACAAGTTTGGACCTGCAGCCGAACGCTCCTGCCTCGTCTATTTAAGAAGCAGTAGTTGATCGCAGATCGTCAGTCACAAATCTTTCAACAATGGAGAAGGTTGAGCACCGCGCAGTGATCAAATTTTTGACCAAGGAAGGCAAGAATGCAAAAGAGATGAAGATGTCCAGCTCGCCGTCCAGGAGTGGATTGAAGAGAAGTCGGGAGATTTCTGGTTGTCGGGAATTCAAAGCCTCAGGGACAAGTGGCGCAAGTGCCTTGAAGTCGAGGGTAGTTATATTGAAAAATAATAAAGCACTTTTCCTCATATCTCGTTTCCTTATATCCGAATTGCAAAACTTATTGACCGCCCCTCGTAACAACCACAATAAATGGTTACAAGAAACACGTAACTGAAAGAATAAAGAGAGGGAATGGTAGAATGAGATCATTTTACAAACTAAGAAACTTCATTTTGAAAAACGAAGAAAGAAAACGAAATCCCAAGTTAGGATACCGCCTACATTAGTGTACACTAGAATTGCAATGTACACAAGATCCAAATGCAATCTGATTAAATTGCGACGCGTACATAACAAAACAATGTTATTAATCACGAATACCAGACGAACGGAAAGAACACAAAATTCTACAGAACAAAATAAGAACAGAACCATCAAATAAAAGGGAAAAGAAAATTCTTAAAAAGAATGGTACGAAGAAAGGAGAAGAAGTTAACAGCCAAAGAGCGGGGAGAGCAGCAGGTTGGAGAGCACAGGTGCTGTTTTCGAGTACTACAAACAAAGCGGATGAAAGGGACGGGGAGAATATTTACGTAGAAACCCCGATTAAGAAGACCCGAATGGGACATTTAAAACACTGAAAAACAACGAAACTTGCAACTCTGAAAACCTCGTACTTACTTCCATTAATTTTAACGCTATCTATTCCTATGGCCAAACATTAACACAGGGGACAGGGCAAAGCATAAAATAGGAAGAAAAAAACACGGGTTCGGATTTCACGCTAAAATGTAGGGCCATCTATCACCTAGGTGAACTGTTTCCTCGAGGAGGAGCAGGGCGGAGAGAGGAGGGAGGGGCACGGCGATCTATTATAACTTTCTCTTCCCCTTTTACCCCTTTCCTTCAACTCTATGAGGCCAACAAGGAAAATATAGGATACTAAAGGAAATACAGAGGGGCCGGGGAGAGAAAGAAAGAAATTGTAATGGGAGACTTTAATGGACACATTTAGCATAAAAGAAAGGAGAAGTAAACAATAAGGGAAGAATGGTGACCACACTATAAAAACCGGGGGGACGAAAGATACATGGAGAATTATAGAGGCAGAATCAGTGATTGATTATATTATAACAAACAAAGGGTAGGTAATGAATGATAAATTACAGATATAAAATAAGTTTGTCGAGGAACATTACCTTACGGGAGGAGCTTTTCAAAGGACCGGCGAGGATGGGCGGTCCCGGGAATTCGAGGAAACTGGTCTGGTCCCTTCACCAGCGCTCGAAATGTCACTGAAATTTACGTGTTGCCTGAGTGTGTAGCGACTTGCGTGTACATCCAAAATAGGAAAACGCGAGAGTCGCCACACACATAAAGCAAAGTTAGCGCCTTTTACGAGAATATCACACGGCAGTAAACGAAGCACAGTTATCTTTGTTAGAGTTGGTCGAGGCAATCTTAGGCAAACATTGTAATCAAAGCAAAATCCAGAATAAACCGCATAGCTATCACAATTAAAAAAATACAAGAGATTAGAAAGCTGTCTCCATGGCAACATGCCACCGCCCAGACAATTTCACCCAATAGTCGGAGTGCCTCCCTTATCAATATGTTTGGCAGTAGCCAATCAAGAGGCAAGTTATGTCGATGCCGACCAATCAACAGGCCGGCACATAAGAGAGGTGTGTTTTAGTTGGACGTGAAACCTGTAGGCGTGGCTTAATTTGAGTATAAAACTATGGGAAGCCAGAACAGTAAAGATGACTACTATTATTATTATATCGTTATATATCGCGTTATATATATCGTTCAGTCTGATCTCTCGGATTTGCGGAATTCATCCTTGTATATAGTCGTGTACATAACGGAGACATTAAGATATAACGCTTAAAAGCTCTATTCGTCTGGCCTCCTTTAGACTTTGCCCGCACTTGACCTCGAACTTAATTCAGCTATAACTTAGAACTGAAAACTTAAATAAACAACTTTCTGTAAAGTGCAATAAGTTATAATTCAATAATAATTCTATTTTTGTTTTCGGTGACTTCAATATCCTGCCGTTCCTCAAGCTTCCTGCTTCAAGGCCAAGGCCTTATTATCGGGAAACCAACCGTTGCGCATTCTCCTCGCGATTACTTAACTCCCGGAATACTCTGGTGTGGCCTATCTCCATCCTCCGCCGGGCTATTTGACCCCGTCGCTAGTGTAAGACCGCCCATCAGCTTAGGGCACCCCATAGCATCAACAATTACTCTCATGGGAAGTAAGGAAGGCCAACGCAAACCAACTAGGGCATCTGTATCAAAACCGGAGTCCTTGCCAAAAGATTACACGATAACTCGGTAATTTGTCACCCTTGTAGATAGAGAGGAGTAGGAAAAGGTCCAAAGAAAAAAAATAATAGCATAGGCGAGTTGCGAACAGCTTCCCGCGTCGCTGGACCACTTATAGCCTGCGGCGAATCCACTCCGCCATCCTGAGTCTCCAAAAAGAATCATTGAAACGAAGCTTTTAAGCCGCTCGCCTGCACTTCTCGTACGCTATACAACCCCCCTCCTAGAAGCGGAGTGTATTTTGAAGAAATGAAGAGAGCCCGTTTGGAAATGTTATCCAAGGGCTAACGCTCTCCCTCCCGTGTCTGGGCACCATTGTAGATAGAGGGGAGTAGGAAAAGGGGCAAAGAAAAAATAATAGCGTAGGCGAGTTGCGAACAGCTTCCCGCGTCGCTGGACCACTGTTAGCCAGCGGCGAATCCACTCCGCCATCCTGAGTCCCCAAAAGACTCATTCAAACGAAGCTTTTAAGCCGCTCGCTTGCACTTCTCGTACGCTATAGTATCGATAACATCGCCTTGAAGTTATGAGCATTTGACGCTCATCAAAAGCTCTACAATGCAAGTACTATATAAAATAACATCAATATTAAACTATGTGCAATTCATAACCAAAGACAAAACTCATTAAATATAATAAACTTGTGTAGAACGGTCTCTATTAGTTTATGAAACCATTCCCAAGAAACAATTGGTATAATGTAGATGGTACTGAATAAATGTAGCCACAAACCTTAGAATATTTCAGGGTATAATTCTAATTACAAAATACAAATGATAGTTTAATCAAAGTCCAATTTCATATCAGTAATTAGTCACGTTACGCAATCTGAGGTCGGAGCAGGTGTGTAGAAATACAACTACATTCAGCAAAAGCTAAAGATTGACTGGCTGATTGACCAGTTCAATCATAATATACAATAATTAACAACTGCATCCACAGGAATAAGTGCAGAATACCCCTTCCTCCCAAAGTTATCCCCATCTCACCATGTAATCATCCAATTTGCGCTTGAAAACATTTAAGTTAGGACTGTCTACAGTTTTAGGCGGCAAACTAGTCCAGTAATCTACCACTGTTAGTGAAAAAAATATTTTCTAACATCCAAACTGCAAACCCGCCCTTTCTTTTCATTTTCAAGTAATGACCCTTAGTCCTTTTACTACCTTCAACATCCAACTTATCCATCCCAGAACAGATTATAAAAAGATCAATCATATCTCCCCTTACACATCTTCTCTCAAATGAGAAAATATTTAGTACACTGTCTATCTTCATATTCAAAGTGCTTCAGGGAAGGTATTTTTGTTGCCTTCCTATGTACTGACTCTAGCAGGTTGATATCACGTCTAAAATGTGGTGACCATGCCTGTATCCAGTACTCTAAATGTGGCCTAAAATACGAGTTGTAGAGTTTAAGGATCTCTTTACTCTTTGTAGCTAACATTCCTCTTAATGTATCCTAGCTTCGAAACTTCAGTGACTTATCTACTACTATTCCTAAGTCCTTCTCATCTCTAAACAAATTCGGACGCAATTATATGGGTGGGTGTTGACTCGGATGACTCTGAGAGGCCCTTATGGCTTTTGTCATCTGTTATGTTACATTAATACCTATAATACCGTACTACATTTCCCACGGTTTAGTAGTTATAGTATCTGGGTCAAAATAATAAAAACAACAAACATTTGAATGGTGCTTTTGATTGTTTTTCTCGAGGCTGGTCTCATTCTTTGTATTCATTTTGCACAAAAATATTAGGTCGGATTTAAATGAAACATCGAGTGTGGATTAAAATAGATTTTTTTTTACTTTCAAACTCAAATTGGGAGCGAAAAAAATTGCTCCCTAAGAAGGAAATACCAAGTGTGGAGGAGTGGGCCAGGAGTAGGTAACGGAGACGAAGCAAATATAATAATTTATGGGATAGTGTAAAATTGAACCATCCCTCCTCATTAAGTTTATGACAGCTGACCCAGAAGAAAAGAGATGGTCTAGGAAAAAGAAAGGAAGGCTACGGATCATGAGCCATCTAAATGCGCGTCATACACGCGAATTAACAAACGCTGCGTTCAGCGAGGGGCTACAACAGGGTGTTCCACGACCTTATATGGCCTCCCAGTTGTAAATATGGAGGCTCAAACTCTTGTAAATATCCGAAGGATTCAAGGAAGCATCACTCGGGATCAAAGAGATGAAAAGGAGAAGAAAAGGTAACCGAGAAAGGAGCTAATAAACAAATGACTGGAATACAAAACGAACTCTTTACGAGGTTTTGGATGCAATACTGAAGGCAAATAAACTGCTAACAGTAATTAAGACGGCAAATCCCGTGTTGAACCTCACTTGCCCCATACTGTCAAAAACTAAAAAATGGTTTTTCTTTTCTTTAAAAATAACTCATTTCTGGTTGGAATCGAGTGGGGCTCTCTGAACCATAGGTGATTATTCGCTAAGTGGGGCTCTCCGAACCATAGCTAGTTAATAACTACTGAACTAATCTTAGTAGCGTCAATTAATTAATTGTCGTCGTCAGTCTCACCAAATTCAACTTTAAATTTTCCGATTCGATGGTAATTTCGATGCTACCAGGATTGGAGATCTGATCAATTGGTTAGAAGATGTCTCTAAGCCACCTCTCACTTGCTCTTTAAGTACTTCTGAATTGAAAAACGTCATTGACTCAGATGTCTCTAAGCCACCTCTCACTTGCTCTTTAAGTACTTCTGAATTGAAAAACGTCATTGACTCTCCTATGAAAGTACCTGACTGGCCTTGTCACACACAGAACATTGAGAGGGTTGTAAGAATGGTGACTGAATCTTATTCCAAGCTCATTTCTCACATGAAAAGAAGGATGGAGGAATCAGGGCACAAGAGACAAGTAGACGTCTGATGTCCAGGAATGAGTCAAAGCAAGATTTTTGTGCTCTGGTGAAGTTTAACTTTTGAATATGACCCAAAGTGACCCATGCAGCTATATGTGGAGAGCTTTGTATACTTTTCTCACTCAATAAACATGTAAATTTGAGGCTATTTGTGTGTACTTTGATTAAATAAAAATATGTTACATAAGCTCGTGACGAAAGGGGAAAAATTACTTTTATTTAAATGGAAATTAATGTAGGTAGGAGCAATTGGATAACAAAATAGTTCATTTTCAAAATATACACCGGAAAATCTATCATTCAAGTACCCTTCATCAAAGGATTTAATGAAAATATAAGGTTGCCCCAAAGTATGACCTGTCCTAATGTTAGAGGCTCTGGAACATGGAATCAAAGCGTATGCGGGTTGCAAGCGAACAGGATTTTGAGGGTACTGGGAGTTTGATAGCGATTAACAGGCTGTCCACCCATTTGCGACTGTTCTGTGTAGTCAAGACGTTAAATCCTTGTTAACTGCCTGCCAATTAAAATCTTTGGGTCCCGTTACAATAGCTCTTAAGATCCTGGCCGGTTGGCGAGGATTATTACGATCTAGGGAGCGATCCTCTCTGGCGGCTTATTGGGACCTGCGGCTGTTGCTGGGTAACGTCCAATGGCAAAATTATGTGCCTACATACATTAACTCGTCCAGAAAATTTCTAAAACACGACACGATATATGCGGGAGCGACTGGACGCAGAATATAGTCTCCCACCCTTCTTTCTTATTTATAAAATTTTGACCAATTTTGTTTTTTTTTCATTCACCCCTTCCTTAGGTTGGCCCTTGGATGACATCACTATTGGTACAGCGGCGTCTCCCCATCACTCAAGTGGGTAGGTGGCTCATGATGTATAAACGATATGTTTCATCCCATAAGCGACAAGCATTACCTAGGTTTATAGGTAGAGAACCAGGCAGACCATATCAAAACGGCCATGTTGAGTGCAATTAAGGATACTCGATGAATTGCATGAACAGGTGGCTATTAAGCGGTGAATATCATGTGATGAAGAAAGTGGGGCTTCGAGACCCTCTCCAACACATTTGCAGAGTCCAAGGAATTAGTCCTGTCGCGCACTTGGACTTGCTATGCCTGCCCATAGCCCCTTTCGGCCTATAGTGCCATTCGGAACCCATATGCAGATTTTACCTCGGCTGGGAACAACACTGGTAGAGATGGTGGCAAAACGGGGTAGCGCCCCGCAGGAAATCAGGGGCCCTACCTCCAGCCTCACAACGCCTTCGCAGAAAGCAAAGCAGTTCTGAACCCCAACGGCTTCTCGAATCTGCTCCACGTGAGGGCAGTGACAAGGAAACTTGGGCCGTTACCCGACGACTTTTCAAAGCTTGAATAAGTACACAACTTGACCTTAAATAGTAATGGGGGAAGATATGCTGGACAATCTCATCCAATTAGGCTTCGGTTCTGGGTAAAAGACTTGTGTTTGTCCATCATCTATTTCTGAAATCCATTTCACGATTTTATCCCCAGAGAAAATTGGTTTGTTTAAAATAAGTTTCGCCTCTGAACATTTTTAATTAAAATAATGGTTGAAACAAGAAACAAATTGAGTTCACAAGTAAAAAAAATATTTCTTAAAATAAAACACGCTTTTTTTTCCCCCCCAAGGGGAAACAATTAAGAAGTGAAAAAAAAAAATCTAACAGACTAGTTTCAAGTCTCGAAGTTTCTTCAGTCGTCGGATGTGAAGCCATCTTCAGAGTGCAGAGAAAATTCCTGCAAAATGAAGAAGACAGTTACGTGCCATTTAGAGACCATTATCCCTGCACACCAAAGATAAATAGAAAATATAATCTATATATTAATAAAGGAGGAAACGAGCCTCCTCCAACAGTCAGATAGTGGACGAGTCTCTGTGTACACGAATGATTCTCTAGTACAAAGGACGAGCGGAGACGACTCCGCTCGTCCCAATAGGGGAAAAGGGAACGAGCGCGAGAATCACCCAGACTGAATAACGCAGTCGTTGCAATATGGAGGGGCGGAGGAGATGAGTCTCCGCAGCTCCTCCCCGCTGGCCCGGAGTTCGCGGCAATACATTGAGGGAATATGCCCTCCATGCCAAGTTCGGAGAAGACCATCACGGGAATAACCGTGCGCTTCCCGGAGACAGAAACAAACAATAACGATAGAAAAAGGAAAAACGAAAAGGCAGTAAGCATCAAGCACGCTCGGGGGTCGAGGAAAGGCCCCGGCGCAGGAACGGGCTACCTAAAAAAACAACAACAAGTTAGATAAGGTGGAAGAGGCCAGCCTCATCCAAAGAGTCAAAAAGTCCACAAGTCAGTGTGCACGAACCCGTCCGAGTAGAATGGACAAGCGGTAGCGACCCCGCTCATCCCGGTACCGGAACAGGTCACGTGCGCGAAGATCACCCAGACTGAGACATTTAATGAGAATGTGCCAAACAGTCTGGTGGACAACGCAGTCGTCTCAATAAGGCGCAGGAGAGCGCTCCATCAAATGGCGGTGCGTCCCGCGAGTGTGTCCGATTCGGAGACGACATAAAGCAACCTGAAGCCGTCGTAGCATTGGGGGATAGGTCCATGGGAACAGTCGCGGCACAATGGCACGCAACTTTAAGTTCCCCTGGACCGTCTCCCATCTTCTTTGCCAATGGTGACCCAATGTAATGTGGCACCTAAACTACAGCTTTTAACATTATATATGGCAGCTCCTGTGAGGGCAAAGCAACTTGTGACCCCGTCCCTCGACTAAACACACCCGATGAAGCTAAATTTGGAAGGGGCTATATTCCACTCCTCTATGCCCTCAAAATTACAAAAAGAAAAATGGGTGCAGGAGGAGGAGGAGGGGAGGAAGAATGCAAACATGTTAAGCACAATATTAACTAGTCTATATTAAAAACAAGAAAATAAAGGCAAAACAAGCTAAAAAGAAACAACAAATAAAACAAAAAAGTAACAAGGACGAACGAGAGCCTACATGAGAAGAGAATGGCAAATAAAGTGAAAAACGAGGGAACGCGAAGAAACGAGGACCAGGCAGGTTGTGGACTACTAAGAGAATTGGAGGCCAATGGGGCAACGCCCTCCCTCAAGGTTGCAGTTTAAGCAGCGACTTTAACTGTTACACCATCTACCTCTGGAGGGGGTCCAAAGCTGGCCTGTTACACCATCAAGCCCTGGAGGGGAATGGGGGAGGGGGAGTGGCAAGCGTATCCTATTACACCATCCAAGGAGGAATTAAATGACAACCCTTGAGCACAATTCTAAATAGTCAAAATATTCGTCTTACCTGCAATTGATCAGATTCCATCTCCTCTTGGTCCTCTGACTCGAAATCGTCACTGGTGTCTTTTTTGCTAGGTGTGTATGCATTAGATTTACGCGTTACCCGTTTATTATTACTTTGATCCGATTCCATTTCCGCTTCGTCCGGCTTAGAATCGCGTGCATCCTCAGTGATGTCTGTTTTTTTAGGTGCGCGCGCATTAGATTTACGCTTTACCCGTTTATTATTACTACTTCGAGTGGTCGAAGTACGTGGCGGTGCTTCATACACAGGATAATCTTTCGAAGCATACATGAAAAAAATATCCTCCTTAAAGAGTTTTATGTATTTGACTCTTCGAGTACCGAGGAAGATTCTTCTTTGTTCCTCAGACAAATTTTTAACAACTTTTAAGAGCTCTTTGATGTAGGTGGAACGATTAAGCTTTGCCTTCTTCTCGTAGGAATGTTTCATCTCGGAGTCGAGGGCACTGTAAGCCATTCTGATTCGGTTGTAGGGGAGTTTTTCTTTAGTTCTCTGTTCCATGTCCTTTTCGAAACATTTATGTCTGGTAATGGGTGGGGGAGAGGGCTCATTGGGGAATTTAATCTTAAAGTCCGCCATTGAGATATGAACCAGACCATCCAAAATATTCTGTTTCTTTGGAGAAGATTTTAGTTCCCGCTGGAAAAAAAGAAAGTAAATATTAATTCAGTAGTACAAAAGTTAGTCGATAAGTAATTTAACAACCACAAATTTAATATTTTTTGGTGTGACGTGGTGCCGTGACCTTAGAGGTCGTAAAAGGCAACTAAGCACAGATAGAGTAGCGCTGTTCTGGAAAACAGTCCAACGGAAATTTTGTTCCTGTGAGCGCCATACGGAGTAGAGGGAATCTGTCGGCATGTGGAGTATGACATCAAGCGACATCCAATAACACTTTTTAAAATATTTTATTATTGATTTTAACACACCCAAATGGGAATTGTCTTCAAGGGCATAAGTCATCAAAACACACACAAACAGAAAAGAGCAGGAAGGAACATGCAACTAACAAAAAGCTAAAATGGAAGCCAACCTCCTCCAAAAAGTCAAATAGTCCGCAAGTCTGTGTGTAAGAACCAGTACCGAGTACAGGGAACATGCGTTAGCGACCCCGGTCATCCCGGTACCGGGACAAGTAACGTACGCGAAGATCACTCAGACTGGGACATTCAACAAGAATGTGCCGAACAGTCTGGGGGACAACGTAGTAAGGCGCAGGCGAGCGCTCCATCAAATGACGTTGCGTCCCGCGAGTGTGTCCGATTCGGAGACGACATAAAGCAACCTGAAGCCACGCGGTATTAGAGGGTAGATTCACGGGAACAGTCGCAGTGCAATGGCACGCAACTTTAAGTTCCACTAGACCGTCTACCATCTTCTTTGCTAAACAGCCTGCATTACTGCCTCTATTCCTGCCATGTATTTATTGAAATGCCCCACAAGGGAAGGCGAGGAAAATGTGAAGATTAAAAGGGGGAAAAAAGAAGAAAAAAAGCCTTTAATTAATAGAGAAAGTGTAGCATTAAGTGTGCAGCGAGTAAGTTAAATTTAGCAAGTGAGTCAAGCGATAGAACATGAAATGAAAGACTACCCCCAACCTCTGTCTGATCTTCAAGGTAAAGAACGCTTAATAAAACCACAATATTTTCTTATACTCTTTTATTATGTTTTATTTTCTTATTTAAAAACTTGTACTTGTGGTTTGGGGTGAGGCGGTGGGGTGGTTGATTAATGGTCTTTCCATTAATTTCAATGGGGGGGAAAAACTGCTTTGATATTCAAGAAAATTAAGTTACGTGCTCGGTCACATAAATTAAACTCGTAAGTCAAGGTATGACTATATATATATATATATATATATATATATATATATATATATATATATATATATATATATATATATATATAAAATTTTGCCATTGCAAATGATTCTATTTTTTTTTTAAGAGTTCATCTGGCGACTACCTACTTGGGCATTAGTCGCCGTATTAAAAACTTGCCTAGTACTAGGCTACTTTAAAATCGAATTCAATAACACACAAAAAAAACCCCAAACACAACAGCAAAAATTAAAAAAAGGAAACGAGTAGTAAACAAGCTCCTGCGTCAGGATGGGGGCGCTCCGGCACAGGAGCGTGCGACCTATAAGGAACCCCCCCACCCCCCTGGTAAAATAATAGGGAGTAGGCAGGCCTCCCCCCAAAAGTCTACAAGTCCACCAGTCAATGTGCACGCAATCGTCCCGAGTACAAGGGACAGGCGGTGGCGACCCCGCCCATCCCGGTACCGGGGCAGGTAACGTGCGCGAAGATCACCCAGACTGGGACATTCGACAAGAATGTGCCGAACAGTCTGGGGGACGACGCAGTCGTAACAATAGAGCGCTGGCGAGCGCTCCATCAAATAGCAATGCGTCACACGAGTGTGCCCGATTCAGAGACGACAGAAAGCGACCTGAAGCCGTCTTAGCATTGGGGGATAGGTCCATGGGAACAGTCGCGGCGTAATGGCACGCAACTTTAGGTTCCCACCACCGTCTCCCATCTTCTTTGCCAAGCAGTCCGAAGAGCTGCCCGAATTCCTGCCATGTAGTCGGTGTGAGGAAGAGCGAAACACTGGTCCGGTAGCAGAGTCCTCGCGGACTCTTTGGCGCACTCATTCCCCGCAATTCCTACATATCCAGGAACCCAGCAGAAGATAATCTCGACATCAAACCGGCTCGCCAAAACCGTGGCGTCACGGATATCGCGAACCAGGGGATGCGGAGATTCCAATGCCACAAGAGCTCTCAGGGCGCTTTGTGAGTCAGTATAGATCACAATCCGGTCTCCGAATTGGGCACGTCGCGTAATCTCCCGCACCGAGTGGTGTTTTGCCACCAGCTCGGCCGTGAAGACAGACGCAGCGCCTGGCAGATCCCCGCTGACTTCAAACAGAGGGGATACACCGTGGAAGCCGACTCCCTCTTGGGACTTGGAGCCATCCATATACACTGGCACGGTTCCAGCGTGACATGAGGTGTGCTCCAAAAAGGTTGAACGCAATACTCCCGGCGCTGTACAAGCTTTGGGAGCAGAGGCGTGGCGACAAATAGCTAAATGTGGTACCCTCCAGGGGGGCGTCCTGGGCAGAACCAGGGGCGCCACCGGCCCGAGAGCTATAGCTAGCTTTCGAAGGAGTTTCCTGGCCCTAAACCCAAAAGGCTTAGGGTATGACTGTGATCTCTAGGCGGCATAGGCACCGTTGAGATCAGCTGCGGATGCACTGGGAGCTGTTGGCGACTGAGGGAGGCGCCGGGCTCGCGTGTACAGACGAGTGATCCAATGCACGCGGCGTAGAGCGAGTGGCATCTCCCAGGCATCGACCAACAGGCTCTCAATGGGGGAAGTGCGGAAGGCACCGGTCGCAAGGCCAAGGCCGGTGTGGTGGATCGAGTCCACCTTCCGCAATAAACGCTCGGCTGCGGATGCATAAAACGCGCATCCGTAGTCGAGCTTCGAACAAACAAAGGATCGATAAAAAAGTAAGGCAGTAACACTATCAGCACCCCAAGCGCTGAACATCACGGGACGGAGAATATCCAGGGCGCGGGTAACATAGACCCTAAGGCTGCGAATATGAGCCTCCCAGGTGAGGCGTCGGTGAAATACAAAACCAAGGAAACGGTGCGATTCAACCACTTTCAAGCGCACCCCATTAAGAAACAATCTGGGTCGGAGTGGAGCCGTGTATGGTGGCAGAAGTGCACCACCTTAGTCTTGGCCAAAGAAAACCGAAACCTGTGCTCTTCGGCATAGCGAGAGACGCGGTTCAATGCCTGTTGGAGTCGACGCTCCAGAGTTGGCATCAGGGCCGCGCCAAAAGAGATCGAAAGGTTGTCCACGTAGAGCGTAGCGAGAACATCTTCCGGTAGCACCGAGGTGATGCCGTTGATGCTCAGGGCAAAGAGTGTGACACTGAGGACACTTCCCTGCGGGACACTCTCTTCCTCTTCCATTGGGCCGGAAAGGGCTCCCCCACCAGCCGTACGCAGAATCAGCGATCTCGCAAAAATTCAGATATAAACATTGGGAGGCGTTCCTTCGCCCCCAGTGTGTGGAGCGTCTCCATGATACCGTATCGCCATGCGGTATCATAGGCCTTCTACAGATCGAAAAACACCGTGGCGGAGTGCTGTCTACGAAGGAAGGCCTCGCAGACGGCATTTTCCAGTCGGAGCAGAGCATCAGACGTGGAGTGGAACTTGCGGAAGCCGCACTGTGCCCAATACAGATGGCATGCGCTGTCCAGGAGAAAAGGCTAATCTAACATTTACCAATTTCTCCATCAACTTGCACAGGCAAGAGGTTAGAGAGATTGGGCGGAAACCGGTCGGAGTAGAGTGATCTCTCCCCGGTTTGCGAAAGGCGAGCACAGTAGCGATTCGCCAGGAATCCGGGAGGAGACCCTTCACCCAGATCCTATTGAACAAATCTAACAGAAAGGCCATGCCTCGCTCACCCAGGTGTCGAAGCATGGCGTACGGGACATCGTCCGGACCATGGGCGGTGTCTGCGCACGAAGCGAGAGCGGAACGCAACTCACTTACAGTAAACCTGTCGTTTAATGGTTCTCCGCCTCTGGAGGTAAAGTCCAGCCAGCGGCCTTCCGCGACACCACGACGTGCATTTAATGCTGGCGGAGGAGCATCCCGGCTAGAGAATGCGGAGGAAGCGGTCACAAAGGATTCTGCCACGGACGTAGGGTTCGAGATTGCGGTCCCATTCTCCTGGCGAAGGGGATGGGGGTCCTGCGGAACTTGCCCCGAAACCTTTTGACTCGCCTCCACATCTCTGCCAGAGGTGTCTTTCCGTTGAGTGAAGACACGTATGCCCGCCAAGAAGAGCGGCGGGGATCTTTGAAATATACCGGAACCTAGCCCTAGCCCGACGAAATTCTCCGACAGTGAAATCGTTCGGGCGGCGCTTATAGCGTATGTAGGCATAACGCTTCTGTTTGAGGGCCGTCTCAAACGGCCAGAGGTTCTGGGAATAGTCTCCAGGCCCGCGACGATGAGGTTACCGGAGAACTCAACGGCCTCATCAACCGACCTAAACTCCTCGACTGAGATAGAGAATTCAGTCATTTCCTGAAATGCAGGCCATCGCACTCGCGCCAAGCACCACCGAGGTGGACTCTCAGGCGGCAGTTGCCCTGAAAATGATCAATACCATGGAGGTCATCGACTACCCCCCAATCAAAATCAGGCTGTGCATCCGAAGAGCACAAAGATAGGTCAAGGCAAGAAAATGAAGCGGTTCTCGGACAGTGATGCGTAAACTCATCCACGTTTAGGACACCCATCTCAAGCTCTTCGATCAGATCGGCAAGGACTTGTCCCCTGGGATTTATTGAATAATATCCCCAGAGAAGTGCCTGCCATTCAGATCTGCAAGCAAGAGAAAGGGGCTCGGTAACAGTGCCACGACGCGGCGGAAGTCCCCCGCGTCGAATCAGCTGACGGTGGAATGTACACAGAAATGATAGAATACCTCCTATCCAGGTGTAACTGCACAGCCACTGCCTGAAAGGAGGTATTTAAAGTGAAAGGAAGAACGGAGACATCATGTCGGGTGTAAACCGCGCATCCCCCAGCCCGGTTCTCTCGTGCTGGTGGGAACCCTTATACCCCTGGAGGGTGGGCAGGGGGCCCGCGCCTAGCATGATCTCCTGCAGAAAAATAGCTAACGGGGAACGAGACGAGACGAGCCTCCGCAGCTCCTCTCAGTTGGCCCGGAGTCCACGGCAATTCCATTGAAGGAATATGCCCTCCAGGCCTTGATCGGAGAAGAGGTGGGGGCCCTCATCGAAGAGAAGACCCTCACGGAAATGGCCGTACGCTTCCCGGAGGCAGAACTCCGGGCGCTGTCACCTTCGAGGAATTATTGGGGAAGTTGGGCTCGTCATGCGAGTCTTTTCCTTCCTTTGCCTCGAAACCTTAGGCGGGCGTTGAAGCTTCGGAGGCGGGGGAGCCCTCTTTTCGAGGAAGCACCGTCTCCGAGCCACTCAGCCCACCACTAGTCGTGGGCGAACGAGCCGAAGCTCCTTGTTGCTGTCCTCCTTTCAGTGATTTGCTTTAGCAACCCCGGAAGATGGCCTGGCGACCAACTTCAGGGGTGTTGCCTCCTGTGAGTCTAACGACTCGGTGGAGGCGAGTGGCCGTTTTGCCTTACGGGAAATGGTCACGCTGGGGGAAAGGGTGGGGGCCGGTTTTAGCAGGGGCTAGGTGTGAACCCTTTGTTCTGCCAGCTTTACCAGGGAAGCGCCCGGGTTGAGTAGAACCCGCAGAAGGGCTCCGAATGGGCGCGGAATCAACCTTGCTCGTTAGCCAGGATGGGCCTGGAGCAGAGTCTTTCTAACCATTGAGGCATAAGACGTTCTAGGCAGAGCCGGGCGCCCAATGAGAGTCGATCCTGGGCCTGAACAGCTAGGATTTCTTTCTCAAGGAGATACGCACCACATTGCTTCGAAGAAGCGGGCTGCGGCTCTCCGCAATTGACACACTTGGCCACACGCGATTTGGACTTATCGTGTGCGGCCTTGGAGCAATTTACACATACTTCGGGTGACCCCGACTTTGCACGTCTACAAGAACGATTCGTATGGCCGAGGCGGTGACAGTAATAGCACCGCCACGGCAGTGGCACGAATGCCTTCACGCGGTAGCGGTACCATCCGGCACGCACCGACTCAGGGATCTTGTCACAGTCGAACGTGACGAAGAGAGTAGGGGTGGGTCTCGAGGGCACTCCATGTTTTCTCATCACAAGTTCGACCTTGATCGCCCCATGGTCGGCCAGCTCTAGGGTGATGTCCTCAATGGAGTAGTCAACGAGTTCCCTCGCATAAACTACTCCTTTCACAAAGTTCATGGTAGAGTGCGGCGTCACACTAAACCGGGGGGACATCAAGTGTCCGAAGACCACTTATCTTGGCCGCCTCGGAGGGATCCGCCGCATTCACAAGACAGCGCCCGTCCGAGAAACGAGTCACCTTCGGCTCTCTACCAATTAGACTAGCTAATGCTCTCCTCTGATGGATCGTGTTGCCCTTGGCCAACATGCTGCCATCAATGAAGCGAATAACGAAGAAGCGTTTGAAGCCAGCGGGCTTGAAAATGCTAGGTAACCTCTGAATGAGGGGCCCCGATGTTATCGAGGCTGCAGACTGCGCACATTTCGTCTTAGTTTGGGACTCTGCACCCAGGGAGGCAGAGGGGCCGGATGTGCCGATATTGGCTTGGTCGCTTACCGAAGTGGCAGCAGACCGATCCGTCCTCGCAGCCCCCGCGGATGGAGAGGAGCCCCGAGTCTTTTTCTATTTTTTTTCTTTTTAGGAGAGAGCAAGGAATGAACCCGCTTCTCACCTCCGCAGGCAGGAGCCCCTGGGCCAGATGACCGGCCTCAGCCATGTCCTTTTCTGAGATGGAGAAGGTCCTAGTAGTCGCAGGGGCACTGGTTGGAGGAGGTTCTTCCCCTCCTTGTACTGCCTTGGAAACCCGGGCCATTTTAGGAGGACCTTGCATATGGGCGGATTCGGGTTTGGTGCTTGGCACCGAGCCCAGATTCCCTCCCATGGAAGGCCCTACCGTCTGAGGCTGGGTTGCCTCAAGGAACATGTCTATCTCAGGAGGGGCCTCCAGTTGGCCATCCCCTCCCAGGACATCGCAGGTCCTGTTGGCAGAGTCACTAGTTATGTGTCGGGAGGCACAGGGCTTGACCCAGGCAAGGTTCAATATTCCTGCCAGCAGGTCTTTTGAGGGAAGCGACCGAAGGGGCCTGGCTTCCCTCTCCCCCCTAAGGGGGTTTGCCCTACCGAGCCACTTCATTGGGGAGCGGTCGGCTATGAGCTGCCTGCTGGATTTCTTGGCAGTCCCCAATGAAAGAAAAGGGGTGACAGCCGTTGGAAAAAGGGAGGTGTGCGAAAGCATCTCCAGAGAAGGGGGTGAGTGGGTCCCCTACACCCGTAGGCGAAGGAGAGGAGTAAGCCTCCTCTCCGGTTAGAGAAATTTGGAGGGTCCCCTGCACAAGAACAGGAGGGGAGGGGGCCTCTATTTTTCCTGTGGAGCTGCCCGAGGGTGGCTCCAATGATGGAACAGGGGAAATTGAGGGGAGATTTTTAATTTCAACATCATTCGACATGGTGACCCTCTTTTTCGTATGGGAAGCAATAGTTCATCACCCCTCACAGTAGTCTGCTCTGCAAGGGGTGCGTACAAGCCTTGCAGAGCCAGGTGATGCCATCTAAGGCCACCCCTCCAGCCTGGTGACCTGGCAGCCCTTCAAAATGGCGGCTCCACCTTGGACACGGCGTAAAATTGATAGTGTGTAAAGAGAAAAAGAAAAGGGATGTTTGGAAGGTACGAGTGGGGATGAAGCAGGTTGTTAAAAAACCACCATCCCGAAATGGAGCTCAGGGGTTAGGGAACGTTGTCCCCTCCCCTCTCAGCCCCGATCCGCGAGGGTTTGGCTGAGAAGGTCAGCATTTACCCTGTTAAATTTGAGGCTGACCAGAGAAAGTTGTGTGAGAGGTTGTATGAAATGCAAGGAAACAGGTGTTTTGAAGGAAGGAGAAGAGGCTAAGCTGGGGTCGGACGGGGTGCTGAATCCCGTCCTTTTTTTTTTAGCTCATCTGGCGACTGCCTACTTGGGCATTAGTCGCCGTATTAAAAACTAGCCTAGTACTAAGCTACTTAAAAATAAAATCCAAAAAGACAAAAAACAACCCCCCTCCCCAAAAAGGGGAAAAGGAAGCGAGCAGTAAGCAAGCTCTTGCGTCGGGGAAAGGTCCCCCCAGCAGAGGAGCGTGCGATCTATAATGAAAAAAACAAAAAACAAAACCAAACCTGCTTAAATAATAGGGAGAAGGCCAGCCCTCCCCCCCCAAAGTCAACAAGTCAGTCTGCATGCATTCGTCCCGAGTACAAGGCTGAATCCCGTCAGCACGGCGGCCAGGATGGCAAGTCGCCGCGCCCCTTACGGGTGCAAATAATTCTCGATTTATAAAGTCGAGTGAGAATGGATAAAGTAAATTTTCTATTCTCTTTGAAAGCAGGGGTAACAATCAAGAGAGCTGATTGATAGTGGAAATTTTTTTATTTGCCTTAGAAAGACTGACTCATGAAATATCCTCTTGTGACTGCGAGAACTTCTTCTGAGAGCTTAGTTAGCTAAACATTGCCTTTTTAACCGCATATATATTAGGGTTACTTTTTTACAACCTCATAACCCTGTTTCATAATTTGATGAGCTTTAATTAAAGATTATATAAAATCCTACTTGCAAGGTGATTTGATAAAAATCCTCACGCACAAAATGATTTTAAAAATTTTATTTGTCAGCTTTTTCATCCAGTTTTTGAAGTCACTGGCAGCATATACAAGATTGAACACAAGCTTATGAGTCACATATATATATTCCAGTGACCTAGTATACAACTTCTCCAGAGGTATTGAGATACTTTCTACCCCTTCTTTAAGTATCCTAGAGTGAATATTATCAGGGCCGGAGGCCTTGGTAGCATCTAAGTCACCTATTAGTCCTTTTATCGTCCTCCAATCCACACTAATGGTAGTAAACACCTCTTTCCCTGACCCATGAGTACTATACATAAGACCATTTAGTTTCTTCTTTGTAAATACTGATGCAAAATGACCATTTAGTACCTCAACTATTTCCTCATCAGTTTCTCTCACAACCCCTTCATATTTGATAGGTCCTATTTTAACTCTGCCAGACTTGTTATTAATTTTATAGTAACTAAAGAACTTTCTAGGATCTTTGTTGCTATCCTGAGCTAATTTAATTTCTGACACCCTTTAGTTCTTCTTTATAATCTTATTTAACTCATTCCTAGCCATTCTATAATCACTTATATGCCCTTTTCTTCTCTGAAATTTTTCTAGCTATCTCCTGATTCCACCATAATGATTTCCTACTTTTGTTACTAATGGCCTACATTGGGATACATTGTTCTTGGACTACATTTATTATATGCTTGAAAGTATCCCACATCCCATAAGCATTTTTACCTCTGAATTCTACATCCCAGTCTACCAAATTTAGCAAGCTTCAAAGTTTTACATAATCTCCCTTATGAAAATTTGGAACTATTTCAGCATTCTCGGTTATTTTACCCTTCTTAATTCCCAAGTTAAAACGAACTATCTGATGGTCACTATTTCCCAATGCTTCCCCAACAGTCAATTCTTGAACTAAATGATCAGTGTTAGAAAGTACTAAATCTAATATATTGTACCCCCTCGTTGGCTCATTAACAAATTGATTAAAAAAATTATCCTTAAAGCATTCTATGAACCTGGCACTTGTTCTATCTCTACCTATCATATTTTCCCAGTCTACAGAATTTAAGTTGAAGTCCCCAATAATAACTGCATCTGTTTCACATCCCTTACTTATTTTCCTTATCATTAGTTCATCTATATCATCAGTCTGCCCAGGTGGTCTGTAAAAATCTCCAAAATGCACCATTCTATTTTTACTGAACCTAATATCTATCCAAAGTGACTCAACTCCATCCTGCTTTATTGAAGTATTTAAACTTGAAACAATGTTGTTTTTTATATAGATAATTATTCCTCCACCAATCCTACCTGTCCTTTGACTAATGTACATATTATAACCCTGTAAATCAAATTCATTTATAGTGTCACTAAATTCTATTTCATTAACCCAGGATTTAGTAACACATAATATATCTATATCCTCATTGCTAATATAACTAAATAGCTCATCCTTCTTGTTTCTAAGACTACGAGAATTTGTATAGAAACAATTTAACCCCCCTATTCCTGAAGCACCTCTTGAAACCTGAATGACCTCACCTCTATTGCCTTGGAACCTATTTCTGTTATCTGCCACCCCCACATATCCCAATCATTTTTAATTTATGAACTAGTCTCCTATGTGGTACCTTATCAAATGCTTTACTAAAATCTAAGTAAATTATATCTACATTCTCTCCCTTATATACTTGATCTGTTACAAACTCCAGAAAGTCTAGTAAATTAGTCAAACATGATCTATCTGATCTAAATAAACCCATGCTGAGCATCGCTGATTAACCCCTCCCTCTCTAGATGTTGGCAAATCCCTTTTTTAACTATTTTCTCAAGAATTTTACAGACTACAGGAGTTAGGCTAACCGGTCTAAAGTTATTTGGATCCTCTTTACTACCCTTCTTGAAAATGGGGACTACATTCGCTCTCTTCCAATCATCAGGTATTTCTCCATATTCCAGTGACCTAGTATATAACTTCTCCAGAGCTATTGAGATACTTTCTACCCCGTCTTTAAGTATCCTAGGAATTAATATTATTAGGGCCGGAGGCCTTGGTAGTATCTAACTCACCTATTAGTCCTTTTATCGTCCTCCGATCCACACTAATGGTAGTAAACACCTCTTTCCCTGACCCATGAGTACTATACATCTATACATAAGACTATTTAGTTTCTCCTTTGTAAATACTGATGCAAAATGACCATTGAGTACCTCAACTATTTCCTCATCAGTTTCTCTCCAAATCCCTTCATATTTGATAGGTCCTATTTTAACTCTGCCAGACTTGTTAATAATTTTATAGTAACTAAAGAACTTTCTAGGATCTTTGTTGCTATCCTGAGCTAATTTAATTTCTGACACCCTTTTGTTCTTCTTTATAATCTTATTTAACTCATTCCTAGCCATTCTATAATCACTTAAATTTTGAATATTATTTTGTACCTGTAATTTTTTGTATGCCCTTTTCTTCTCTGCTATCTCCTGATTCCACCATAATGGTTTCCTACTTTTGTTCCTAATGGCCTTCATTGGGATACATTGCTCTTGGACTACATTTATTATATGCATGAAAGTATCCCACATCCCATAAGCATTTTTACCTCTGAATTCTACAACCCAGTCTACAAAATTTAGCAAGCTTTGGAGTTTTACATAATCTCCCTTATGAAAATTTGGAACTTTTTCAGCATTCTCAGTTATTTTACTCTTCTCAATTCCCAAGTTAAAACGAACTATCTGATGGTCACCATTTCCCAATGCTTCCCCAACAGTCCATTCTTGAACTAAATGATCAGTGTTAGAAAGTACTAAATCTAATATATAGTCCCCCCTCGTTGGCTCATTAACAAATTGATTCAAAAAATTATCCTCAAAGCATTCTATGAACCTGCCACTTGTTCTATCCCTACCTATCATATTTTCCCAGTCCACAGAGTTTAAGTTGAAGTCCCCAATAATAACTGCATCTGTTTCACATCCCTTACTTATTTTCCTTATCATTAGTTAATCCATATCATCAGTCTGCCCAGGTGGCCTGTAAAAAGCTCCCAAATGCACCATTCTATTTTTACTGAACCTAATATCTATCCAAAGTGACTCAACTCCATCCTGCTTTATTGAAGTATTTAAACTTGAAACAATGTTTTTTATATAGATAATTATTCCTCCACCAATCCTACCTGTCCTTTGACTAATGTACATATTATAGCCCTGTAAATCAAATTTACTTATAGTGTCACTAAATTCTATTTCATTAACCCAGGATTTAGTAACGCATAATATATCTATATCCTCATTGCTAATATAACTAAATAGCTCATCCTTCTTGTTTCTAAGACTACGAGCATTTGTATAGAAACAATTTAACCCCCCTATCCCTGAAGCACCTTTTGAAACCTGAATCACCTCACCTCTATCGCCTTGGAACCTATTTCTGTTATCTGCCAAGTCCATTCTACTTTCAGTACTATAATGTCCTCTCATAATTCCCTGACCACTATTAGTATCTAGTTTCCCACCTGCAAAGACCTAATAACACGATCATACTCCTGCCACAACACATCTACCCCCTCCTACTTAAATGCAGTCCATCCATCGCATACATTTCTTTCATTCCAACAAACCTATCCCACACACCCACAAACATGACACCTTCCATCTCACACATCCTACTCACATAATCATTTAGCCCCATGGCACGAGACATCCATTCTTGGAAGCACACCTGTCAACACCTTTCATTCTACTTTCTTTCACCTTTTCAATCAACCTCTTGTATCTCTCATGTAACTCACATGCACCCACTTTCTTCACATCATTCACTCCTACATGTGTAATCACAACCGCATCCCTTGCCCAGCCAGACACCAGTCCTCATACCTATCAGACAGATCTCTCACTCCAGCACCCGGCAAACACACCCTCAAACCATTCAATCTACTTGCATTCAACTTCCTATCTAAATATCTAACTCACGAATCATCCATCACAAGCACTTCAGTCAGACTCCTATTCCTAACCCCCACAGACCTAACTCCATCCCCACTCCTATTCCCATTCAAACTACCAGTCACTCTACCTCCACCCCCACCCCCATCAGTCATATCACTTCCAGTTACTTCCTCTCTTAGGGCACTGAATCTATTAGTCAAGCTAATAGGTTCTGTGTCCCTCTGACTCACACACCTATTCTCCCCCTAGCTAACCTCCTCAACAGAGGCAACCCTATTCTCACAAAGAACAGGACAAGCCTCCCTAGCTACACATTTCCTAACCACTCTCCACTGTCCCCCATCCTCACTAGGCCTATTTCTAACTAATCTAAGGGGGCTAACTTCACTATCCCTAGAACTATCATATCCTACCTCCTCCACCGGCCCTCTACCTTCACCTGAAACATCTATCTGGCCTACCTCACCACCTAACCTATTCCCAGCCCTAGGCGTAACACTAAGTTCCCTCCTGAGCTCAGAAACTAACCCCTCCAGCCTACATATCCTGTCTAAATCCTGCATTTTCATCCCCTCTAAATCTATAATGCATTCACGCAGCCCACATACAACACATGTATAGCCCTCACCAACTACACCACAACCAATGCATACATTCTGACACTCATGCTCACTTTCATCCCCGAACTCCATCACTTATTCAAACAAAGAAAGAACTTAAGTAATAATAAGATAAAAAAAAGAGCAACTTAGCTTTCACTGATTCTGTGAATTTGTGCGTGCAAGTTTAAAACCTGCTAATCAAGATGGCCACCGAAGTAAACAAAAGTCACTTTCTCACCAAAACAAAATAAAACAATTTATACAGAGTTTAGAATCTATTTAACTGTATTTGTTAACAATTATAATCCTTTCTAAATACACCTTTTGCACAACTTTCCAAACAACAAAAAAATAAAATCACAAATATATGAAAAACTTATCCCCAAAACAATGCTAGTGAGACGAGAGCTCACCGTTAGCATGTCTGATCGCTGCGAATGTAGTCCCCATTTTCAAGAAGGGTAGTAAAGAGGATCCAAATATCTTTAGAACAGTTAGCCTAACTCCTGTAGTCTGTAAAATTCTTCAGAAAATAGTTAAAAAAGGGATTTGCCAACATCTAGAGAGAGAGGGGTTAATCAGCAATGCTCAGCATGGGTTCAGATCAGGTAGATTATGTTTGACTAATTTTCTAGACTTTCTGGAGTTTGTAACAGATCAAGTAGATAAGGGAGAGAATGTAGATATAATTTACTTAGATTTTAGTAAAGCATTTGATAAGGTACCACATAGGAGACTAGTTCATAAATTAAAAATGATTGGGATATGTAGGGGTGTTTCAAATTGGATAGCTGAGTGGCTGAAAGAGAGGAAGCAAAGGGTAGTGCTAAATGGTGTAAAGTCAGAGTGGAGAGATGTTATCAGTGGGGCTCCTCAGGGATCAGTTCTTAGTCCATTATTTTTTGTCATCTATATAAATGATCTTGGGGAGGCAGTTAATAATAAAGTGTCAATTTTTGCGGATGATACCAAATTAGCAGCTGTAGTTAAAGATATTGATGATAATTTTAAAGTACAGGGGAATTTAAATAAATTGTTATCCTGGGCACATAAGTGGCAAATGACTTTCAACCTTGATAAGTGCAAAGTTATTGACATGGGAAAAGATATAGAAAATTTAACTATGAAATGGATGGGCATTGGCTGAGCTCAGTAGAGGATGAGAAAGATCTAGGAGTAGTAATAGATAAGTCATTAAGGTTTTCTAAGCAGTGTATTGAAGCAAAAAATAGGGCAAATAGAGTGCTTGGTTTCATTAAGAGAAATGTCAGTTAAAAAAGTAAGGAGGTTATTCTTAAACTCTATAACTCTTATGTTAGGCCACATCTAGATTACTGTATACTGGCATGGTTCCCACATTTTAGACATGATATTAACCTTCTTGAGTCAGTGCAACAGTGGGCAACAAAGATTATTCCTTCCCTGAGGCACCTTGAATATATAGATAGACTGAGGGTATTAAATATGTTCTCGTTCGAAAGGAGGTGTGTGAGAGGGGATATGATTGAGCTCTTTAAATTTTTTTCTGGGATAGATAAATTGGATGTTAGCAAGTTTTTTGAGTTAGATGATGGAAATCGGACTAGAGGTCACCACTTGAAAATTAAAAAACAAGGGTGTAGGTTGGATTTAAGAAAATATTTTTTCATCAATAGAGTGGTAGACTTCTGGAACAAATTGCCGCCGAGGGTAGTAGGTAGTCCAAATTTAAATGTATTTAAGAGTAGGTTGGATGAGTTTATGGGGAGGGAAAGTTGTGATGGTTCCTAAGTTTTGTATATATTAATATTGTTTGAATATATCTATAGCTGCATGATTTAGTTCTTGACAAGCCTTGATTGGTGATACCCTTGTTTGTGGACGCAGTCCTCTGGATGTAGTTTTCTTGGGAGTTTGGGTGCCTTAAAAAAGAGGTTGTTTGACTCGGATGACCTATGCTGGGCTCTTGTGGCTTTTTTTTGTCATCTGTTAGATTATGTTATAGAGGGGTTTTGACGGATGCGGATGACCTTTGATAGGCCCTTGTGGCTTTTGTCATCTGTGAAATTATGTTATGTTATGTTATGTTAACATTATATAAGGTCATCAAACACACAAGCAAGTAAATTAGTTACAATAATGTCATTGGACAGGATAAATCTCAGTGATAGGTTGTCCTTGTTGCGGCAAGACCCATGCAAGTCTTGCATAACTTTGACTGCATGCTCACAGCACTGGTTGCTTCAGGCAATATTGATTGGAGATTCATCTGTTTTCCAGTGGGTTTTCAAGCATTTGAGACCTGTTGGGTATTCATTTAGAGCTGCAGATAGTTCCTAAAAATCTTCAACGCAGAACAAGTGGGTGCTGAACCAATGGTCAGCCCATGAGTAAGAAATGAATGAACAGATTTTACGCAGCCTGCTCCGGGTATCAGGCATCATAATGAACGCAAGAAGGGCTAGAATGGAACGAGAGTTCCAACGTGCATTGCTGATGTTTGGGATCTTTTGAAACTTTACAAGGGGACCTCATTCATCTCAGTGAAGTGACGGAAAACACGCGTGGTGATAGAGAAACTTCATGTCGTCTCTCCAGCCACCTGTTTCCTTAATCTCAGTTTTACCGTTGCTGAAGGCTGCTTTTAATTTATCATAATTGCTCATCAAATCCTGCACAAAGAAGTACTCTATGTTTGGTGATTTAGTCGACCCATGGAGCTCATCGTCCATGACAATGCGAAGAATCCGATCCAGGACATGGTGCTGGCAACTAATGAACTTGGATTTGGGGTGACTTTATCTTTGAACAACAGCGCCTGTCTTTTTGCCGGTATTCACGCTTGTTGTGTCGGCGATAAGCATAACAATTGATCCCCACAGGTTGAACTCCTCTAACACACCCTGGAGCCATTTTGCAATTGTTACAGCTTTCCCATCCTTCAATTTGAGCGCAGCCAACTTTATTTCTTTCACTTCATTCTTGATGACCACAACCTGATATTCAAAGTCCTCAATGCGTTTGTCGTCAAAGTGTAAGCTCCACTTTTCCAGAAGAAGCGTGCTCACCAAGTGCTTCTTCACCTGAGCAGCTCTCGTGTAGATAGCCTTGTGGATTGATGACTGACATGGGGTTGGGATTTCAATGCCCTCACCAGAAAGCTGACAACATACCTTTGCTGCTCGGTGGGACAACAGCTTTGAGCTTGTAGCAAGGAGTCTTGCTAAGCCTGTTGGGTTATGCTTCCTTTTCCATTGATACTGCATTCTCATCCTCCCAAGAACTGTCTTCGCTGTTATTGGATGAGTCTGTGCTAGTTTCGGAACAATCAGGTGGTGCTGAGCTGGAAAGTGGGGACACAGGCGCTTCCATTGCCTTCTTTCGCTTGGATGGGTGGATGGTCTTGGCACTAGCAGGTGTACCAGTGGAATAAACAACCTGGCCTTTGGTCAAAATTTGCTGTTTATAGAGGTTCTCATCTTCTTTGCACAACCAGTTGCCTTTTACCTTGGTCACGTCAAACAGTTCATTCAAAGAATTAAAGTTTTGTTTCTTTCTGCAGTACTCATAGTCTTTCAGAAGGTTTTATAGTTTTGCACAAATGGCTTGATCAGATTCATGCAGGAAGTTCAATGTTTTGCTCCATAGGGCTTTTAGCTCCACAACAATTAGGCCAATCCTCTCCCTCCATTCTTTGGCAGTGGATTCAAGAAAGTTGAAGCGTCCAACGACGTGGATTTTCAGGGGCATGCGGGTCATGCGACTCCGTTCACTTAAGGGTGCTTCATAAACTACCACGTTGCCTCTTCTTGATGGTGCTTGAAACTGGACTAAGCTATTTGTCCAGGTTTTCTTCTTCCCTGTGTTAAAAAAGCTCTTCTTGAACAACATGTTTTGTATTCAGCAAGTGAAATAGAAAATATACCTAAATATTAAATAGGTAACAAATTAAAGAAACTGTTATTGAGCTTTTATATATTTGATTAAAAAACAAGCAAATTACAATTATAAAAAATAAGAGAGAAGGCAGACACTAATAAAATATTATATGCTATTATATTATATAATTAGTCAAAGAGTTAAATGTAGCTTACCAAATAATACCAGGATCTCTTTACAATAAACACTGGAGAATATACAACAATTATAATAAGGCAATAATAATATCAACGCCGTTAAAACTGAACTAGTAACTACCCGCTTTAAACATCTCGCTTATATACCGCACGCAAAATGGCTGAAGAAAATTCTGGAACTCTACAGAAATCGCCCAAGCGATGATGTGATGATTTTCTGGAACATTCTATACAATTCTATGGTACATAAATTATTGCACAAGTCTGTTTGATGACTTATATATTTAATATAAATATTTTTACACATATAAAATGCTAAAATGGCCTATATTACATTTCAAAGTGGTTTGTGCATGACCTTTTTCAATATTTTAATAGAATAAAAGTAATTTTTGTCATTAATAGGCAAAAGTTCATTCATTCGTGCTACAGGAAATAATTTTTGATAAAAAAGGTTAAAAGGTCATCATCCTAATATATATATACAAGGTGTCCCAGAAAAAAGTTAACCGTACTTTGAATTAGTATAACTAAAAACTTATGGGAGATTTTTGAGTTCTGTAAACTATTTACCTGTCGATTCCGGAAATTTCATTGAATTCCCTTTTAGGATGTTGATACACTAATGGGTTTAGTGGAGGCTATCAAAATTATGTTTGCACAAGGAAGTAAAATAATCAAACTTTGAAGTTTAAAATCAACAAATATATTTAAATCCATTTTTTACAAAAAACTCTTTATATGGGTAATACAAATTCATTTTATAATTTTCTAAGCATCGTTTCGTTCCACATGTCCTCCATTTCTTTCCAAGCATAGTTGCGCCTTTGATTGCATTGATTGAACAACTTTTTTGATTACCTTGTGATTTTCCTTAAGTCTATTAACTTCATATGTGATATTATTTCTTAACTGGTTGATGCTTTGTGGTGAAGTAGCATACACTTTATTCTTTAGATATAACCCATAAGAAATAATTGCACGGTGTTAAGTCAGGGGATCTTGGGGGGCCATTCAATTGCATGATTTAGCAGGACAATGCGGTTGGCAAACATTTTTCTTAGTTTTGTTCTTACAACAAGCTATCTATGAGCTGGTGCGGCGTCCTGAATCCACCAAAGTCTATTGAATTGATTGCCGTAAATCTGGCGGAGTTCCGAGAAGATCCTTTCGTTGATCATGTTCAGGTAGGCAGCACCATTCAAGTTATTCTCGTAAAACAATGGGCTGACAAGATAGCCATTCTCGCATATTCCGATCCGCAAAGACACTTACTGCTGACAAATACGTGTGTCAAAGTTGAATGCTGGGGGGGGGGGGGGGCAAGGTTCATCGGCGCATACTGCCGAATGTTATGGCTATTTACCTTTCCATTCATGAAAAAGGCTGCCTCGTCACCAATCACAATAATTTCCAAGAAAAGAGCAGGTTTATGGAGAAGCCATTCAACAAATTGTCTACACAAGGAAAATGAGTTTTAAGAAGCTGGTGTCTTGCATGCAGCTTGTAGGGATGCCATTTTAAGTCATGCTTAATAATGCGGTTAAATGACGACTTTGAGAATTGTAACCCATTCTTTCTGACTGATCCATGTGGATTTTGATTTTGAAGAAGTGTCATCTGAACATTTGATATTTTTTGTTGTTCTTATGGTTGTAATACGACCCGAACGACCTTTATTTAGATTTAAGCATGTTCCCTCATGTTGATATTTTGGAACATTTTTCCAAATTGTGGGCTTACTTGGTGGGTGCCTACCTGGAAAACGTTGTTCCAATGAATCTTGTACTTGTTTAATACTGCCAGTCTTAATAGAGTTTGTAAATGCGCGTTGATCTTTTGCATGATTAAAAAGGTTCTATGGAAGTAAACTTTTACACAGGAACGCTTTGATTTGCTTAATAAGCAATAATGACAAGACCAAACCACAGCGTGGCTGAAAAACCACTGTAAAATGGCCTAGGCTTTGTTTGAAGCATCGCACAGTGACCTAGGCTAGCTAGGTTCCCTATGCTTCTCTTGAAAGTGCACGGTGGCCTAGCCTTCCTAGGCTTCGCTTCATTATTTTACTTCCTTGCGCAAACATATTTTTGATAGCCTCCACTAAACCCATTAGTGTATCAAAATCATAAAAGGAAATTTAATGATATTTCCAGGATTGACAGATAAATAGTTGATAAATAAAACACTTTTGGCAGGACACCAAAATCTCCAATAGTTCTTGAGTTATACTAATTCAAAGTGCGGTTAACTTTTTTCTGGGACACCTGGTATATATATATATATACTCGTATATGAAGAAAATGGAACATGATCATAAAAAGCTACAAGAAATCATAATAAACTTACTTTCAGGTATAAATCAGATGCGTAGGTAAGCTCAGGAATTCGGTCCATATTCCAAACCTTCACTTCTTTCATAAAATCAGACCAAACCTGAAACAAATAACTGAAGTAGTTTTAAGGAACTCCACTTGTATATTTGCGAGTCTTCGAGACTGCCCTAGTGATTGTAATAATGGAAACTATGTCCAAATTGGGAAGCAGCTCAGAATAGATGCACCTTCCAATTTTGTGTCTTCTAAACAAAGTGGCAGAAGTAATTTTACCCAGTAAAGAGACATCCATCACTGGATTGGAGGTTTCATTTCACTTGTCCATCAGGTATGTTCTATGTGTTGAATTGACTTGTCGTAATGGGAGCAGAGGTCCGCACTGGTCAAGCCAGAGCAACCAGTGACGTATATGTTTTTGTTTTCTGATGAAATAGTATTTGTGAGGTGGGCCCAAAGATTAGATGCCGAATTGTGATATGCCCGGATAGATTGCTTCATGGGAAGTAGTTGCCTCATTAAAGGGTGCTAGGATGCTTTTGAGTATGTGTCACTTATTCTTGAAGTGTTGGGCAAGTAATAGCATGGGAGAGCCGGAATTCATCTATTATGGAAAATATGTGTTCCACAGTGGTATAGAAAGTGGTTTATGGGCACAACTTTGTTTCAGACTTTTTTATCAGTGTTGCAGAAGCCTTTATTTTGTATCTTCTACAGGATGTGTTAGGAATTAGGGGCAAGATTGCCAGCACAAGCATTAGGCAAATGTGATTCCCCTAAGTGCCTGTGTTCACATTTTTGTGCTTCGGTTTAAAGGGAGAGTTAAGTTGTGTGTTCAATGTGAGACTGGGGCCTACTTTGTTTTATTTTTTCTTTAAGGGAATCATGTTTGGTGACTGCCTTAGAGGAATAAGTTGCTGTAATTGCCACTTTAATGGTTTGCATCTCTTCCTAGTACAGGGCATGCAGCCAACACCAAACACTTCCAAAGAAGTAAGTCAGTCAGGAGTGTATGAAAATGTTCTGAGTACTGCTGAGACAAGCCGTAGTGACTATGCTCAGATAACTTAAGCGAGGATCCTCAGAATGAAAGAGGCAATATAAATACACCAAACAGTCACACATGCTACTATAAGATCCTGTTGGCCGTTTCCCATCTTCTTTGCCAAACAGCCCAGATTCCTGGCATATAATAAGTGTGAGGAAGAGGAAGAGCCAAACCCTGGTCTAGTCACTCAAGTCCTCAAAAACTCTTTGGCGAGTTCATTCCCAGCAATTGCCACATGTGCAGGAACCCAGCTAAGATAATCTCAAATTCAGCAAGGTAGGTTTGTGGAGATTTTGAGGCCCTCAGTGAGTCACTAAAGGTCACAATTGAGTCTCCGCACAAGGCACGACGCATTATCTACTGTACCAAGATGTGTATTGAAACCAGCTCTGACATGAAGAGAGGCATAGTGCCTGGGGAAACCCTAGGGACTTCACCCAGAGGAGATAGGGCATAGAAACTCAGCCCCTAGTGAGACTTGGAGCCATCCTCGACTGAGACAGAGAAATCAGTCATTTCCTGAAATGCGGGCCACTGCACCCGCGCCAAGCACCAGTGGGGCGGGCTCTCAGGCAGCAGCAGACCAAAAAATATTTAAATGGGTAAGTGATCACTACCATGGAGGTCATCAACTACCTCCCAATCTATATAAGGTTGTGCATCTGGAGATTTTTTTTTTTTAAATTCTATAGAGCCCATCTGGCAACTGCCCACTTGGGCATAGGTCACGAAAAAACACAACAGCCTAGAACTAGGCTAATTTAAAATAAAAATATGAAAACTTAACAATCAGGAAGCAATCTCCGGCAGCGGGGGGAGGTCCCCTTCACCCCGCTGAGGGAGAGTGCAACCTACAAACAAAACAAAAAAAAAGAAAAAAAACAAACCTTAAATAAAGGGGAGAAGCCAGGCCTCCACCCAAAAGTCAACAAGTCCACAAGTCAATATGCACGAATCTGTCCCGAGTACAAGGGACAGGCGGTAGCGACCCCGCCCATCCCGGTACCAGGACAGGTATCGTGCGCGAAGATCACCCAGACTGGGACATTAAACAAGAATGTGACGAACAGTCTGGGGGACGACGCAGTGGTTGCAATAGGGCGCAGGCGAGCGCTCCATCAAATAGCAATGCGTCACACGAGTGTGTCCGATTCGGAGATGACAGAAAGCAACCTGAAGCCGCCGCGGCATTGGGGTATAAGTCCATGGGAACAGTCGCCGGGCAATGGCATGCAACTTTAAGTTCCCCTCGACCGTCTCCCATCTTCTTTGCCAAGCAGTCCGAAGAGCTGCCCGTATTCCTGCCATGTAGTCGGTGTGAGGAAGAGCGAAACGGTGGTCCGGTCGCAGAGTCCTCGCGGGCTCTTTGGCGCCCTCATTCCACGCAATTCCTACATGTCCAGGAACCCAGCAGAAGATAATCTCGACATCTGCCCGGCTCGCCAAAACCGTAGCGTCACGGATTTCGCGAACCAGGGGATGTGGAGATTCCAATGCCCCGAGAGCACACAGGGCGCTTTGTGAGTCGCTAAAGATCACAATCCGGTCCCCGAACCGGGCACGTCGCGTAATCTCCCGTACCGAGTGGTGTATTGCCACCAGCTCGGCCGTGAATACAGACGCAGCGCCTGGTAGAGCCTCGCTGACTTCAAACAGAGGGAATATGGCGTGGAAGCCGACCCCCTCTTCGGACTTGGAGCCATCCGTATACACTGGCACGGTTCCAGCGTGACACGATGTGTGCTCCAAAAAGGTCGAACGCAATACTCTCGGCGCAGTACAAGCTTTGGGAGCAGAGGCGTGGCGACAAATAGCCAAATGTGGTACCCTCCAGGGTGGCGTCCTGGGCAGAAGCAGGGGCGCCACCGGCCCGAGAGCTATATCTACCTCTCGAAGGAGTTTCCTGGCGCTAAACCCAAAGGGCTTAGGGTATGACTGGCGTCTCTCGGCGGCATAGGCACCATCGAGATCAGCTGCGGATGCAGTGAGAGCTGTTGGCGACTGAGGAAGACGCCAGGCGAGTGGAATCTCCCGAGCATCGACCAACAGGCTCTCAATGGGGCAAGTGCGGAAGGCACCGGTCGCAAGGCGAAGGCCGGTGTGGTGGATCGAATCCACCTTCCGCAATAAACGCTCGGCTGCGGATGCATGAAACTCGCATCCGTAGTCGAGCTTCGAACGAACAAAGGATCGATAAAAAAGTAGGGCAGTAGCCCTATCAGCGCCCCAGGCGCTGAACGTCACGGAACGGAGAATGTCCAGGGTGCGGGTACAAGTGACCCTAAGGCTGCGAATATAAACCTCCCAGGTGAGGCGTCGGTCGAATACAAGACCAAGGAAACGGTGCGACTCAACTACATCTAGACGCACCCCATTAAGAAACAAATCTGGGTCGGGGTGAAGCCGTGGATGGCGGCAGAAGTGCACCACCTTAGTCTTGGTCAAGAAAAATCGAAACCTGTGCGCTTCGGCATAGCGAGAGACGCGGTTCAATGCATGTTGCAGTCGACGCTCCAGAGTTGGCATCTGGGCCGCGCCAAAAGAGATCGAAAGGTCGTCCAACTAGAGCGTAGCGAGAAAATCTTCCGGCAGCACCGAGGTGATGCCGTTGATGCTCAGGGCAAAGAGTGTGACACTGAGGACACTTCCCTGCGGGACACCCTCTTCCTGCTCCTTTGGGCCGGAGAGGGCTCCCCCCACCCGTACGCGGAATCGACGATCTCGCAAAAATTCAGATATAAACATTGGGAGGCGTCCACTCGCCCCCATCGTGTGGAGAGTCTCCATGATACTGTATCGCCATTGCGGTATCATAGGCCTTGTCCAGATCGAAAAACACCGTGGCGTAGTGCTGTCTACGAAGGAAAGCCTCGCAGACAGCATTTTCCAGTCGGAGCAGAGCATCTGACGTGGAGTGGAACTTGCAGAAGCTGCACTGTGCGGAAGACAGATGGCCTCCGCTGTCCAGGAAATAGGGTAATCTAACATTTACCAATTTCTCCATCAACTTGCACACACAAGAGGTTAGAGAGATTGGGCGGAAACCGGTCGGAGTAGATGATCTCTCCCCGGATTGCGAAAGGCGAGCACAGTAGCGATTCGCCACGAGTCTGGGAGAAGATCTTCCACGCAGATCCTGTTGAACAAATCTAACAGAAAGGTCATGCCTCGCTCACCCAGGTGTCGAAGCATGGTGTACGGGACATCGTCCGGACCATGGGCGGTGTCCGCGCACGAAGCGAGAGCGGAACGCAACTCTCACAGTAAACTTGTTGTTGAAGGGTTCTCCGCCTCTGGAGGTAAAGTCCAGCCGGTGGCCTTCCGCGACATCACGACGTGCATTGAATGCTGGCGGAGCAGCATCACGGCTAGAGAATGCGGAAAAAGCGGTCGCGAAGGATTCCGCCACGGACGCAGGGTCCGAGATTGCGGTCCCATTCTCCTGGAGAACGGGAGAGGAGTCCTGCGAGAACTTGCCCCGAATCCTTTTGACTCGCTTCCACACCTCAGCTAAAGGGGTCTTCTCGTTAAGTGAAGACACGTATGTCCGCCAAGAAGAGCGGCGGGCGTGCTTCGAAATATACCGGAACCTAGTCCTAGCCCGACGAATTTCAGCGACAGTGAAATCTTTCGGGCGGCGCTTATAGCGCATGTAGGCATAACGCTTCTGTTTGAGGGCCGTCTCACACTCGGCCGACCACCATGGAAGTGGTCAGCGTGCAAAACGGCCAGACGTCCTAGGAATAGTAGTCAGGCCCACGGCGATGAGGTTGCCGGAGAAGAACTCAACGGCCTCATCTACCGACCTAAACTCCTTGACTGAGATAGAAAATTCAGTCATTTCCTAGAATGCAGGCCATCGCGCCCGCGCAAAGCACCACCGAGGTTGTCTCTCAGGCGGCAGTTGCCCTGAAAATGATATTTGAATGGGAAAGTGATCACTACCATGGAGGTCATCGACCACCCCCCAATCAAAATCAGGCTGTGCATCCGAAGAGCACAAAGATAGGTCAAGGCAAGAAAATGAAGCGGTTCTCGGACAGTGATGCGTAAACTCATCCACGTTTAGGACACCAATCTCAAGCTCTTCGATCAGATTGGCAAGGACCTGTCCCCTGGGATTTATTGAGTAGTCTCCCCAGAGAGGATGTCTGCCATTCAGATCTCCAAGGAAGAGAAAGGGCCTCGGCAATCGTGCCACGAAGCGGCGGAAGTCCCCCGTGTTGAAGTCAGCTGACGGTGGAATGTACACAGAAATAACACTATACCTCCTATCCAGGTGAAGCTGAATAACCACTGCCTGAAAGGAGATATCTAAAGTGAAAAGAAGAACAGAGACATCATGCCGGGTGTAAACCGCACATCCCACAGCCCGTGGTGGTGGGGTCACAAAACCCTTATACCCCGGGAGGGTGGGCAGGGGGCACGCGCCTAGCTAGCATGGTCTCCTGCAGAAAAATAGCTAACGGGGAACGGGACGAGACGAGCCTCCGCAGCTCCTCCCAGTTGGCCCGGAGTCCACGGCAATTCCATTGAAGGAATATGCCCTCCAGGCCTAGCTCGGAGAAGACGCTCGGGCCCTCCTCGAACAGAAGACCCTCACGGGAATGGCCGTACGCTTCCCGGGGGCAGAACCCCGGGCGCTGTCGCCTTCGAGGACTTATTGGGGGAGGTTAGGCTCGCCCTGCGAGTCTTTTCCTCCCTCCGCCTCGAAACCTTAGGCGGGCGTTGCGGCTTCGGAGGCGAATAACCCTCTTTTCGAGGAACCACCGTCTCCGAGACACTCGCTCCACCTTTGGGCGTGGGCGAAGGAGCCCAAGCTCCTCAGGGCTGTGTATGAACCCTTTTTGCCGCCAGCTTTACCAGGGGAGTGCCCAGGTTGGGTAGAGCCCGCAGAAGGGCTCCGAATGGGCCGGAAACAACCGTGCTCGTTGGCCTGGATGGGCCAGGAGCAGAGGGTGCCTTTCTAACTATTGAGGCACATGATGTCCCAGGCAGAGCCGGGCGCGCCAGGACCAAGTCCTTAGCCTCGCGGAATGAGAGTCGATCCTGGGCCTGAACGGCCAGGATTTCTTTCTCAAGGAGATATGCACCACATTGCTTCGAAGAAGCGGGGTGCGGCTCTCCGCAATTGACACACTTTGCCGCACACGATTTGGACTTATCATGTGCGACCTTGGAGCAATTTACACAGACTTCAGGTGACCCCGACTTGGCATGTCTACATGAGCGATTCGTATGGCCGAAGCGGTGACAGTAATAGCACCGCCGCGGCAGTGGCACGAATGCCTTCACGCTGTAGCGGTACCAACTAGCACGCACCGACTCAAGGACCGCCCCATGGTCGGCCAGCTCTAGGGTGATGTCCTCAATGGAGTAGTCAACGAGTTCCCTCGCATAAACTACTCCTTTCACAAAGTTCATGGTAGAGTGCGGCGTCACACTCACCGGGGTGCCATGAAGTGTCCGAAGAGAACTTATTCTGGCCGCCTCGGCGGGATTCGCAGCATTCGCCAGAAGGCTCCCGTCCGAGAAACGGGTTACCTTCGGCTCTCTACCAATTGCACTAGCTAATCCTCTCTTCTGATGGATCATGTTGCCCTTGGACAACATGGTGCCATCAGTGGAGCGAATAACGAGGAAGCGTTTGAAGCCAGCGGGCTCGAAAACGCCAGGTAACCTCTGAATCAAGGGCCCCGATGTCATCGAGGCTCCGCCCTGTGCACTTTTGGTCTTAGTCAGGGCTCCACAACCGAGGGGGCAGAGGGGCCGGATGTGCCGATCTTGGCTTGGTCGCTTGCCAAAGTGGCAGCAGACCCATCCGTCCCCGAAGCCCCCGCGGATGGAGAGGAGCCCCGAGTCTTTTTTTTTCTTTTTTTCCCTTTTTTGGAGAGGAGGGCGGGGAATGAACCCGCTTCTCACCTCCGCCGGAAGGAGCCCCCAGGCCATTCTCCGAAATGGAGAAGGTCCTGGTAGTCGTGGGGGCACCGGTCGGAGGAGATCCCTCCCCTCCTTGTACTGCTTCAGAAACCACAGCCGTTTGAGGAGGACCCTGCATAGGGGCGATTCGGGTTCGGTGCTTGGCGCCGAGCCCGGATTCCCCCCCATGGAATGCCGTACCGTCTGAGGCTGGGTTTCCTCAAGGACCATGTCTATCTCAGGGGAGGCCTCCAGTTGGCCATCCCCCCCCCCAAGACACCGCAGGTCCCATTGGCAGTATCGTCACTAGTCTTGTGTGGGGAGGCATGGGCCTTGACCCCGGCAAGGTTCAATATTCTTGCCAGCAGGTCTTTTGAGGGAAGCGACCGAAGGGGCCTGGCTTCCCTCTACCCCCTAAGGGGGTTTGCCCTACCGAGCCGCTTCGATGTGGAGCGGCTGGCTTTCTTGGCAGTCCCCTTGGAAAGAACAGAGGGGATTGCCGCTGGTAAGAGGGAGGCGCCCGAAAGCACCTCCAGAGAAGGGGGTGAGGGGGAATCCCCTTTACCCGTAGGCGTAAGAGAGGAGTAAGCCTCCTCTCCGGTTGAAGAGATATGGACAGTCCCCTGCGCAAGCACAGGGGGGGAGGGACCTCCATTTTTTTGCTGGAGCTGCCCGAGGGCGGCTCCGTCGCTGTTTCACGGGAAGTTGGGGTTTTTTTTTTCATACATGGGCATGGTGACCCTCTTTTTTATATGGGACGCAATAGCTCATCACCTCTTGCAGTTGCCCGCACTGCAAGAGGTGCTTACAGGCCTGGCAGAGCCAGGCGCCGCCATTTCGGACCACCCCTCCCACCTGGTGGCCTCGCAGTCCATCGGCATGGCGGCTCCACCTTGGACACAGCGTAAAAATGCATAGAATGTGAAGAGGAGAGGAAAAGGGATGTGAGGAAGGTATGGGTGGGGATGAAGCAGGTTGTTAAAAAACCCCATCCGGAACGGGAGCTCAGGGATTAGGGAACATTGTCCCCTCCCCCCTCAGCCCCGATCCGGGACACAGGCTTGCGAAGAAGGTCAGCATCTACCCTGTGAAATTAGAGGCTGACCAGAGAAAATTGTGGGAGAGGTTGTATGAAAAGAGAGGAAACAAGTGTTTTGAAGGAAGGAAGAGAGGCTAAGCTGGGGCAGGACGGGGTGCTGAGTCCCGTCATCACGGCGGCCAGGATGGCAAATCGCCACGCCCCTTACGTGGTGCATCTGGAGAACACAAAAATAGATCAAGGCAGGTAAATGGAGTGGTTCTCGGAAAGTGATGCATTAACTCATCTACATTTAGGATACCCATCTCCAGCTCATCGATCAGGTAGGCAAGGACTTGACCCCTGGTACTAATCGAGTAGTCTCCCCAAGAGGGGTGTCTACCGTTCCGATCCCCGAGCAAGAGAAAGGATCTCGGCAACTGTGACACAACCTGGCGGAAGTCTCGCGCGTCAAGTCGGCTGACGGTGGAATGCAGAAATTATAGTATACCTCCTATCTAGGGTCAGCTGCACAGCTAAAGGCTGAAAGGAGGTATTTATAGCAAAGAGCAGAACGGAGACATCATGCCAGGTGTACAGTACTGGAAAAATTATTATGGGTTTTTTCAATTTCTTGTCTTTTATATATAAAGGTCAAATAAACTGAATTTATTACTGACAGATGATTTATTTCCTATTATTTATACAGAACAAGTATTTCATTAGTCAGATGGCCTCTATTTAGCAGGTTTCTAGTGACATCTGGCAATAACAAGCCGTCATTATGTGGGAAAATTCAATTGTACCATATGTCAAACTGCTGCAGCCCACATTGCCTTCAGTTATAATCCAGTAGAGGTCGGTGTAGGGTATTTGTTTGTGTTCTAATGGCTTTTTTAGGCAGTGTTGTATAAATTAAAAATTGATGTAGTAAATTTCATTTAAAGTAAGTAACCTGTGATTTCAATCCCAGGTCAAGATAGGTAAAAAAGGTGATATTAATCCACATAAAATTGGACAAATAGAAGTGTATTTGACTGAAACCACATTTAAACAGGTAGAAATTGAAAAGAAACTAAATGTTTCAAATTAGACAATTAGTGCAATTTAAGAGAAAATTGGAAAATAACAAGGCTCGATGATCTGCAAAAATGCAGATATGAAGATTGTGAGGCGTTCCCTCGGCCCCATAGTATCATAATAGGCCTTCCCCAGACGAAAAACAAATTGGCCTAGTGCTGTCTATGAGGGAAGGCCTTGGAAACGGCATTTCCCAGTCGCAGCACAGCATCCGATGTGGAGTGGAACTTACGGAAGCCGCACTGTGCACAAGACAGGTGGCCTCCGAAGTCCAGAAAAAAGACTAATCTAACATTTACCAATTTCTCCATCAACTTGCACACGCATGAGATTAGAGAGATTGGGCGGAAAACGGCCGGGGAAGAGTGATCTCTCCCAGGTTTGTGAAAAGCGAGCACAGTAGCGATGTAACAGGAGTCTGGGAGGATAACCTCTACCCAGATCCTTTTGAATGAATCTGACAGAAAGGCCATGCTTCGCTCACCCAGGTGTCGAAGCATGGCGTACGGGACATCGTCCGGACCAGGGGCGGTGTCCGCTCACGAAGCGAGAGCGGAACGTAACTTGCTTAAAGTAAACCTGTCGTTGAAGGGTTCTCCGCGACATCACAACGCGCATTGAATGCTGGCGGAGGAGTATCCCGGCTAGAGAATGAGGTCGCGGGGTCCTGCGAGAACGTGCGCTGAATCCTTTTGACTCACTTCCACACTTCTGCTAGAGGGCTCTTCCCGTTAAGTGAAGACATGTATGCCCGCCAAGAAGAGCGGCGGGCGTGCTTCGAAACATACGGAAACTAGCCCTAGCTCGACGAAATTCACCGAGTAAAATCGTTCGTGCGGTGCTTATAGCGCATGTAAGCATAAGGCTTCTGTTTGAGGGCAGCCTCATACTTGGCTTACCATCACGCCTCACACTTTTCGACATATCCGATTCATATCTTCAAGCGACTGGTAGTCTCTTCTTCCGTCAAGCATTGTGGCTTTTCCAGTCGTATAAGACGACGTTACTAAAAATAAACTGGCGTAATGTTCCTCAATAGTCATATCAAACGACGTTCCAAGCTTCGTGCCTCCTCCAGTCGTATAAGCTGACGTTAACAGCAGTAAACTGTCGTAATGTTCCTCACCAGTCGTATCAGACGACTTTCCGAGCTTCGTGCCTCCTCCAGTCGTACAAGATGACGTTACCAGCCATAAACGCATAATGTTCCTCAACAGTCGTATAAGCTGACGTTACCAGCCGTAATGTTCCTTACCAGTCGTATCAGACGACGTTCCGAGCTTCGTGCCTCCTCCAGTCGTAATGTTCCTTACCAGTCGTATCAGACGAGGTTCCAAGCTTCGTGCCTCCTCGTCGTATCAGACGACATTCCGAGCTTCGTGCCTACTTCAGTCGTATAGGACGACGTTCCGAGCTTTGTGCCTCCTCCAGTCGTATAGGACGACGTTCCGAGCTTCGTGCCTCCTCCAGTCGTATAGGACGACGTTCCGAGCTTCGTGCCTCCTCCAGTCGTATAAGACGACGTTACCAGACGTAATCTTCCTCACCAGTCGTATCAGACGACGTTCCGAGAATCGTGCACTCTCCAGTCGTATTTGAAGACGTTACCAGCCGTAAAGTGGGGTAATCTTCCTCACCAGTCATATCAGACGACGTTCCAAGCATCGTGCCTTCTCCAGTCGCAAAACATACTTTATTGGCGTTGTTATCCATTTTAGCAATGCAGGCCAGATACCAGTCATTGTCATATACTGCAATGCAATACTCTTTCAGAGCAGTCGTTGGTATACTTGGGGTTTTCTGTTCTACAGCAGTTACCCTTTCATTTCGAGAAATAGTGGAGCTTTCACTTCCATGATTCATGGGATGAGTGGCAGGGAGTTTCTGAGTACCTGGGAAAGAACAAAATAGGTTGTTTTAGTCTTTCAGGATTGGTAAATAACCCAACCCAACTGGGTTTTTATTCATACACATGAAGCAATACTAAGTGATGTTGTTTTTTTTCCTTTATAAATTTTAGTCATAAAGTAGGTATATTAGGATATTTAAAATTGCTATATTTTTTTTTATAGTATTTCCCACAGTAAAGTGAATGGACCTAATTTCAGTACAAATTATAGATTCCTTTTGGGGGGAAAAAAATTTGCAACACTTTAAATATAAAAAAAATCTTATTTACACTAGTAATTGGAAAAAAAAGTGAGAAAATTGAGAGGAAAAGCCCAAATTTTTGAAGTTTTTGGTGCTATCTCTGCTCTTTAGATGGTGATCAGTTCAGTTCTAAAACCACCCTGCTCTTTTCCTATGCATCTTATCAGCAGTTCTTCGCTTACTTTCACCATTTCTCCATCTTCAATCACCTCACCATCAATAATTCTATGCTATGGAAATATATGAGTTTAAATAAATTGATGACTCACCTGGAATAATTCTTGCATTTTGTATGTGGTTTTCCAATCCTTCCTTATGCATTTCATGCTGTTTTGTCAGATGGAAGACTTTTGACAGCAAAAGTGTATAATGCCTGTGGAGTAAGGATTGGGTCTTGGTCACCAGTAATTTGAAGGTTCTTCCTTGCTGCAAGGCGCTTGGTAGAACCTCCAACACCGTCACACGGACCTTTCCCATGACTGGTAGCAAAGAAGTGCTACTCTGCTTCCACACTAGTCTTGTGTGTGATGTCCAAGGTTGGCAGAGCCATCACTGAAATAGATCTTATGGCGCGATGCAGCCTTCATTATTCAATAAGTCAGGTTTGAAACAGGTGTACAGTGGTGATGCTGTGAGTGCTACATTTGGAAATTACCACAAAACTTTGGTAATGGACAACTTCATCCCTTCGGAAATATATCACAAATGGATGGAGGGTTGCTTGTGCGCAGTTCCAGTGAAAGGACTGTGATGCATCTTGCACTATCAATGAATACTTTTCTGCAAAATCCATCACTACCAAGAACTCTCCTACTCTTAACTTTTTCTTTTAGCTGCTGATAGTACTTTATTTGGGTCTTTGCAAGGAAATCGTGTTTGAGTAACAAAAACTTGCAATGAAGCCATCAGTACAGTTTCTATGTTTCAAGAGTTGATCTGTAGGTCGATGTACACTGCTTAAATTCCACCTCATCGACCCCTTTTCTATTAAAAATTGTAGTTAGGATGTCTTTTACATTCTTAGCCCCAGGACAATTTGGGCAACCTCAAATATTTGTCTTGAGGTGGATTACATTGCAGAAGTGCCACAATGGCGATAGTGCAGATGTAATCAGTGTTTGGTTCAACTTCTACATCAACAGATGTGCCTGCTTCATTGGGATCTCTCATACCTGTTAGCATAGTCTTCAATGATTGCCGTCATCATTAATTTAACGTTTTTATGAGCAATGCACACACAGACGGAATGTGTGCCACTGGCACCTGGTAATACACACTCTTTGGGATGCAAGTCTGCAAACTTGGAAAATCCAAACCTCAAGGTCGGGTACTGGCTCTTGAAAAACCCATACACTTCTTTCAAATTGCACAAAATTAAATGTTTCTGCTTTCTTTCTCTTTTCCCTGAACAAAATCCTTTAGGCCTGGCATTTCTCTGCTCACTTCTGGACTTTTGTAAAATTGAACCATTGCTTCCTCAGTTTATTTGTCAGGCTGCTTGCCTAACCTTGGGTTTGCATTTGAAAATATTCCTTTTTCTTTGATCAGATCTTTGGCTTGTCTGGCCATATATTGGGAACAGCCAAATTCTTCCATAATTTGCATTCTAGTCCAACTCTTGGGAAGGATGGCAAGGATCATCACAGACTCAGAGACATCTTGTCAATGGAATCGTCTAATGCCAGCTCAAACTTGTATTTCATTATACAGTTGATAATGACATCATGCCGAAACTAGTCTTGTTAGTTAAATAAATCATTAAAATATTGTGGTTTATTATTAGTTTTTGCACTGGATATATATTGTGTTAATGTGATATCTTCTAATATATATATATTTATCCTACTTGCAATTGGTTGGTGTTGTCAATTTTTGTAATCGTTTTCTGTGTTTTGTTTCGTATAAATAAATTAAGTTCAGACTATATTACTCTTCATTGTCCTCCCCTTAAACACACAGGTGGCTCTACTTATGTGACAGGTGTGTAACTGCAGGGTTCTAGAACCTGCCGTCACAATAATACTACTTATAAAGATAAAGTTACACTGATATGTAGTTGAGTTCAAGTCAGCCCAGTGACAGAGCTTTCCTAATTTGCCCTCAGGCAGTAAGGATGTGCACCTACCACAGGGTAGACCCCTGTGGGCGAAATATTATTGTATGGATTGGTTATTCCTAAAAGTTTTATTTACTATTTGACAATTGATTCAGATGTTAGAAGTTGAGAGTCAATTCATAGTACGAGTCGTACAATCTCATTCATAGAGATTCTATTATCCAGCAGTTGTTAATATGATATTCCAAGTTTCTAAAACACCCCGAGATGCGATACAAGCACTCTGTGGTATGCCCGATACGCCCTACATTCTGAATGTGCCCAAATTGACATATTTGGAGTTAATGAATCAGGTGAATCTCATAAAGCACATCAAATTGGGCATCACAAATAATGGAAATAACATTCATTTAATATTTCAATTAAATGAAATGTAGTTTAATTTTGTTTTTTTGGGGGAAAATAAGCATTTTACTGTATCCAAACCTTTAGGGACAGCTTATATAGCATAATAAAGTATTTTGTATTCTCTCGTCCCTCTCCCATCCTATCCTTTTATCCTTCAATATACTTAATTGAATTAAAAGGCTACAAGTAGCCTTCAGAATTGAAGATAAACCTTTTCATGTTCTTTTTTTGGGCATAATAATTTGAATGTAAATCTCTGTTAAACCACTTTTTCTTACCTAGATGGGGCTTAATCCCCATCTAGAAAGTGGAGATGCCTCCAACCATGACTTTCAGCAAGATGTCCTTAGTGTACTACGGTAGTTGGCTAATGTGACATCTCTGAGATGACATGAACAACCATCAAACTCATGGTATATGGTAATAGTATCTAACTTGGCAGACGACAGTTGACAATAGCAATTATGAACCAAATAGAAAGCAATCTAACCAGGAACACAGCAACCACACATAGGAGAAATTACTAGTCAAAATCATACAAAATCTGACCCAGAGCAGAGTTAAGATGGCAACAGATTCAGGCAACCCATTCCAAATATCAATGACTCTCACTGAGAAGAAACGTGCTCTAATGTGTTATAATGAGGAAAAAACAGCTTGAGAGAATGTCCCCCAGTGTCCCTAATTCAATTTCTCACAAATAGGTGATCGAGGTGAGGGCAAAACCCTTTCAAAATTTTAAACACCATAATCAGGTCAGCTCTGATCAATCTGCCTTTAATAGAATACAAACTCAAATGAGCAAAACTCCTTATAGCTGATATCTCGAAACTAGCAATTCTCTTAGTCCAGTGAGTGGGGCTTTACTTATCTGCACTCGGGGCGGGATAACACGCTCCTCTTACAGGCACCAAGGTACTCCTCTGCGGAAGGAGCACTAGATACAATAAGGGATCAGAACTTTGTTACACCCCCCCTGCATGACCTTCTGGCAGCATTCAATATCAGTTGCTATCAGGGACTCTAGGTTGCAATAAGAGTATAGTGAGACCCTCAGAATTTATAATCAACACAGGATAACTACTAAGAAACCTAAGACAACCAATGTCATTGTAGAAAATTAGCACACACTGGAATAAGTGCCGCTCTGTGAGTACATATCCTCATCGAGTGGTGGCGAAGGAATCTAAATTAGACACCAAAAATGAAACAAAGCTGAGATTGATCTTTAAAAGATATAAAGACGATACCTGCTCGTGTCTTGCAACCCAGATCTTTTGAGTTGGCCGATCAAGACTTCGGAAGACCTTCAATCTGCTAACAAGCTTTGCCCCACCATGAAACATATGATCGTCCGGAAAAGCTTCTGGATTTTCTTTGAAGTACAAAAGAGACGGAATTTTGGGAGGCACTTCGGGAAAATTGAAATGCCTAATCACAAAAGGAAAGAAACAAGGTGGTTAAATGCATGTATAAAAATTAACATAAAACTGCCTTTGGGACACAAAATGACAAATTACAACTGTATGGCAACCTTCTACACAATAGCTTTTTTATGACCAACCAACCAAAGAGGTGTTGGGGGGCAATGTAAGTGAAGTTACTCAAGGATTTAAAAGCAAGCAAGAGCAGATTGAAAAGTTATAAGAAATAGGAATAGTTAAAAAGACTGTTATTACATTACCATCGAGAATATTGCGAAAATTAGTTCTGATAGGGTCCAAAACTAGAGAACAATAACATAACTTTCCAATTTACACACAAAAATTTGAATTACTCAATGGATGGGTGACCTTAAGGAAGGCCACGTGCTCCCTAGATGGTTCTACAGGTCTATATGAATAGTGTCTTATTTTTGGGCTTTGGTTACATCTGGTGTATGATGGTATCTGGGCAAGGTTTATTTTATGGTTGTAATGCTGTAGTAAAGTGGAATTGCCTAACGGGAGGTGAGATTGGATTAGTCTCTGTTCAATGTAGTGATTTCTGTCATGGTTTATTAAGGAAGGAAGGGGCTCATTTAGGATATTGTTTGGTGGTAGTGTTTGGGGTTGGTGGTGGGTAAGGGAGGTTATTGTAGAGGTGTTGGAAGGAGTGCGCTGGGGCTTCCGTTTTGCGTCTAGGTAATGTTTGAGGGAAAGTGGGGGTCAGTGCTCTTCTAAGCAGTGTTGTTTCAATCATGTGTACACCTTGAACCATGCTAATACTCGTATCTGGGTTAGGAAAAATTAGGAGTTCTCTTGAACCAATTTTGATGAACCATTTCCCAGCTGGTCTGCACAACATGGCAATACAAATGTTATTTTCATTATGCTGTGTTATGTACAGTATTTCAAGTTGTCATTTTGGGGGGTGAACCAAACTAATAGCTTTGGAATGAAAGTACCCAATTTAGACATTTGAGAAAACAAAGGATAATTATACTCATTAAGGATACCTTGCATATATATTAACATAATACACAATTGAAGGCCATAATGAATTTTTGCCCACATGAGCGCCATTTTCATGAATAACTTCAAAGACCTTATTATGCATGGAATCTGTCAATTTCTTATAGTAACAGGTCGGACTGCATCTAGTGCAGCTTTGATGGTTGTCCATAAGACTTCTTTAAACAAAAGTCAATGTCAATCAGGATGAACATCTTATTTAATAAGGACCACAAATTTCCGATTTGGTTGAGATCCCAAGAAGCTGGCAGCCACACTTATCAACTTGCCACTTTGTAAATCATAAAAGCCTACAAATACTTGGATGGCTCTGGAAGGGTGGGATAAGCATGGTCATGCATGAAAACTATAGTCCTTAGAAGTGAAAACAGTATGTCATCAAGCCAGGGATCCAAGACCCCCTTCAGACGATTATAGTAGGTAGCTGCAGTCAATTTAACCCCATCAGACACCCTGACTGGGGAGTTGGGTCCATGGGAAGCATCACCAGCTCGAGAGCTACACTGTTTGGGTTTAGGGTACGACTGCCATCTCTAGGCGGTATAGGCACTGTCAAGTTTGTCCATGGATATAGTGAGAGCCGTAGGTGACTATAAGAGGCATTGGGTTGTCAAATAAAAGCACAGAATGCAGTTTGCACAGCAGAGAGTGGCATCTCCTCAGCATCAACAAGTAGGCTCTCAAGGGGGATCTGCGGATAGCACCAGTCGCGGGCGGAAAATGGTGTGGTGGATTGAATCCACCTCCCACAATAAACGATGAGCTGCAGATGCATAAAACTTGAATCCATAGTCAAGCTTCAAATGAACAAAGGAACGATAGAAAAACAAGGATGTAGACCTATCAGAACCCAAAGTACTGAATATCATGGAAGAATGTCCACGGTGCTGGTACAAGAGACCCTAAGATTGCGAATATGAGCCTCTTGGGTAAAGCGACGGTTGAAAACAAGAGAAAGGAAATGATGAGAATCTACAACTTCCAGGTGAGCCCCATTTAGGAACATCTTCATGTTGAGAGAAGTGCATCACCTTAGTTATGGCCATGAGGGGGTGGCGAGAACATCTTCCAGCAGTACCTAGGCGATGCCATTGATAATTAGCAGGGTGCGACACTAAGGACACTTTTCTGCGATACAAACTCTTCCTGCTCCATTAGGCCAGAAAGGGGTCCCCCCATCCTCCCACCAATACAAGGAATCGATGATCTCGCAAAAACTCAGAAATAAAGATTGGGAGGCATTCTCTCACTCCCATTGTGTCGAGAATCTAAATACTTAATTGCCATGTGGTATAATAGGACTTTTCCAGATTGAAAAATACTGTGGGGGTAGTGTTGCCTATGAAGGAAGGCCTCACAAATGGCATTACCAGGTAGGAAAAAGCATCTGACATGGAGTGGAATAGCGATGTCCAGGAAAAAAAAGTCTAAAATGTATCAATTTCTCCATCAAAATGCACATGCAAGAGATTAGAGAGATTGGGTGGAAACTGGTCAGGGTACAGTGATCTTTCCCCAGTTTGACAAATATGAGCACAGTAGCCAAGTCTGGAAGCAAATCCTCTGCCCAGATCCTGTTGAACAAATCAAACGGAAAGGCCATGCCTCAATCACATAGGTGAAACATGGCATACAGGACATCATCCGTACCAGGGAGGGTGTCCCATCTTATGGTGGTGGGAACGCAAAACGCTTACATCACAGGTGTGTGTGTGCAGGTTGCATGCACCCAGCATGGTCTCTTGCAAAAAGATAGCTAATGCGAAATGGGGGAACAACAGGCTTTCACAACTCTTCCCAATTAGTTGAGGGTCGGCTGCAATTAAGTAATATGCCCTCTAGGCCCAGATAGGAGGTGATGCAAAGGCCTTTGAGAGAGAACTCTGGGTGCTGTTGGCCCAACGAGGCACTGTCGCCTGCGAGGACTTATCGAGGAAGGTTTGGTTTGCTATGCAAGACTTTTCCCCAGCCAGCCTGAATTCAATCTTTTGTGGGTAGGTGGCCTTGGAGGAGGGTGTCCCTCCTTTCGAGTATCCACCAGCATTAAGCCACCCAGTCTAGCTTTGGGTAGGAGTGTTGTCTCCTCTGAGTTTAATGACTCACTGGAGGCAACAAGCTGCCATTTCGCCTTTGAGGAAATGGCCACACTAGAGGATTGAGGAGGGAGCCCTGGTTTTAGCTGATGATGGATATCAACCTTTTGGGACATCAGCTCTACCAGGGGAGTGCCTCTGGTGAGTAGAACTGGCAAAAAGGTTCCAAATGGCAACAGAAACAACCTTGCTTGTAGGCGTGAAGGGGCTAGAAACTAATGGTATCTTTTTAAAAAAATGAGCCATAAGATAACACATGCAGTGCAGGCCGTGCCAGGACCAGGTAATTAACCTTGTGAACTGAGAGACGATATATAGCCAGAATAATCAGGATTTCATTTTCCAGGATACGCACCAAATTACTTCTAAAAAGCAGGAGGGGGCTCTCTGCAATTGAAACATTTGGCCATATAAAATATGGACTTATCGTGTACAGCCAGAGAACTTAGACATACTTGTATGTAATCCCAAATTTGCACGTATAGAGCAGCGATGGTTATTAGTAGCAACTCTACGGCAGTGCAGGAAATCATTCATGCAATAGTGACACCAACAGGTACGCACCAATGCAGGGAGCCTGTCACATAAGCCACTCTTTTTGCAAAGTTCATGAGAGAGTGCAGCAGTATACCAGCGTGCCATTAAGTGCCTGATGGGCACTAATTTTCAGAAGGATCTAGCGCTCTGACCTGGCGCAGGAACGTGCGACCCATCAAGAAAAACTTAATAACAAAAAAAACAACAGTTAAATAAAGTGGAGGACGCCAGCATCCTACAAAAAGTGACAAAGTCCACAAGTCAATGTGCACCAACCCGTCCCGAGTACAAGGAACAAGCGGTAGCGACCCCGGTCATCCCAGTACCGGGACAAGTAACGTACGCGAAGATCGTCAAGACTGGGACATTCAACAAGAATGTGCCTAACAGTCTGGGGGGCAGCGTAGTAAGGCGCAGGCGAGCGCTCCATCAAGTGAGGGTGCGTCCCGCGAGTGTGTCCAATTCGGAGATGACAGAAAGCAACATGAAGCCGTCGCGGCATTGGGGGTAGGACCACGGGAACAGTCGCGGCGCAATGGCACGCAACTTTAGGTTCCCCTCGACCGTCTCCCATCTTCTTTGGCAAGCACCCGGTATTCTTGCAATGTAATCGGTATAAGGAAGAGCAAAACGCTGGTCTGGTCTCCCAGTCCTCACGGACTCTTTGGCGCCCTCATTCCCCGCAATTCCTACATGTCCAGGAACTCAGAAGATAATCTCGACATCCGCCCGGCTCGCCCAAACCGTAGCACGACGGAAATCGCGAACCAGGGGATGCGGAGATTCCAATGCCCTGAGAGCACTCAGGACGATTTGTGAGTCGCTATAAATGACAATACCATCTCCGAACCGCGCACGTAGCTTTCTCTCCCGTACTAAGCGGTGTATTGCAACCAGCTCGGCCCTGAAGACAGACGCAGCAAAAGGTAGAGCCACGCTAAGTTCAAAGAGAGGGAATAAGGAGTGGAAACCGACCCTCTCTTGGCACTTGGAAGCATCCGTATACTGGCACAGTTCCAGCATGACACGAAGTGTGCTCCAAAAAGGCAGAACGCAATACTCCCGGCGCTGTAGAAGCTGGTACGCTCCAGAGTGGCGTCCCGGGCAGAACCAAGGGCGCCACCGGCCCGCGAGCTATACTTAGCTCTAAACCTGGCATAGGCACCATCGAGATCAGCTGCGAATGTAGTGAGAGCTGTTGGCGACTGAGGGAGGCGCCGGGATCACACGCGTACAGGTGAATAATGAACATGTAAGGTGCAGAGCGTGTGGCATCTCCTCAGCATCGACAAGTAGGCTCTCAAAGGTGGAAGAATGGAAGGCACCGATCGCCAGGCGAAGGCCGGTGATTTTTTTTTTTTAAAGGGGCTAAATGGCGACTGCCCACTTGGGCATAAGTCGCCGCAAACAAACTGCCCAGTTCTAGGCTACTTTAAAATAAAATTTTAACAGAAACAACAATAAAAAGGGGATAAAAATCAGGGAGCAAGCTCGGGCGTCGAGGGGAGGTCCCCCTCCCCCCAGCACAAATTAAGTTAAATACAAGGGAGAAGGCCGGCCTCCCCCCAAAAGTCTATCAGTCCACCAGTCATGGTGCACGCACTCGACCCGAATACAAGGGATAGGCGGTAGCGACCCCGCCCATCCCGGTACCGGGACAGGTAACATGCGCGAAAATCACCCATACTGGGACATTCGACAAGAATGTGCCGAACAGTCTGGGGGACGACGCAGTCGTCCCAATAGGGCGCAGGCGAGCGCTCCATCAAATAGCGATGCGTCACACGAGTGTGTCCGATTCGGAGACGACAGAAAGCGACCTGAAGCCGTCATGGCATTGGGGGATAGGTCCATGGGAACAGTCGCGGCACAATGGCACGCAACTTTAAGTTCCCTTCGACCGTCGCCCATCTTCTTTGCCAAGCAGTCCGAAGAGCTGCCCCTATTCCTTCCATGTAGTCGGTGTGAGGAAGAGCGAAACGCTGGTCCGGTCACAGAGTCCTCGCGGACTCTTTGGTGCCCTCATCGGCGCGCTCATTCCCCGCAATTCCTACATGTCCAGGAACCCAGCAGAAGATAATCTCGACATCTGCCCGGCTCGCCAAAACCGTGGCGTCACGGATATCGCGAACCAGGGGATGCGGAGATTCCAATGGCCGGTGAGGTGGATTGAGTCTACCTTCCGCAATACACGCCCGGCTGCGGATGCATAAAACTCGAATCCGTAGTCGATATTCGAACAAATAAAGGATAAAAAAAGTAAGGCAGTAGCCCTATCAGCGCCCAAAGCACTGAACGTCACGGAACGGAGAATATCCATGGCACGGGTACAAGAAACCCTAAGGGTCCGAATATGAGCCTCCCAGGTGAGGCGTCGGTCAAATACAAGACCAAGGAAACGGTACGAGTCCATCACCTCGAGGCGCACACCATTAAGAAACAAGTCTGGGTCAGGGTGGAGCCGTGGATGGCGGCAGAAGTGCCCACCTTAGTCTTGGCCAAGAAAAATCGAAACCTGTGCGCTTCAGCATAGCGAGAGACACGGTTCAATGCCTGTTGGAGTCGACGCTCCAGAGTTGGCATCTGGGCCGCGCCAAAAGAGATTGAAAGGTCGTCCACGGAGAGCGTAGCAAGAACATCTTCCGGCAGCACCGAGGTGATGCTGCATATACTCTGAGCAAAGAGTGACAGTGAGGAAACTTCCCTGCGGGCCACGCTGTTCCGGCTCCATTGGGCCGGAGAAGGCTTCCCCCCAACACATACGCCGAATCGACAATCTCGCAAAAATTCAGATTGGGAGGCATCCCTTCGCTGCAATCGTGCGGAGAGTCTCCATACCATATCGCCATGCGGTATCATAGGCGTTCTCCAGATCGAAAAACACCGCGGCGTAGTGCTGTCTACGAAGGAAGGCCTTGCAGATGGCATTTTCCAGTCGGAGCAGAGCATCCGACATCGAGTGGAACTTGTGGAAGCCGCACTGTGCAGAAGACAGATGGCCTCCGCTGGCCATAAAAAAAAGGCTAATCTAACATTTACCAATTTCTCCACGGCCTTACACACGCAGGAGGTTAGAGATTGAGCGGAAACCGGCCGGGGTAGAGTGATCTTTCCCCGGTTTGCGAAAAGGGAGCACAGTAGTGATTCGCCAGGAATCTGAGAGGATACCCTCTACCCAGATCCTGTTCAACAAATCAAACAGAGAGGCGATGCCTCGCTCACCCAGGTGTCTAAGCATAACGTACGGGACATCGTTCGGACCAGGGGCGGTTTCCGTGCACGAAGCAAGAGCGGAACGCAACTCATTTACAGTGAATGCTGGCAGAGCAACATCCCGGCTCGAGAATGCAGAGAAAGCGGTCGCGGGGTCCGAGAATGTGGGCACATTCTCCTAGAGAACGGAAGGGGGAGGATGCGAGAAATCCTTTTGACTCGCTTCCACACCTCTGCTAGATGTGTCTTTCCCATTAAGTGAAGACTCGTATGCCTGCCCAAGAGGAACGGCAGACGTACTTCGAAATATACCGTAACCTAGCCCTAGCCCGACGAAATTCACCGACAGTGAAATCGTTCGGGCGGCGCTTATAGCGCATGTAGGCATAACGCTTGTTTGAGGGCCGTCTCACACTCGAATAATCACAGCGGGAGTGGTTGGCGCGAGAAACGACCAGACGTTCTAGGAATAGTTAGGCGCACGGCGATGAGGTTGCCGGAGAACTCAATGGCCTCATCTCTCGACCTAAACTCATTTACTGAAATTCGGACCACCGCGGCCGCGCCATGCACCACAGGGGCCGTCTCTCGGGCGGCAGCGGGGAATGGGAGGAGACGAGCCTCCGCAACTCCTCCCAGTTGGTCCGGAGTCAGCAGCAATTCCATTGAAGGAATATGCCATCCAGGCCTAGCTCGAAGATGCGGGGTCGTCTTCGAAAAGGAAACCCTCACGGGAATGGCCGTATGCTCTCTGGAGGCAGAATTCCGGGCGCAGTTGCCTTCGATTACTTATTAGAGGAGGTTGGGCTCGCCATGCGCATCTTTTCCTCCCTCCGTCTCGAAACCGTGGGAAAGTAGGGGGCTTTCCTCTTTTGGAGGATCCATCGTCTCTGAGCCACCCAGCCTACCACTGGGTATGGGCGAAGGAGACGGAGCTCCTTTAGTGCTCTCTCCTCCTTTCAGGGGATAGCTTTAGGAACCTCGGAGGATGTCCTCACGACCAACTTCAGAGGAGTGGTTCCTGTAAGATTAACGACTCGGTCGAGGCGCGTGGCCGTTTCACCTTATGGCAAACGGTCCCGCTGGTGGAAGGGAAAGGGAGCCCTGGTTTTAGCCGGGGCTGCGTGCGAACCCTTTGTGCTGCCAGCTCTACCAGGGAAGAGCCCGTAGTGGGTAGAACCTGCAGAAGGGCTCCTATAGCGTTTGAAGCCAGTGTGCTAAAAAACGCCAAGTAGCCTCTCAATGAGGGCCCCCAACGTAATGGAGGCTCCACTCAGCGCACTTGCAACTATAGTCTTGGTTTGGGACACCTCAGGGCAGGATGTGTGGATCTCAGCATGGTCACTTGCCAAAATAGCAGGAGGTCCATTCCTCTCCGGAAACCTTTATCCTCTTCTTTTCTTTTCGGAAGAGAATGAACCCGCTTCTCTCCACCATCGGGATGGCTCAGCCTCTGCAAAATCCTTCTCCAAAAGGGGGCATCAACTGAGAGAGGAGATCCCTCCACTACTTGTGAGTCCTCGGGGGCCCAAGTTGCTTGACAAGAATGGATTCAGGTTCAGTGTTGGCACAGAGCCCCATTTCAACCCTCTGGATGATCCGGCCATATGGGGAGATCACCTCTGGGACCATGTCCATCTCAGGGGGCGCCTCCATATTGTTGTGTATCATCTCTGGCCCATAATGGACATCCACCGGGGAAGAGGGAGGGGGGGCACACCAACACCCTGTAAGTTGTAAATGTAAGATTGCAGGACTGTACATGGGGAATGGACATGGCTCACATTTGCGAACAGCCCTTAACACTTCACTGGGAGGAAAAACTGATAGTTGAACAGACAGGAGATGAGCAAGTAGACAGGCTTCCCACCATTGTGTCTGGAAAAGGCATTGAACAGTTGCTATGCATATTCAAGTTGCCAGCTGGAACTGGTCAAGCAATGGCGGAAGCAATATCTGAAGCGGTGGCAGATTGGGGTTTGGAGAACTGGATTCGTTCTATTTGCCTTAACAAGACACAACTTCGAGCAACACAGGCAGAAAGAATGGTACCTGCATTTTGTTTCAGCAGATGATGGGGAAGAACCTGCTGCACACGGCATGTCGCCATCATATTAACGAGATACTGCTGGAAAAGGTTTTCTTGTCACAATGGGTCCATCATCCAGTCCAGACATTGGTATCTTCAAGAGTCACTAGCACCAAATTTCCTTGGCGAAATACAAGCTAAGAATCAATGAGGCTGATGTTGCTAATGCTTTGACGAGTATGACAGGCAACATCATTTAGTTCTGCTCACAACAACTGGAAGTTCATCATAGAGAGGATTACCAGTAGCTGTTGGAACTGATCATCATTTTCCTTGGGGAATTGCAACTGGAGGAGTTCACTTTGCCAAACTAGGGGCAATGCATCATGCCCACTTTGTGGCACCACTAATTTATGCAATGTTGGGCATTGCATACTGTAAGGCATGAAGGAATTCTTGTGTCTTTGGATGAAGCACTATGTGAAGTCTTGGTTCTGCTGCAGTCTCCCAAAAGCTGCGACAAAAAGCGATCTAGAACTCAAGTCATTGGCTGCTGCTGATAACAGAGCTGCACAAGGTACCCTCAAGAAGGTATCCAACCACCTCTGGTACTTGAGTGAAGAGCTGGTGGCACTGGCCTTCTTTGATACAGCTGTCACTGTGGCTGAAAAGGCGATGGTAGCTGCCATGGACAATGGAGGAGATCAGGAGCTACTGAAGAGGCTGAATGTGGATCTGCTAACCATTTGAATGACGAATTTGCGCAATTTTGTCACAAAGAACACTCAAGAGGTTCTTTGATATTCTAGATCCCAGTACCTGGGCCCAAAACAGAACATACATTACCGCAGAGGAGAATGCGAAGCACCTGACTGTGACTAATGACACAGCAGAGCGCTTATCCAGGAGTATAATGGACTCCTGTCAAAGACTGAAGAACCGACATAGGTCATTATGCAAGTCATCAGAGAGCACCGAAAACTGTTTCCAGACAGCCACAAGAGTACTGTTGTTGAAGCACACGTCGGACTGTAGTGAAGATCTGCCACATCAGACCTTATTTTGTTGTCACAATTTCACATTTGAACGGCAGTGTCCTAGTTTTGTTTTAATCAGTATTATAACTGTTTAGAGTGTTCTATGTTCTGCTATTAAGCAGAGTCCAGTATTTTAACTGGCAAAATGTAATGTTGTGAGTTTAAGTTATCAATAACCAGCAGTGTATTTCATTGCATTATGGTAATTTGGAACAAAATTCAGTTTCATTGAGCACACCCTAAGCATAATACAATCTCAATAAAATTTGTCCTGCTTCGTTTTTTCATGAAATGGAATAGATTAAAGGAGTGAGAGGTAAAGATTTTAAAAGTCAAAGAATAAGAACCACCCTACCAATCAACTAGCGAGTAGGGTGGGTGTTCACCTATTATTATCATAAACTGGTGGTTGGTGATTGAAGGTGGAAACATTCTTCCTGGTACAGTGTGGTAGAAAAGGTTGAGTGGATAATGGTAATGATAATAAATAATAGCAATACTCATTGCAATAAATAATGATAATATATCAAAATAAATACTAATAATAAATAATATAATCATACTAAATAAGAATAAACTAATAATATTAAAGAAGAATGATAATAATAATAATGCTAATAAAAAGTGCACCCACATCTTTCCTAGGCCCCATTACAGAGTTCCTTCATGTCAACCCAGTTACAGGGATTCCGTAATTTGCACTCAGGCTCGGAGGATGTGTAACTCCTCTGGATACCAAGTATAACGGGTTACTCCCCCACCAAGCTTTTAATACCAGAATGGATGTGTATGGGGGCGGATTTTGGCAGCCAATTAAAATTGTGTGCACATTTTGGATACTGATCTTAGATAACTCAAGAAGTGAAAGTGGAACAAGAAATATACAAGAATCCAATCTCATTAATTAGAAACTTTTATCTAATTACTCACCCAAGAAGCAATTTGAGTTCAGACTTGGAAGGCACTCTTAATTTGACATCCTTCTTCAAAGTTTGTTGACCGTTTTTAGAGTTGGCTTGATTCTTCTTAAGTGCTGGATTAACTTCCATTAGTAATTGAATCGATTTTAATATATACTTGATTTTTTTCTCAGGCTTCAAGGCTGCATATTTTTTCCGAGCATTACATAAACTGTTTTTCCCTTTATTCACTTGTTTATCATAGAAGAACTGAAAAAAAAGACCAAAAATATTAAACTATTTCCATTACCCAAACAATCTCTACTTAGGCATTGATTATGAGCAAATGTTTGATGGTGTAACAACTTCTACCGGATAACAGGCTAAAAGAATGCAAAAAGCTGAAAGCAGAAGAGCAGTTTACTTCAGTGAAAATAAAGATGACTTTGTGTCAGATTTTAAATTGAGAAGAAATAAAAATCTTCTGAGAAATTATCAAACTACGGAAAGATATGGCATCATTTACAAAACATGGGGATACTAAATGAAAAAAAATGCTGCTTTTAAAAAAATCTAAACAGCTATCTGGTGACTGACAAAAAGGGCAAAATTTGGCGTAATTAGTGGAAAGCTTAATACTAGGCTATATTATAAAACCAGAAAATAACAAAGATAGAAAGAAACAAAGGTGAGACAGAAGCTAAGAAAAAAGAACAACCCCCATTCCCAAGAAATAAAAACAGAAAACAAAACCCAACAAGGAGACACTCCTGCATTGAGGCAGGAACATGCGACCTTACCACAGTCAAATAAAATAGAGGAGGCTGGCCTCCTCCAAACAAGTTGTAGTCCACAGATGTGTGTGCACGAACCATTCCTGAGTATAAGGGGCAAGCTGTAGTGACCCCACCAGACTGGGAAGTTCAACAAGAATGTGCCGAACACTTTGGAGGACAATGCAGTTGTCACAAGGAACAGGTTAGCGCTACATCAAATAGAGGTGCGTCCTGCCAGTGTGGCCAATTGGGAGACGACAGGAAACAACCTGAAACTGTCGCGGCCTTGGGGGGTAGGTCCATGGGAAGAGTCAGGGAGCAATTGCACGCAACTTTGGGTAGCCCAGCTTCTGTGCCAAGCTGCCTGGACAGGTGCCCGTATTCCTGGCATTTAATCGGTGTGCAAAAGAGCGAAACGCTGGCCTGGTGCCCAGTCCTCGAGGATGCTTTGGCGCCCTCATTCCTTGTAATTTCTACATGTACAGGAACCCAACAGAAGATAATCTCGACACCCGTTAGATTCGTTAAAACTGTGGCATTACAGATATCATAAACCAAGGGATGCAGAGATTCCAATGCCCAGAGAGCACTTAAGACGCTTTGTGAGTTGCCATAAATCACAATCCGGTCTCCGAACGAGGCACGTCACGTTATATCCCGTACCCAGCGCTGCATTGAACCCGCTTGCCGTGAAGACAAATGCAGTGCCTGACAGAGTCCCGCTGACTTCAAACAGAGTGGATACGGCGTGGAAACCGACCCCCTATTTTATGAGACTATCTGGCGATTGCCGACTTGGGCATAAGTCGTCGGAATCGGGAGAGCCTAGCACTAGGCTACTTTAAAATAAGAATATGAAAACACAACAACAATAAAAAGGGAAGATGACAACAATCAGGAAGCAAGCTCCTGCATTAGGGGGAAGTCCCCATCCCCCGGCGTAGAAGCGTGCGACCTAGAAAGAAAACAACAATAACAAAAAACACTGCCTAGTTAAATAAAAGGGAGAAGGCCAGCCTCCGCCCAAAAGTCTATAAGTCCACCAGGCAATGTGCACGAACTCGTTCCGAGTACAAAGGAGAGGCGGTAGCGACCCCACCCATCCCGGGACCGGGACAGGTAACGTGCGCGGAGATCAAGCAGACTGGGAGATTCAACAAGAATGTGCCGAACAGTCTGGGCGACAATACAGTCTTCACAGTAGAGCGCTTGCGAGCGCTCCATCAAATGGCGGTGCATCACACGAGTGTGCCCAATTCGGAGACGACAGAAAGCAACCTGAAGCCCTCGCGCCATTAGGGGATAGGTCCATGGGAACAGTCGCGGCGCAATGGCATGCAACTTTAAGTTCCCTTCGACCGTCTCTCATCTTCTTTGCCAAGAAGCCCGAAGAGCTGCGCGCATTCTGCCATGTAGTCGGGGTAAAGAATAGAGAAACGCTGGTCCGGTCGCAGAGTCTTAGGGGATTCTTTAGCGCGCTCATTTCCCGCAATTCCTACATGTCCAGGAACTGAGCAGAAGATGAGCTCGACATCCACACGGATTGCCAAAACCGTGGAGTCACGGATATCGCGAACCAGGGGATGCGGACATTCCAATGCCCCGAGAGCACTCAGGGCGCTTTGTGAGTCGCTATAGATCACAATCGGTCTCCGAACCGGGCACCTCGCGTAATCTCCCGTACTGAGTGGTGTATTGCCACCAGGTCAGCCGTGAAGACAGACGCAGCGCCTGGCAGATCCCCACTGACTTCAAACAGAGGGGATACACCGTGGAAGTCGACCTCCTCTTGCGACTTGGAGCCATCCATATACACTGGCACGGTTCCAGCGTGAGAGGAGGTGTGCTCCAAAAAGGTCGAACGCAATACTCTCGGCGCTGTACAAACTTTAAGAGCAGAGGCGTCGCGACAAATAGCCAAATGTGGTGCCCTCCAGGGTGGCGTCCTGGGAAGAACCAGGGGCGCTACCGGCAAGAGAACTATACTTAGCTCTCGAATGAGTTTCCTGGCCCTAAAACGGTATGACTGGCGTCTCTAGGCGGCATAGGGACCGTCGAAATCAGCTGCGGATGAGGCGAGAGCTGTTAGCGACTGAGGATGGCGCGGGGCTCGCGCGTACAGGCGAATAATGCAATGTGCACGGCGCAGAACGAGTGGCATCTCACGAGCATCGACAAGTAGGTTCTCAATTGGGGAAGTGCGGAAGGCACCGGTCGCCAGGCGAAGGCCGTGTTGTGGATCAAGTCAACCTTCTGCAATACATGCTCGGCTGCGGATGCATAAAACTCGCATCCGTAGTCGAGCTTCGAACGAACAAAGGATCGATAAAAAAGTAAGGCAGTAGCCCTATCAGCGCCCCAAGCACTGAACGTCACAGAACAGAGAATATTCAAGGGACCAGTACAAGAAGCCAGCTGCGAATATGAGCCTCCCAGGTGAGGGGTCGGTCAAATACAAGACCAAGGAAACGGTGCGATTCAACCACTTCCAGGAGTACCCCATTAAGAAACAAGGCTGGGTCAGGGTGGAGCCGTGGATGGCAGCAGAAGTGCACCACCTTAGTCTTGGCCAAGGAAAATCGAAACCTGTGCGCTTCGGCATAGCGAGAGATGCGGTTCAATGCCTGTTGGAGTCGACGCTCTAGAGTTGGCATCTGGGCCACGCCAAAAAAGATCGAAAGGTCGTCCAGGTAGAACGTAGCGAGAACATCTTCCGGCAGCACCGAGGTGATGCCGTTGATGCTCAGGGTAAAGGGTGCGACACTGTGAATACTCCCCTGTGGGACACCCTCTTCCTGCTCCATTGGGCCGGAGAGGGCTCCACCCACCTAGACGCGGAATTGGCAATCTCGCAAAAATTCAGATATAAAGATTGGGAGGCATCCCCTCGCCCCCATGATACCGTATCGCCATGCGGTATCATAGGCCTTCTACAGATCGAAAAACACCGTGGCGTAGTGCTGTCTACGAAGGAAAGCCTCTCAGACGGCATTTTCTAGGAGGAGCAGAGCATCTGACGTGGAGTGGAACATGCGGAAACCGCATTGTGCAGAAGACAGATAGCCTCCGCTGTCCAGAAAAAAAGGCTAATCTAACATTTACCAATTTCTCTATCAAAACTTGCACACGTAAGAGTTTAGAGAGATTGGGTGGAAACCGGTGGGAGTAGAGTGATCTCTCCTCGGTTTGCGAAAGGCGAGCACAGTAGCGATTATCCAGGAATTCGGGAGGAGACCCTCCACCCAGATCCTGTTGAACAAATCTAACAGAAAGGCGATGCCTCGCTCACCCAGGTGGCGAAGCATGGCGTACGGTACATCGTCAAGACCATAGGCGGTGTCCGCGCACGAAGCAAGAGCGGAACGCAACTCATTCACAGTAAACCTGTCGTTGAAGGGTTCTCCGTCTCTGGAGGTAAAGTACAGTCGGCGGCTTTCCGCTACATCACGACGTGCATTGAATGCTGGCGGAGCAGTATCCCGGCTATAGAAAGCGGTCGCGAAGGATTCCGCCACGGACGCTGGTCCGAGATTGCGGTCCCATTCTCCTGAAGAACGGGAGGGGGGTCATGCGAGAACTTGCCACTAATACTTTTGACTCGCTTCCACACACACCTCTCGGCGGTGTAGGAGCTTTAGATCAGAAGCGTGGCAACAAATGTTCAAAGGGGGTACCCTCCAGGGTGGCGTCCTGGGTAGAACCAGGAGCGCCACCGGCCCGAGAGCTATACCTAGCTCTCGAAGGAGTTTCTTGGCCGTAAACCCGAAGGGCTTAGGGTATGAATGACGTCTCTCGGCGGCATAGGCACCGTGGAGACCAACTGCGGATGCAGTGAGAGCTGTTGGCGATTGAGGGAGGCGCCGGGCTCGTGCGTACAGGCGAATAATGCACTGTGCACGGCGCAGAACGAGTGGCATCTCCCGAGCATCGACAAGTAGGTTCTCAATTGGGGAAATAAGGAAGGCACCAGTCGTTAGGCGAAGGCCGGTGTGGTGGATCGAATCCACCTTCTGAAATACATGCTCGGCTACGGATGCCTAAAACTCGCATCCGTAGTCGAGCTTTGAATAAACAAAAGATCAATAAAAAAGTAAGGCAGAATGTAGAGAAAGCGGTCGTGAAGGATTCCGCCACGGACCCGGTGTCCGAGATTATGGTCACATTTTCCTGGAGAACGGGAGGGGGGCCCTGAGAAATTGCCCCGAATCCCTTTGACTCACTTCCACACCTTTGCTAGATGGGTCTTTCCCATTAAGTGAAGACACGTATACCGGAACCTAGCCCGACGAAATTCCCCGACAGTGAAGTCGTTCAGGCGGCGCTTTATAGCGCATGTAGGCATAACGCTTCTGTTTGAGAGCCGTCTCACACTCGGATAATCACCACGGGAGTGGTCGGCGTGAGAAACGGCCAGACGTTCTAGGAATAGTAGTTAGGCACACGGTGATGAGGTTGCTGGAGAACTCAACGACCTCATCTATCAACCTAAACTCGTCAAGTGAGACAGAGAAATCAGTGATTTCCTGAAATGCAAACCGCGGCGATTGCACCAAGCACCACAGGGGCAGTCACTCGGGCGGTAGCGGTCCAGAAAATATTTGAATGGGAAAGTGATCACTACCGTGGAGGTCATCAACCACATGCCACCCAAAATAGGGTTGTGCAACCGGAGAGCACAGCTCCTACCTGAAAGGAGGCATCTTAAGTGAAGACAAGGACAGAGAGATCATGCCGGGTGTAAATCGCGAATCCTCCGCCCATCAGGTGGTGGTGGGGTCGCAAAACCCTTATACTCCGGGAGGGTGGTCAGGGGGCACGCGCCCAGCATGGTCTCCTGCAAAAAGATAGCTAACGGGGAACGGGAGGAGACGAGCCTCCGCAGCTCCTCCCAATTGGCCCGGAGTCCGCGGTAATTCCATTGAAGGAATCTGCCCTCCAGGCCTAGCTCGGAGGAAATGCGGGAGCCCTCTGCAAAGAGGAGACCCTCGCCAGAATGGCCGCACGCTTCCCGGAGGCTGTTCTCGAAAAATGCGTTGAAGGCACTGTCGCATGCGAGGACTTAGGCGAGCGTGACAACTTTGGAGGCAGGAGTCTCTCTTTTGGAGGATCCACTGTCTCCGAGCCACCCAGCCTACCACTGGATATGGGCAAAGGAGCCAAGCTCCTTTAGTGCTGTCCTCCTTTTCCGGAGCAGCTTTTGGAATCCTGGAAGATGGCCTCATGACCCTCTTGTGGGGTGTTGCCTGCTGAGAGTCTAACGACCTGGATGAGGCGCGTGGCCGTTTCGCCTTACGCGAAATGGTCATGCTGGCGAAAGAAAGGGGAGCACTGGTTTTAGCCAGGGCTGGGTGTGAACCATTTGTGCCGCCAGCTCCACCAGGGGAGAGCCGGGGGTGGGTAGAACCCGCAGAAGGGTTCCGAATGGGCGCGGAGACGACTGTGCTCGTAGTCATGGAGACGGGTGTAATTCTAAACATCGAGGCGAGGCATATGAGGTCCTAGGCAGCGTAAGGGGCGCAAGGACCACGTCCTTAGGTTCTCGAAATGAGAGACAATCCTGAGCCTGAATGGCCAGAATTACCTTCTCAAGGAGATACACACCACATTCCTTCGAAGAAGCAGGGGTTGGCTCTCCACAATTGACACACTTGGACACACAAGATTTGGGCTTATTGTGTGCGGCATTGGAGCAGCTTACACAGCCTCTGGGTAACCCCGACTTTGCATATCGACATGAGCGATTAGTATGGCCAAAGTGGTGACAATGGTAGCACCTCCGCAGCAGTGGAACGAATGCCATAACGCAGAAGCGATACCAATCGGCACGCACTGACTCAGGGAGCTTGTCACAGTTGAATGTGACGAAGAGTGTAGGGGTAGGTCTCGAGACCACTCCCTGTTATCTCATTACACACTCGACCTTGACTGCCCTATGGTCGGCCAGATCTAAGGTGATGTCATCTATAGAGTAGTGCACGAGTTCCCTCGCATAAACTACTCCTTTCACGAAGTTCCTGGTAGAGTGCGGTGTCAGACTCACAGGGGTGCCATCATGTGTCCGAAAGGCACTAATCATAGCAACCTCAGAGGGATTCAACGCATTGGTCAAGAGGCTCCAATCTGAGAAACGGGCCACCTTCGTCTCTCTACCAATCATGCTGGTTAAAGCTCTCCTCTGATTAATCATGTTGGCCTTAGCCAACATGATGCCATGAGTGGAGCGAATAAAAGGGAAGCGTTTGAAGCCAGCGGGCTCAATAATGCCAGGTAGTCTCTGAATGAGTGGCCCCGACGTAATCGAGGCTCCGCCACTCTGCACACTTGCACTTTTGGTCTTTGTCAGGGACTCCGCACCCGGACGTCGCTATTTTGGGTTCTTACCGAAGTGGCAGCAGAACGAACCCTCTTCTCCCCTCCAGCAGCAGGAGCCAAAAGGCCAGATGGACCAGCCTCAGCAAGATCCTTCCATGAGATGGAGGTCTTGGATGCCACAGGGGCACTAGCCGGAGGAAGAGATGCCTCCTCTCCTTGTAAAGCCTTGGAGACCCCAACTGTCTGAGGAGGACATTGCACAAAGGGTAGACTCGGGTTCGGTGCTTTACACCGAGGCTAGGCTCGTCTCCATGGAAGGTCCTACCATCTGGGGCTAGGTTGCCACAGGCACCTTGTTCACCCCTCGTCCCCTATTAGTTATCCGGGAAGCAAACGCTAATCACCTCCCGCAGTAGCCCGCTCTGCGAGGGGTGAAAACAGGGCCGGCAGAACCACACCCTTCCGCCCAGTAGTCAGGCGGCTCCACCTTGGGCTGGGTGTAAAATTGATAGATTGAAAGGGGAGAGAAAGGGGTATGTGAGCAAGGTGTGGGTGGGGATGAAGCAGGTTGTTAAAAGCCCACAACCCCAAACCGGAGCTCAGGGGTGAGGACACATTGCCCCCTCCCCTCTCAGCCCCGATCCAGGAGAGTTGAGTGAGAGGAAGCTGGTCGGCGTCGACCCTGTGAAATTAGAAACTGATAAGAGAAAGTTTGGGAGAGGTTGTAGGAAGAGTGAGGAAGCAAAGTAAAAAGACAGGGTGTCAGAAAAGAGATGAGGTTAAGCAAGGGCGTGACGGGGCGTTTAGTCCCATCAGCATAGCAAATTGCTGTGAGGAACATGGGGACAGTCAAACACAAGGTAATTTATTGACCTGTGGGTCTCATGTCTGTCCCTGATAGGCTCATTGAGGGAATAATATATGTGATAGGTGACTATCTTGACTCCAATATCTTCTTGTGGAGCTCTCAAGATGGATTTAAGACATGTCGACCCTCAGAACCTGATAGTTCTTTCATGAGGTATTCAGAGAAAATGAATAGGTTTGCAGACCATGCAAAGTTAGGAGGCATGTCTCAACTAGCAAACGAATAAATAGCATTAGACAGGACAAGCAAAGTATGGAATGATCTGATTTTTTTTAAGTACCTATCTTGTAAATGCCTGCAAGGGTCAAGTCCCCATAATTGTCTTACAGCCTAATGCTATGTTGGATTAGAACAGACAAAAACCATACCCAAAACAAAAAGCAAGGAGGAGGAAAGACTCGACCAAGACCAAAGTGTGAGAAAGAAAAATGATGTGGACAGCCTCCACCAAAATGTCATAGTCCACAAGCCTGTGTGTACGAATCCATCCTGAGTATAAGGGACAAGCGATAGCAACCCTACTTGTCCAAGTACTGAGATATGACATGTGCGAAGATCATCCATTATGGAAGACACAAGTTTGTTGCAATAAATAGCAGGTAAATGCTCCATCCCACCAGGGTATCCAATTCAGAAGTGACACAAAGTAACCTGAAACCATCGCTGCATTGGGGGATAGGTCCAAGAGAACAGTTGTGGGACAAAACATGAAAATTTAACTTAACTTCAGCCTTATCCCATCCTTGTTTTCCAGGCAGCCCAGAGCGCTGATGTAATTCCTTTCCTGTAGTGAGTGTGAGGAAGAGTGAAGCACTAATATGGTCAACCAGTCCTTGCAAACTCTTAGGCACCCTCATTCGTGGTAATCACGACATGCCAGGAACCAGTAGATGATTTTGACATCCATCTTATGACAACTGTAGCATCATAGATACGACAAACAAGAGGGTGCAGTGATTCTAATGTCCCGGGACCACACAATGGGCTTTGTTGTCACTAAAAATCACAATCTGGTCTCCAACCAGGCAAGATGTGTCATCTCCTGTACTGAGTGGTGTATGTGCAACACACTCATCACTTATGATAGATGCAAGGCCCAGTTAACTTAAAACAGAGGGGTTACGGTGTGGAAGCAGAGACTTTTCTGAGATTTGGAGCCATCTGTGTAGACTGACACTGCAGTATAACAAAAGTGTGGTCCAAAAAAGGTCAAGCACAATACTCAGTGCTGTGGAAGCTTTGGGAACAAAGGCATAGCCACAAAAAGTCAAATGTGGTACCCTCCAGGGTGGCATCATGGGCACTGGACGGAAAGATACAACAAGCTTTGGCAAGATATTCCTAACCCTATTGAGGTTAAAATATGAGAAGTCTCTCAGCACCATAGGCACAGTCGAGATTAGGCATGGATACAGTGAGCCGTTAGTATCTTTAGTATGACAAAATAATCCTCAACACTACAACGAGGATCTTGAAGATCTATTGTGACAGACCCAGAGTTGGCCTGGCAACCAACAAAGTAGTACAGCCTAATACACCTGAGAACTTCCTAGGGAGGTTATTGGGGCAAAATGTCCGTTTCCATTAATCAGCCCTAGATCTCTCAAGTCAGGGTCTCTTGTGCTCGGCAAAAATTAAAGGACATTGCTTATAGAGGTTCCAAAAGCCTCTGTTCTGACACTGCGTAAGGTAGCCTAGACAAAGGGGGGATGGGAAGGTCATAGAGAAAGAATGCTGAGAGTGAACGATGGGGAAGCACAATAAATTGCCATGGCTGTCAGAAAGTTAAAATCACCCCAGTGACACAGGGCTTCCCTAATTTGAACTCAGGCTGGGAGGATGCAGTTAATCCAGATGACAAAGGTAACAGACTAGACCTCCTACTGGAGGGCAAATTGAATCAGGCTACGGGAAGCAGTCTTGATTATGGGGCACTCAACTCTTCTAAATGTACACAATTTGATCAACAGTGGCATAAGCCCTATGCGGGGAAGTTAATAAATAGTGAGGGGATAGAGGCACTTACCATTACTGGAAGTTTTCCAAGGTTAGTTACGCTGAAAAATAAGAGATTCCATTATTTCTATTGAACCCAATATTGAGAACCTAAAATTAATTAAATATATAAGAAATTGGTGTGCCTTAACCAACAACCAAATACCCAATTCATTGGTCCAATCAAGTCAAAAGCCACCAATCAAATTGGATCTTCATAGCGGTGAGATGCTATGTCCGGTAGCAACTTATCCAGGCTAGATTCTTCCTTGGGTCCATGGCCCCAAACACACCTATCATATGCAAAAAAAAATGACCTAATTACTCCTCACTTGTATTACTGGACTTGGTATGCGAGAGACCCGCATTTACCAAAATGCACTTTGAGCTTGAAGGAAACAACTTTCCAACTCCATTAATTACCCTTCAAGGGGATCTTACGTGTAGCATGGGCAACCTTACTACAGCTGACATCCGGAAGGTGTCCCCACCTGGTGCCAATGCCAGCTGGAGGATATGTGGCCATATATTCTCCCATACATTTTCACTTCTAGCTTAACCATTTTCTTTAGGCATCTCTATACAAAGTTTCTACAGGAACCCCCGGCCATGTTATCTTCTCTTTTAAATTCAAGCCCTTATCACATATGTCTGCCCAACCACTACTAATTTCTATCTACAACCTAATCTATCCCAACCCCTTTCCTAGTGAAACACACACTCTTCTATAATAAATAAGGAAAATTAGGGTGAAAGGACACTGTGGACAGAAAATGGAAAAAATGTGGAGAATGGCCCCGAAATATACTATACATTCATATACTAACCATCCACTACAACATTTTTGTGAAGTTGTGGCAGATGCTAGGTGGAATCAATCTCATGGATGGAGGGATTTTCTCAATATCTTGAGCAATAAACCTAGTTATGTTAGTGGTTAATATAGCAATGAGTAGATTATTTTGCTGCATCAGAAATCTCTATTGCTATTGCAATTTAACCAAACCATGTGTGGCAGTTGATTCATATGTCATCAAGTGGAATTTCCAGTTCTGTGTTGAGGGAGGCTACAATGGGGATGCAATGAGTGGCAAGGTGCAGGTTTGAACTGAGGAGGAATGGCACATCTTTAACAATCATGTAGTGGCTTTCAATTGGGCAGATATGATCATAATCCACACATGCAAATAGCCAACCAAAGACTACTAGTATTTCTCTCCCCTGTCATCAGAGCAAACATTTTTTTTTTAGAAATGCAACTAACTGGCAAATGACTTCAAGGGCATAGGTTGCTCTAATTTAAAATTTCAGCTAAGTACTAGGCTACATGAAAATTACCAAAACTAAACTAACCTATAAAAAAACAAAAAAGCGACCTATGAAAAGCACTATAAGAAATGGAGCCAGATAGCCTCCCCCCAGAAGGTCAGGTAGTCCGCAAGTCTGTGTACATGAACCAATCTTGGATACAAGTGGTAGCGACTCTGCTTACCTTGATGCTGGGATAGCTAATGCGCACAAAGATTATACAGATTAAACATTCAACAAAAATGGCCGAACAATCTGGGGAACAACACAATTATTGCATTAAAGTGCTTGATCAAATGGTGGTGCGTCTTACAAGTGTGCCCAATTCAGAGATGATATAGCACCTGTAAGAATAATGTTTCTGTACAAGGGCTGGTTTCATTCACCTGACCACCATGGATGAGGTCAGTGTGCAAAATGGCCAGACATTTTAGGAATAGTAGCCAGGCCCACAGTGATAAGGTTGCCGAAGAACTCAGTGGCCTCATCCACTGACCTAAACACTTCAACTGGAAGAGAATGAGTCATTTCCTGAAATGCCGAACACTGCCAAGCACCACAAGATCATCTTTCAGGTGGCACTGATCTAGAAAATGACATTTGAATGGGAAAGTGATCACAACCAGGGAGGTCAGTGACCAACTCCAAAACAGGGTGTTCATCCAGAAAGCACAGGGATAAAACAAGATAGAAAAATGAAGTGGTTATTGGACATTTAGGGCACCCATATCCAGCTCGTTGATCATGTCAGCAAGGACTTGACCCCTGGGATTGATAGTGTAGTTCAGCCAAAGGGAATATATAATGTTCAAATGCTTGAGCAGTAGAAAGGGTCTCAGCAACCGTGTCATGAAACAGCACAATTCCCCCATGTCAAAGTTGACTGAGGAAGGTATGTACAGAGAAATTACAGTATACCTATCCTGCCTTTGCTGAAAGCAGGTATTTATAGCAAGAGCGCAGAAAATAATCGCGCATCCTATTGCCTGGTCCTGTGCCATGGTAGTGGGCTCACAAACCACTTATAGCCTGGGAAGGTGGGCAAGGAACACATGCCCAGAATAGTCTCCTGCATTAACATAACTAACCAGGGATGGGATGATTTATTTTTTTTAAGGGCTCATTTGGCGACTGCCTACTTGGGCACTTTACGTTCCCTTCAACCATCTCCCATCTTCTTCGGCAAGCAGCCCGTATTCCTGCCATGTAGCGGGGTGAGGAAGAGTGAAACGCTGGTCTGGTCGCAGAGTCCTCGCGGACTCTTTGGCGCCCTCACCCCCGCAATTCCTACATGTCCAGGAACTCAGCAGAGATAATCTCAACATCCGCCCGGCTTACCAAAACAGTGGTGCCACGGATATCGCGAACCAGGGGATGCAGACATTCCAATGCCCCGAGAGCACTCAGGGCGCTTTGTGAGTCGCTATAGATCACAATTCGGTCTCCAAGCCGGGCACGTCGAATAAACTACCGTACCGAGTGGTGTATCGCCACTAGCTCTGCCATGAAGACAGACACAGCGCCTGGCAGAGCCTAGTTGAACTCAAACAGAGGGGCATACTGCGTGGAAGTCGAGCCCCTCTTGGCACTTGGAGCTATCCATATACACTGGCACGGTTCCAACGTGATACGAGGTGTGCTCCAAAAAGGTCGAACACAATACTCTCGGCGCTGTATAAGCTTTGGGAGCAGAGGCGTGGCGACAAATAGCCAAATGTGGTACTCTCCAGGGAGGCATCCTGGGCAGAACCAGGGGCGCTACCGGCCCGAGAGATATATCTAGCTCTCGAAGGAGTTTCATGGCATCCTTGGCGGCATACGCACCGTCGAAATCAGCTGCGGATGCAGTGAGAGCTGTTGGAGATTGAGGGAGGCGCCGGGCTCGCGCGTACAGGCGAATAATGCACTGTCCACAGCGTAGAGCGAGTGGTATCTCAGCAGCATCGACTAGTAGGCTCTCAATGGGGAAAGAGCGGAAGGCACCGATCGCCGGGAGAAGGCCGGTATGGTGGATCAAGTCCACTTTCCGCAATACACGCTCGGCTGCGGATTCAGAAAACTCGCATCCGTAGCCCTATCAGCGCCCCAAGCGCTGACCGTCACGGAACGGAGAATATCCATGGCATGGGTACAAGACTTTAACGCTGCGAATGAGCCTACCAGGTGAGGCGTCGGTAAAATACAAGACCAAGGAAACTGTGTGATTCAACCACTTCCAGCCGTACCCCATTAAGAAGTGCCCCACCTTAGTCTTGGCAAAAGAAAACCGAAACCTGTGCGCTTCGGCATAGCGAGAGATGCGGTTCAATGTCTGTTGGAGTCGACGCTCTAGAGTTGGCATCTGGGCCACGCCAAAAGAGATCGAAAGGTCATCCACGTAGAGCGTAGCGAGAACATCTTCCGGCAGCACCGAGGTGATGCCGTATATACTCGGGGCAAAGAGTGACACTGAGGAAACTTCCCTGCGGGCCACGCTGTTGCTGCTCCATTGGGCCGGAGAAGGCTCCCCCCCCCACACACACACATACACCGAGTCGACAATCTCGCAAAAATTCAGATTGGGAGGCATCCCTTCGCTACAATTGTGCGGAGTCTCCATGATACCGTATCGCCATGCGGTATCATAGGCCTTCTCCAGATCGAAAAACACCGTGGCGTAGTGCTGTCTACGAAGGAAGGCCTCGCAGACGGCATTTTCCAGTCGGAGCAGAGCATCCGACGTGGAGTGGAACTTGCGGAAGCCGCACTATGCAGAAGACAGATGGCCTCCGCTGTCCAGGAAAAAGGCTAATCTAACATTTACCATTTTCTCCATCAATTTGCACACGCAAGAGGTTAGAGAGATTGGGCGGAAACCGGACGGAGTAGAGTGATCTCTCCTCGGTTTGCGAAAGGTGAGCACAGTAGCGATTATCCAGGAATCTGGGAAGAGACCCTCCACTCAGATCCTGTTGAACAAATTTAACAGAAAGGCCATGCCTCGCTCACCCAGGTGTTGAAGCATCGTCCAGACCAAGGGCGGTGTCCGCGCACGAAGCAAAAGCGGAACCGCAACTCACTCACATTAAATGGTGGCGCAACAGCATCCGGCTACAGAATGCAGTCGCGAAGGATTCCGCCACGGACGCGGGGTCCTGCGAGAACTTTCCCCGAATCCTTTTGACCTGCTTCCACGTGACCTCTGTTAGAGGGGTCTTCCCGTTAAGTGAAGACACGTATGCCCGTCAAGAAGAGCGTCGGGCGTGCTTCGAAATATACTGGAAATCGTTCGAGAGGCGCTTATAGCGCATGTAGGCATAACGCTTCTGTTTGAGGGCCGTCTCACACTCGGCCGACCACCATGGGAGTGGTCGGCGTGCAAAACGGGCAGACGTTCTAGGAATAGTAGTCAGGCCCGCGGGGATGAGGTTGCCGGAGAAGAACTCAACGGCCTCATCTACCGACCTAAACTCCTCGACTGATATAGAGAATTCAGTCATTTCCTGAAATGTAGGTCACCGCGCCAAGCACCACCGAAGTGGGTTCTTAGGCAACACTACTATGGAGGTCATCCACCACTCCCCAATCAAAATCAAGCTGTACATCCGGAGAGCAGAGAGATAGATCAAGGCAAGAAAATGAAACTCATCCACATTTAGAACACCAATCTCAAGCTCTTCGATCAGATCGGCAAGATCTTGTCCCCTGGGATTTATTGAGTAGTCTCCCCAGAGAGGATGTCTGCCGTTCAGATCTCCAAGCAAGAGAAAGGGCCACTGCAATCGTGCCACGAAGCGGCGGAAGTCCCCCGTGTTGAAGTCAGCTGACGGTGGAATGTACACAGAAATAACACTATACCTCCTATCCAGGTGAAGCTGCATAACCACTGCCTGAAAGGAGGTATCTAAAGTGAAAAGAAGAACGGAGACATCACGCCGGGTGTAAACCGCACATCCCCCAATCTCGTAGTGGTGGGGTCGCAAAACCCTTATACCCCGGGAGGGTGGGCAGGGGGCACGCGCCTAGCTAGCATGGTCTCCTGCAGAAAAATAGCTAACGGGGAACGGGACGAGACGAGCCTGCGCAGCTCCTCCCAGTTAGCCCGGATTCCACGGCAATTCCATTGAAGGAATATGCCCTCCAGGCCTAGCTCGAAGACGCTCGGGCCCTCCTCGAACAGAAGACCCTCACGAAAATGGCCGTACGCTTCCCGGAGGCAGAACCCCGGCCGTGAGACGAACCTCCAGAGCTCCTCCTCGTCGGCTGGAATCTGCATCAATTCCATTGTAGGAATATGGTATCATAGGCCTTCTCTAGATCAAAATAACACTGTGGCCTTGTGCTGTCTACGAAGGAAGGCCTAGCAGACAGCATTTTCCAGGCAGACCATCCGACGTGGAGTGGAACTTGCTGAAGATGCACTGTACATAAGACAGGTGGCCACCACTGTCCAGAAAAAAAGGCTAATCTAACATTTAACAATTTCTCCATCAATTTGCACAGGCAGTAGGTTAGTGATCTCTCCAAGGTTGCAAAAGCAGCGATTCACCAGGAGTCTGGGAGGATACTCTCTACCCAGATCCTGTTGAACAAATCTAACAGAAAGGCCACAGCTTGCTATCACAGACCAGGGATGGTGTCCACAAGCGAAGCGAGAGCAAAATGCAACCATTCATTGTAAACCTGTCATTGAAGGGTTCTCTGCCTCTGGAGGTAAAGTCCAGTTAGTGGTCTTCCACAAAATCACAACAGGCATTGAATGCTGGCTGAGCAGCATCCCGGCGAGAGAATGTAGTCACAAAGGACTCCACCATGTCCGTAGCATCCGAGATTTCAGACCCATTCTCCTGGAGAATGGGAGGGTGGTCCTAAAGAACTTGCCTCAAATGATTTTGACTCACTTCTACAACTCTGCTGGAGGCGTCTTCTTGTTAAGTGAAGACACATATGCCCGCCAGGTAGAGCGGCGGGCGTGCTTTGAAACATACCGGAACCTAGCCCTAGCTCAACGAAATTAACTGACAGTGAAATCGTTCAGGCTGCGTTTATAGCACATGCAGGCATAACATTTTGTTTGAAGGCTGTGCCTCACACTCGGCTGACTACCGGAGAAGCAGTGGGCGTGCCAAACAGAAGACATGCTAGGAACAGATGTTAAGCTGTAGTAGCAACTGGTAGTCCACCTCCCCTCCCCAAATCTCTAATCCCTTCTCCTCCAGGGTGCTTGGGATGAAGAGAGAGGGAAATCCGAGTGGGTGACCTGATAAACTTCTATTGGGACCCCCATTCATCTTTGTCTCCCCTCCACAGGCATATTTTTGAGCAAGAAATTAAAGTGACTGGTTGAAGTGTCAAATTCAGATAAGTTTAGAAGTGATTACATGTTCAGTGATCTATTGAGTGAGGAAGTTGTTTAAATTGGAAGTTAGAAACAAGTGGGAGCTGAACTTTCATTCACGTGAGTCAGGGTGAATGGGAAGGCGTGTATGTTGGCGTTAATGATGTTTGGATGTGGCAGTGGATGTGTGACTGGAGATGCCTTCTCCTTTTCAGTTCCTTGGTACTCGCTAGTTTATCGGCATCTAACAGGATTAAAATTCACATGGAAAAGAAAACTATAGTAAAAAGACTGAAGAAAATAACAGCATGGAAGAGAAACTTACAGGCTGAAGAAAATAACAGCATGGAAAAGAAAATTACATGTAAAATGAAAATAATAGGATAAAAAGAAAGGAAACTTATAACATAAAACAGAAAATTACAGCCTGCAAAAGGAAATTACAGCATAAATACCTATTTTCTGGTTTCTTGTATGAATTCTTCACTTCTTGAGTAAGGTTATTCCAGAGCATGGCTGCAGCTGCCATCCGGTTCTGTCAAAATAAATATCAACCGAATAATTAATGCCACTAATGAAAATACTTCCCCTTCACCACAATATTAAAAAAAAACCCATGTGCATTATTTACGGAGCCATCAGTCATTCATATATTAAATATTAAGATCCCAAAATAGTGTTAACAAACAAGGGCATTAAGACTTTACTATCCACTGCTCGAGTTAGTGCACAAAGGAGTGAAAATAGAGATGATAAATTCTTTGAATATGTACATAGGTTCAGGCTGCTAAATATGATCTCATTTGAGGGAAGGTGTGTAAGGGGACATATGATGGAGTTTCTTAAGATTTGTGCTGGGATGTTAGCAGAATTCTGGCGAGAAACCAGCAACCAACTCTGCCATGAAGACATGCAACCAGGGTTGGCAAGTCAAAAAACCTGGGTTTTATTACCAGGTTTTTTTTGGCTTTTTCAAATGAAATTTATTTATTTTTTTTTTTTCAAAATTACACTTTTTTTTCAATAGATGAATGATACTTATTATTTTATTCAAAATTCATATTTATGTTTATAATTTCAACAAATATGTATCAAATTAAGGTTATTTCTCTGAAAATGACTCATAATAATTCATCTCTCCTTCTACAGGTTATGGCTATCATGGGTACCCCAAATTCTCAATCAGTGATCTGTTCTTACTAGAATATAATTATTAAACCAAGTAATTATTAACAGTATAAAAATAGAGATAACTATTCTTATTCAATGTTATTCTAAGGCATATAGCATTTGTTTTTTTTTGGAAAACCCCCAGAATAAAAGTCAGGTTTTATTGGGCTTTTTCGCCAATCGTGCATGCAATGCCTGGTAGAGCCGTGCTGACTTCAAATAGAGAGAATATGGCAAGGAAAACAAATCCAGTCCTAGTACTTGGGGCCATTGGAATACCCTGGCACAATTCCAGCATGATACAAAATGTGTTCTAAAAAGGACAAATGCAATACTCTCACTGCTGTGGAAGCTTTGTGGTGGATGGTGAGGATATTTGGGAGCCATTCTCCCCATTTTCTCCACTATGGATTATTAACCACTTTGTCTGTCTGTTCTTTTACACTACTTTTCCTTATTTATGATAGGAAGGAGGGTTGGGATAGACTAGTTGTAGATAGAAATTAGGCATGTAGATTTATTTTTTATTGTATATCATATGTCTGTTGCAGGAGATAGTACTCTTTTGTAACTTACATCAAAGAGATAGTACTTTATTAAATTACCTTTTACAAAGAGATAATACTTTATTAAAATTTTAATATATACTTGGATTTCAAACAGAGATATTATCTCTCATAAATTGGAGACCACTTCTTGGCTGCTGAATTGAGGCTTAATTATTCGATAGCCAGGTTCATTAAAATTGTGGCAGTAATCAATCCTTATTCTGGCATCCAACCCAACCTTTGGCAGCGGATTTTCTGGGGCAATTTGGCTAGCCTGCCCTCATTCATAAATTGGAGAGCTGCCACGGCCGATTTAGTAAGTGAGATGCCCTCAAAATCTTGAGTTGAAAGATGTCTTACCTTCCCCTTTCCCCCTCCATTATGTGGATTGATGAGGGTCAATCTCTCACGTGGATTGATGAGGGTCAATCTCTCACTGGTTAGTAAAAAGCAAGCTTACTAACAATTTGCCACAAGGTTAGAAGAACAGCTGGTGTGCTTTGAAACACACCAGAACTTAGCTAAAGACAAGATTCATCAACAATGAAATCATTTGGCAGGGCTTATAGAGCATGTAGGCATAATGGCTTCTGTTTGAAGGCCACCACAAAAGCGGTCGGCATGCAAAGCAGCTAGACGTTCCAGGAATAGTAGCCAGGCCCACAGAGATGAGGTTATGGGAGAACTTAATAGCCTCCAAGGACTTATCAAAGGAGGTTGGGCTCATTATGCAAGTCATTTCCTCCCTCCACCAAGAGACAGTGGACCATCCTTTGGAGGATTCACTGTCTCTGAGCCACCCAGCCTAGTCTTATGTGTGGGTGTAGTAGCCAAAGCTATTTGGTGCTTTCCTCCTTTCAAGGGAAAGCTTCCAGGACCCCGGAAGACAGCCTCACAATGACCTTCAGCTGTGTTTCCTCCTGTGAGTCTAATGACTTGTTGGAGGCATGCGGCTGTTTCGCCTTATCGGAAACTATCACGCTGGAAAAGAAGGAGGGGGGAAAGAGGCAAGCCTGGGTATAAGTCAATATTGCTGCCAGCTCTACCAGGGGTAAGTAGAACCTGCAAAAGGGGTTTCAAATTGGCGCGGAAACGACTGTGCTAGTAGGTCTGGAGCAAAGGGTGTCCTTTTTTTTTAATTGGGGCATAAAACGTCCCAGGCAGTGCCAGCCGTGTCAGAACAAAGTCCTTGGCTTAGCGAAATAAGAAACGATTGCTCGAAAATGTCAAGTAGTCTCTCAATAAGAGGCCCCAACATAATCAAGGCTACACTCAGCAGACTTGTAACTTTGATCTTGTTTTGGGACCCCAAACCTAGGGGAACATTGATGGAGACATGCTGATCTTGGTATGGTCGCTTGCCAAAACTGCAGCAAAATCATCCATCCCCACAGTCCCCATAGATTGATAGAAACCTTTAGTCATTTTCTTTTTATTAAAGGAAGCTGAAGAATGAACTGACTTCTCTACACCGCTGGAAGGAGCACCTAGGCAGGATGAACCAGCTTCAACAAGATCCTTCTCAAAAATAGAGAAGGTCTTAGCTGTCCAAGGAGGACCAGCCAGGGAAGGAGGTCTCTCATCTTCTTTTGAGTCCTCAGTGGCACTGAACCCAGGTTTGACCCGATGGAAGATTCTGCTGTCTGGGGCTGGGTCACCTCCGGGACCATGTCAATCTCAGGAGGGAGGGGGCTCTGTGTGGTTATCACACCCGGGGGAACACAGATCCCATTCGAGGTACCTAGAGGAAAGGAGGCCATACTTGGAGGCGGATCTCCATGCACTTTTCCACCATTGGCTGATCACCAAAATCAAGTGTAAAAAACAGAAAAAAGGTCCTCATGGAAAATAGACACTATGACCTCCCTATGAGTGGGGATGTTAAGAGAAAAGTCTCCATAGGATCAGAAATTCCAGAATATGATCATTTACACACAAATTAATCACTCCTGGTCAATGTTGATGTGCTTTGCCAACCCGGCCCACCATTTAGGAGAAATTGTCCTGGAATTTTAATAAAGGATGGCACCAGAGTAGCTAATTTATAGGTGTACTGGAGGAAGGTGAGCAGAGTCGACGGCACAACACCCCACATACCTAATACTTGCTCGATTAGGCAGGATTTAGGCCTCGACAGCAGGAATACACTGCCACTCGGCTAAGGCTCATAAGAGGACGAAAGTGCACCAGGCAAACAGAACTTCTATGGAGAGGAGAGTTAGTTTGGAAAGAGGTGGCAGGGTATGTAATCACCTATTATTATCATACCCTGGTGCTAGATGATCGTAGGATTCAATGCAATCCACCAAGTAACCATGGCTACTGGATCAAACTCTGTCCTGGTAGACAGTGCTGGTAGAAAATGTTGAGAGGACAGCCGTAATAATAATAAATAGTACTATAAAATGATAATACGCCATAATAATAATTTTAATAAATGATAATACTAATAAAAAGTGTATCCCTTTGAGGGGGAATGAGGACCCACCGCCTGTTGCATTATGGGCTCATATGATTGTCATTCCGATCTTGATATGAATTCCATTATCTAATTGGGGGGAACTTGTCATTAGGATGAAGGGACTTGTCCAAGGTCGGTGGTTCAAGAAAAAAATATAACCTGCATTATATGTAGTATTCATTCAGCATGAAAGAGGATATGAAAGTTAGGAACATACCTTTGCTTTTCCTGACTTCATCACCTCATTAATCTCATCTGGGTGTTGGCGGAGAAATAAACTAAAAGATGTGGTAGACCTTTTATTGGGAAGATGAACGAGGGTTTCTGATACAATTTGATGGAGACATCTGTGTAGTAAAAATGAAAAAATTAAAGAGAAACATGATTCATATAATTATCTACAGAAGAATAATTTTGTAAATGAAATAGTTCAACTGAGTCAAGGAAATACAAATGATGAAAGAAATAGATAATACAAAGAAGAGCAGTAGGAATTAAAGTTAGGTTGACAAAAGTCATGAACCGATGGTTAGTTATATGCTAATGCTAATCTCAGTAGTGAAATCATTAAAATCAAACAGTAACTTTGATTTTTATGAATGCATGTTGACTAGGTGCTAATCCTAGTAATGAAATTATTAAAATCTAACAGTAACTTTGATATTTATGAACACATGTTGACTAGGTGCATTATAATAAATGTTTTTTAATGGTAGAGTTTTACCACCAAGCTGAACTCATTGAGATAGATACCTTTATTTCAGAGTGGGGCCATACTGGTTAGGCATTGGATAGTCAAGATTCCGATAAATTTCTCAATAGCTGCCACAATACAGGGACAGGGTAACTAAGGTGTGAAAATCTCTCAGATTGTGCCAAACAGTAAGGCGCAAGGGTAGTGCTCAACAAAATGACAGTGGGCCGCAATTATGTTCAATTTATAGATGACAAAGTGACCAAAAGCTAGATGGCCTTTGGGTGGGTCCAGAGGGTCAAGGCACTGTAGTAGCGAGTAATGGTCCGCCTCCCCTCCCCAAATCTCTAATCCCTTCTCTTCCAGGGTGCTTGGGATGAAGAGAGAGGGCAATCTGAGTGGGTGACCTGATAAACTTTTAATGGGACCCCCATTCATCATGTGTCCCCTCCACAGGCATATTTTTCAGCGAGTAATTAAAGTGACTGGTTGAAGTGTCAAATTCAGATAAGTTTAGAAGTGATTACATGTTCAGTGATCTATTGAGTGAGGAAGTTGTTTAAATTGGAAGTTAGAAACAAGTGGGAGCTGGACAGTCATCCAGGTAAGAGTCAATGTGAATGGGGAGATGTATATGTATATTGGAATTAGTTATGTTTGGGTGTGGCTTTTCCTTTTCAGCTCCTTGGTACTGACTAGTCTATAGGCATCTGGATTGAGAGGCAGTGGCAAGCGTCCTTGATCGCCAACTCACAACTGAGAAAGGGCTGTCCTGAAGCATGGGTGATTGGAACTAGCACCTCCCAGTTTCCAATAAAGTAGCTGGAACCCACGTGTCCAAATTTCCTGAGTGTGGAACATTTACCAAGTTTTGAACCATAAGGAATTGCTAGAAGAAAGCAGGCCCACCTCCTTTTTCCTCCTGATATCGGAGGTTTGTAAATCTTGTTTCCTGAATCTTATAACTTAACAATTTTGTGGTGTGACATTGGCTGGTATATCTTGTAAGGCCCTATATACTAGGGGCGGTCAATAAGTTTTGCGAATCGGTAGGGCAAACCAGAGGAAGGGGGGTGGCTGTTTGTGGGGGTGTTATGACAAGTTATGATAATGGAGAAGGTTGAGCACCGCGCAGTGATAAAATTTTTGACCAAGGAAGGCAAGAATGCATGGTTGCAGTGTACACCGACACCGCCCCTTCCTATGCAACCATTGCTCGCTAGAATAGGGAGTTCCGCCATGGTTGTGAGTCCCTTGAAGATGACCCCCGTCAGACGTGATCAACGAGGACAATGTGGCCCGTGTGGAGAGGATGATCCTCGAAAATCGACGGATGAAGGTCGAAGAAATCGAGCGAGAACTTGGAATATCACATGGAATTGTTATCAACATCATCCACGACAATTTGGCCATGACCAAGGTCTCTGCCCGTTGGGTCCCTAGAAACCTCACGCCCCATGATCGAATTCAACGTCGTCAAAGTTCGGAGGAGCTGCTGCTCCTGTACAACCAAGACCCAGCGGGATTCGAGTCACGCATAGTGACAGGTGATGAAACGTGGGTCCATCACTGGGATCCCGAGAGCAAACTCGAAAGCATGGCCTGGAAGCACAGGGGCTCTCCGACCCCCATCAAGTTCCGGACCAAACCCTCAGCCAGGAAGATCATGGCCACCATCTTCTGGGATTCCTAGGGAGTGTTGATGGTGGATTATGCGTCTCGTGGAAGGACCATCACAGGCCAATATTACGCCGAGGAACTGGCTGGGTTGAAGAAGTGCATCCGTCAGAAGCGGCGCGGCAAGTTGACACGCGGTGTCCTGCTCCTCCACCACAATGCCCCTGTCCACAAGGCCAGAGTTGCACAAGCTGCCCTGCGCGAGTGCGGATTCGAGGAGCTCAACCATCCCCCCTACAGTCCAGATCTGGCCCCTAGCAACTACTTTTTATTCCGCCAGTTCAAGGCTGCACTGCATGGACGCCGGTTTGGGGGACGATGAAGATGTCCAGCTCGCCGTCCAGGAGTCGGAAGATTTCTGGTTGTCGGGAATTCGAAGCCTCAGGGACAAGTGGCGCAAGTGCATTGAAGTCGAGGGTAGTTATATTGAAAAATAATAAAGCACTTTTCCTCATATCTCGTTTCCTTATATCCGAATTGCAAAACTTATTGACCGCTCCTCTTATATACTTTTGGGTACTGGTATATATACATTATTTTTGCGTTGGTAAAAATATATTGTGAGACAGTATATTTATTTACTTTTAGTGAGTCGCTATAAATCAAAATCCAGTCTGCAAACTGGGCACAGCACATTATCTCCCACACTGAGCGGTGTATTGTAACCAGCTCTGGTGTGAAGCCAGAAGCAGCAAATGGCAGAGCCACACTGACATCAAACAGAGGAGATACGGTGTGGAAACTGAACTACTCTTGGGACTTGGAGCCATCCAAATACACTGGCACAGTTCCATGACATGAAGTGTGCTAAAAAAAGGCCGAGCGGAATACTCTTGACGCTGTACAAGCTTTGGGAGAAGAAGCATGGCGACAAATAGTCCTGGGCAGAACCAGGGGCACCACTGGGCCGAAAGCTATACTGGGCTATCGAAGGAGTTTCCTAACCCTAAACCCAAAGGGGTTAGGGTATGACTGGCATCTCTCGGCGGCATAGGCACTGTCACGATCAGCTGCGGATGCAGTGAGAGCTATTGGTAAGTGAGGGAGGTGCCTGGCTCATGCCGACAGGCAAATAATGTACTGTGCACTCCCCAGTATTGACAAGTAGGCTATCAATGGGAGATGTGCGGAAGGCACTGTTCACTAGACAAAGGCGGTGTGGTGGATAGAGTCCACCTTCCACAATACACACTCAGCTGCAGATGCATAAACCTCACATACATCATCGAGCTTCGAACGAACAAAATATCGATAAAAAAGTAGGGCACTAGCCCGATCAGTGCCCCGGGTGGTGAACATCATGGAGTAAAGAGAATTCATGGTGAAGGTACAGGAGACCATAAGGGTGTGAATATGAGCCTCCTGTTAAGGCGTTGGTCAAATATAAGAGCAAGGAAGATGGTGCAAATCCACCGCTTCCAGGAGAACCTCATTTAGAAACAAGCCAGGGTCAGGGTGAAACCGTGGATGGTGGCAGAAGTGCACCACATTAGTTTTAGCCAGAGCAAACCAAATCTTCGGCATAGAAATAGCAAGAATCTCGGTTCAATGGCTGTTGGGAGTCGACGCTCAAGAGTTGGCATCTGGCCGTGCCAAAAGATCGAAAGGTTATCCATGTAGAGTGTAGCGAGAACATCTTTTGGCAGCACCAAGGTGATGGCATTGATGCTCAGGACAAAGAGTATGACACTGAAGACATCTTCCTGCGGGACACACTCTTTGTGCTCCATTGGGCCGAAAAGGGCTCCCTCCACTCGGATGCAGATTGATAATCTTGCAAAAATTCACATAATAAGATTGGTATGCATCCCGTTGGCCCCATCGTGTGCAGTCTCCATGATACTGCATCACCATGCAGTATCATAGGCCTTCTCCAGATTGAAAAACACTGGCATATTGCTGTCTACGGCAGTTTCCAGTCAGTGAAGAGCAAGTGACATGGAGTGAAACTTGCTGAAGCCACACTGTGCAGAAAAAAACGCTAATCTATCACTTACTAATTTCTCAAACAACTTGAACATGCATGAGGTTAGAGAGATTGGATGGAAACTGGTCGGGGTAAAGTGACTCCTCCCCAGTTTGTGGAAAGCAGCACAGTAGCTATTCACTAGGAATCTGGGAGGATACCATCTACCCAGATCCTGTTGAACAAATCTAACAGAAAGGCAATGTCTAGCTCACCCAGGTGTTGAAGCATGGTGTATGGGAGATCATCTGGAGAGGGTGTGATGTCTGTGCACAAAGTGAGAACGAAAAGCAACTCACACAATGTGAACCTGTCATTCAAGGGTTCTCCATCTCTGGAGGTAAAGTCCAGTAGGCAGCCTTCAGTGAGATCACAACGCACATTCAATGCTGACGGAGCAGCATCCTGGTTAGAGAATAAATTGTGTGTTCACAAAGGAGTCCATCACGGATCTGGGGTGTGAGATTGTTGTTGCATTCTCCTGGAGAACGTTAGGGAGATCCTTGCCCCGAAGCCTTTTGACACGTTTCCACACCTCTGCTAGAGGGGTCTTCCCATTAAGTGAAGACATGTATGCCCACCATGAAGATCAGCAGGCAACTAAACATACCGGAACCTAGCCCTTGCTCAAGAAAATTCACCGGGAGTGAAATTGTTCGGGTAGCACTTATAACTCATGAAGGCATAATGCTTTTGTTTGAGGACCACCTCAGACTCAGTTGAACACCAAGAAAGTGGTCACATGCAAAATGGCCAGACGTTCTAGGAATAATAGGTAGGCTCTCGGCGATGAGCTTAATGGAGAAGAACTCAACAGGCTCATCCACCAACTTAAATATCTTGACTGAAACAGAGAAATCAGCCATTTCCTGAAATGTGGACCAACACGCCCATGCCAATCACCCCCGGGGTGGGCTCTCTGAAGGCATCAGCCCAGAAAATATTTGAATGGAATATGGCCTTTGGGATTGATTAAGTAGTATCCCCAGAGGGAGTGTCTACCATTTAAATCCCCGAGCAAGAGAAAGGGCTTCAGCAACCATGCCCCGACATTGAAGTTGGTTTGACGGTATAATTCCGATTATGGTGTAGCTGCACAACTACTGCCTAACAAGACGTATCTTAAGCAAAGAAAAGAACGGAGACATCATACAGGGCATAGATGGTGCATCCTTAGGCCCGGAGCTCATCCTGTGGTGGTGGGGTCGCAAAACCTGTATACAGGACGGTGGGCAGGGGGTATTGTCTGCAAAAAGACAGCTAAGGAAATCGGGCCAAGATGAGCCTCCACAGCTCCTTCCAGTGGCCCAAAGTCCGTGGAAATTCCATTGAAGGAAGATGCCTTCCAGGCATCGCTAGGAGGAGATGGGGAGGACATCTTTGAAGAAAAGACCCTCACAGGAATGTTCGTACGCTACCTGGAGGCAGAACTCGGTGCTGTTGGCTGGACAATGCGCTGTCGCCTTCAAGGAATTATTGGGGAATGTTAGACTATCCATGCGAGTCTTCTCCTCCCTCCACCTCAAAACCTTTGGCACGTGGGGGCGGCTTTAGAGGCGGGGATCGCTCCTTTGCATGCACACGTGCAGGAATGAAGGGGACACCATCCTACGACTGGGTGTGGGCAAAGGGGCAAAAGCAGTCCTTTCGGGAAGCAGCTTTAGCAACCTTGGAAGATGGCCTCACGACCAACTTCAGGGGTGATGCTTCCTGTGAGGCTAACGACTCAGTGGAGGCCCACGCTAGGGAAAGGGGGTAGCCCTGATTTTAGCCAAGGCTGGGTGTGAATCCTTTGTGACACCAGCTGTACCAGGAAGGCACCCAGGGTGGGTAGAACCCGCAGAATGGTTCAAAATGTGTGCAGAAATGACCCGTGTTCGTAGGCCTGGAGGGGCCAGGGGGAGAGGTCTTTGTTAACTTTGAGGCCTAAGATGCGCCAGGCGCTTCAGGACCATTTCCTTAGCCTTGCAAAATGATAGATGATCATGGGCCTGAACAGCCAGGATTTCCTTCATAAGGAGATACACACCACATTGCTTCAAAGAAGCGGGTTACAGCTCCCCGCAATTGACAAACTTGGCCACAGCCAATGTGGACTTATCGTGTGGAGCCTTGGAGTAACTTACACAGACTTTAGGTAACCCCGACTTTGCACATCTACAGGAACGATTCATATGTCCGACATGGTGGCACATCAGCCCCAGTGACACGAATCTTTTGATGCGGTAGTGATACCAATCGACTCAGGGAGTTTGTCACAGTCGAACGTGATGAGTATAGGGGTAGGTCTAATTTGATGTATGTAATCTATGGAGTAGTCCATAAGTTCCCTAGCAATGTGCCATCAAGTGCCTGAAGGTACTAATCATGGCTGCCTCTGAGAGAATTGACGCATTTGCCAGAAGGCTCCCATCTGAGAAACAGGTCACCTTCGGCTCTCAACCTGATGGTTCAGGTTGCCCTTAGACAACATTCTGCCATCAGTGGAGCAAATAATGAGGAAGCATTTTAAGTCAACAGGCTTGAAAATGCCAGGTAACCTCTGATTGAAAGGCCCGATGTAATCGAGACTGCTCTGCGCAGTTGCGATTTTGTTATTTGTCAGGGACTCTCAAACCAGGGGGGCGGGGGACGGCAACGGAGACGGATGTGCCCATTTTAGCTTGGTCACTTAACAAAACAGCAACGGTCTCGTTTATCCCTGTGGCTCCCGAGGATGGCGAGGAGCCAAGAACCTTTTTCCTGTTCCTTTTCTTTTTAGGGAGGTGGGGAATGAACCCACTTCACCCCCCACCGGAAGGAGCCCCTATGCCAGATGGACCGGCCTTGGCAAGATGCTTCTATGAAATGGAGAAGGTCTTTGCTGTCATAGGGGCACCAGCCAGGGCAGGAAATCCCTCCTCTCCTTTGGAGGCCCCCGAGCCATCTGAGAAGCTTGCACAGGGGCGGACTCTGGTTTGTGCTTGGAACCGATCACAGGTTTGACCCCATGGAAGATCCTACTGTCTGGGCCTGGGTCACCTCTGAGGCTATGTCCATCTTAGAGGGGTGGGACTCCATTATGCCCCTTCCCCCACCGACATCACAGATCCCATTCACGGAACCTTTTGTTTCATCTTGGCCGGCAAACCAGCATCGATTGGAGGAGAGAGGGGGGGCACATAAAGTGACCACCTGTAAACACATGAGTGCAGGATGTTAAGGCCCTGCCATCCCGATCACAGGTTTGACCCCATGGAAGATCCTACTGTCTGGGCCTGGATCACCTCTGAGGCCATGTCCATATTAGAGGGGTGGGACTCCATTATGACCCTCCCCCCCCGACATCACAGATCCCATTCACGGAACCTTTGTTTCATCTTGGCCGGCAAACCAGCATCGATTGGAGCAGAGAGGGGGGCACATAAAGTGACCACCTGTAAACACATGAGTGCAGGATGTTAAGGCCCTGCCATCCCTTGCGCCTCATCTGGCGACTGCCTACATGGGCATTAGTTACCGTATTAAAACTGGCCTAGTTCTAGGCTACTTTAAAATAAAATTAAAGGAAGCAAGCTCCTGCGTCGGGGGAGGTTCCCCCGGCGGAGGAGCGTGCAACCTAAAGGAAAAACAAAACCAAAACAAAAACAAATGCAAAAACAAAACAAAACAAAAAACAAACCCTGCTTAAATAATAGGGAGAAGGCTGGCCTCCCCCCAAAAGTCAATAAGTCCACCAGTCGATGTGTACGCACTCATCCCGAGTACAAGGGACAGGCGGTAGCGACCCCGCCCATCCCGGTACCGGGACAGGCGTCGTGCGCGAAGATCACCCAGACTGGGACATTCGACAAGAATGTGCCGAACAGTCTGGGGGACGAAGCAGTCGTCGCAATAGGGCGCTGGCGAGCGCTCCATCAAATAGCGATGCGTCACACGAGTGTGCCCGATTCGGAGACGACAGAAAGCAACCTGAAGCCATCGCGGCATTGGGGGATAGGTCCATGGGAACAGTCGCGGCGCAATGGCACGCAACTTTAAGTTCCCTTCGACCGTCTCCCATCTTCTTTGCCAAGCAGTCCGAAGAGCTGCCCGTATTCCTGCCATGTAGTCGGTGTGAGGAAGAGCGAAACGCTGGTCCGGTCGCAGAGTCCTTGCGGACTCTTTGGCGCCCTCATTCCCCGCAATTCCTACATGTCCAGGAACCCAGCAGAAGATAATCTCGACATCTGCCCGGCTCGCCAAAACTGTGGCGTCACGGATATCGCGAACCAGGGGATGCGGAGATTCCAATGCCCCGAGAGCACTCAGGGCGCTTTGTGAGTCGCTATAGATCGCAATCCGGTCTCCGAACCGGGCACGTCGCGTAATCTCCCGTACCGAGTGGTGTATTGCCACCAACTCGGCCGTGAAGACAGACGGAGCGCCTGGTAGAGCCCCGCTGACTTCAAACAGAGGGGATACGGCGTGGAAACCGAACCCCTCTTGGGACTTGGAGCCATCCGTATACACTGGCACGGTTCCAGCGTGACACGATGTGTGCTCCAAAAAGGTCGAGCGCAATACTCCCGGCGCAGTATAAGCTTTGGGAGCAGAGGCGTGGCGACAAATAGCCAAATGTGGTACCCTCCAGGGTGGCGTCCTGGGCAGAACCAGGGGCGCCGTCGGCCCGAGAGCTATATGTACCTCTCTAAGGAGTTTCCTGGCCCTAAACCCGGTATGACTGGCGTCTCTCGGCGGTATAGGCACCATCGAGATCAGCTGCGGATGCAGTCAATACAAAGAGGGGGATTCCCCTGCACCCATAGGCATACAAGAGCAGTAAGCCTCCTCTCCGCTCAGAGAAGTTTGTGGGGTCCTATGAGAAAGCAGGGTGGAGGGTGAGCAAAGGAGAGACTTTATTAATTTGATTCATGGGCATGGTAACCCTAGTATTTGCAGAGGACACAAATGCTAAACACCCCACACAGTAGCCTGCTCTGCAAGGGGTGAATAGGGGCCAGCAAACCAACCGCCACTATTTGGAACCACCTTCTCACCCAGTGGCCAGGCAGCCCTTTGGCATGGTGGCTCCACCTTGGGCTGGGCACAAAATTAATACATCTTGAAAGGAGAGAGAAATGGTATGTGCAGAAGGTGTGAAGGGGAATTTACCCTCGCCCACTCAGCCCCGATCTGTGATGACTGAGTGAGAGGGCGCTGGTTGGCATCTACCCTGTGAAATTAGAGGCCGGCCAGAGAAAGTGGTGGGAGAGGTTGCAGGGAAAGTGAAGAAGCAGGGTGTCAGAAAGGAGAAGAGGCTAAGCTGGGGTGGATGGAGCGCTAAGTCCCATCAGCACAGCGGCCAGGAAACCAAATCGCCATGCCCCTTATGGGGTTATCAAATGGAAGCACACAGGGTGCTGGTGCCCTAAGAGCAAAGGGGTCGGAGGTGGCACCCAGGAAATGTCTTGGGGCAAGAGCCTCAGTCTTGCCATCATATCCTCTCCCCAGGGGATTTGGTCAGCCCCAAGTTTTCCTTTGGGCAATGGGTACCATTAGTCCTCCCATCCTATTTGGTGGGGCCTATGAGTCAGCATAGATCAAGGCCCCCTGGGGAGGGGCATATACACACCAGATGGAGATATCTCATTCTTGCCCAGGCTATGAAGGTATGCCCATCGTTCAGGTGTCAGGTTAATTACAGAAGGGGGAGAATCTAACTATAAAAAGATTGGCTTTGGATACGACGGAGGAGAGAAAAGAGAAAAAATGAAGAGAAATGTGGAATGAGTAAACCTCATTAATGATAGAGAGGGGGATTTAGTTCACACCAGTAAATAGTATAAATATTAGTAAGCATTGAAAGCAATAGTTCAATTGATATTAATTTAAAGATCTCAGGATATATGAATGCGGCAAAGCAATTTTTTATATACAGTAAACCCTCGATATAACGAATTTCAGATATAACGAGCCAAATTTCCTGGCTGAACTCCGTCGGGTTTAACAGGCAACCATTACAACCAGCCTCGAGTGAGCGTTGGTGTGTCACATGTCTCCTACAATGCAAGGTTCGTATCAATACTATGTTGTGTAGTCCACTTAACTTTATTAGTAATTACATACGTATTACATATCCATAATGAACTTGGTTCGTTATTTCCATTGCTTTTAACGCACATTGGGTTTAACGAACTTTCGGCTTTAACGAACGAGGGTTTACTGTACATTTTTTTTTATCATTACTATTATCAATAAAACCAAAAGGGTTTAACATCGCTATACAAAGAAACCTTTGAAAAGGCATAATCTAATACTAGGACAAGCTACAAAAAATGGTTTCCACATACTTTACTTTAGGTGTTTTCTCAATTAAAGACTTCAAATGTGCTTTACATTCATTAGCGTCCATCTGCATCTTCTCTCCCAAGCTTTCAAAATTAAAATTAGAGATATCTACTAAATAATTAGAACTTGTTGGTGCCAGGTTTTCTAAGAGAATTTGAAGGAAGTTTAACTTTATCTTTTGATCCGATGGGTCTGGAAAAAGATACAATTATTGAACTACATTAAGATCTGGCCTGCAAATCTCTGTTTTTGTTTTTTTTTCCATTTCCCTATGGGGGAGAAACTGACAAAACATATGATCTCAAAACAGGTCACTAAGAACAGAACAGACTACACCAACCTAGTCAATGGAATATTTGCAAACTTTTAAAGTGCAAAGAAATTTGATACAAGAAAAGGCACGGGGAGCTAGCTAAGAGGATACATACAAACTAATAGAATTGGGGTGAAGAGTACGCATTTTTTGACAGAAAGGAGTAGAAAATTAGTTAATATTTTAAGCATTCTCCCAGGAACATTAAAATGAAATAATATAAGGAAGAAATGAGGGAAGGTCCACAGCAATAGTCGTGGCTTGATGGCACATATCTTTAAGTTCGGATCACAGTCACATCTTCTTTGCCAGGCAGTCCTGAAGGGTGATATGATTCCTGCTATATAGTCAGTGCGAGGAAGAGCAAAATGCTAGTCTGGTTAGTCCTCACAGGCTCTCTGGTACCCTAATTGGCAGAGGATGCAGAGATTACAATGCCCTAAGAGTATTTTGTGAGTCACTATAGATCACAATCTGTTCTCCGAAGTGAGCATGATGTATTATCTCCCATACAGAAAGGTCTATTGAACCAACTTGATGTGAAAACAGGTGCAGTGGCTGGTAGATCCCCCAATGATTTCAAACAATTTTAGGAATAAAGCATGGAAGCCAACTCCCTCTTATGAGTTGGGAGTCAACCATGTACACTGGCATGGATAAAGTTTGAAAGAAGTATGCTCCAAAAAGGTTAAACGCATTACACCCAAAGCTGTGGAAGCTTTGGGAGCAGAGGAGTGGCGACAGCCAATAGTGGTACTGTCCAGGGTGACACTGTGGTAAATGATATTTATGACTGGTATGTGAGGGAGCCATTCCCTTCTCTTTTTTTTCCTATTTATTTTAATTATTTTCCACTAATGCATGTCTTTAGCCTTAAATGTGTGAGGACTTAAGTTTTCCTAGATGTTTATTTTGAGTCCAGCTTGTCTATAGGCCTCGGTGATTTGAGTTGGTTTTGCAGCTGTCTTGGATGGTGAGCAACCATGGCAGCATCATCTACATACTGCAATTCATGAATTGATGTTAGCTGTCTTACTTCTTGCAGCAAACCAACGTATATTGAACAGCCTGTTATCAAACCTATATTTAATTGTGATGCCATTTTCCGGTGTGGAGTGGTTATAATAGTGCACAGGAAAGTAGTCTAAATAATCGCCGTCTGATAGCACTCAAACTTGCATATTTTCATGAAATTGGCAGGTGATCTCTGGGCATCCAAGTCTGCTGAGTATGCTGAATAATAGGTCCTGATTTATCATGCCAAAGTATTTAGTTAGGTCGATGAAAGCTGCATTGAAAGATTGTCATTGCTCAAGTCATTTTTCAATAAGTTGATTGGCAGATGAAGATCATGTCAACCATATTCTTGTCTGCTCGAAAACCAGATTGGGACTTGGAAGAACTCTAGCAACGTCCAAAAGTGCCACAACCATGCTATTTCCACAGACTGCTTTATCCCCTTTACTTTTGAATATCTTAAAGATCTTTCCTTTGCGCCATTGAGAGGGAATTTTAGAACTTGACCAGCAAGTCATAAAAACATTATGAAGAACAAGTAGGTTGCCATGCATCCGCTCTGCTTGGGATGCATAAAACTCATGTCCGCAGTCAAACTTCAAATGAACAAAGGATAAATAAAAGTAAGGCAGGAGCCTATCAGCGCCCCAGGGGTGGAACATAATGGAATAAAGAATATCAATAGTGCGGATACAAGAGACCCTACGGCTGTGAATATGAGCCTCCCAGGCCCAGGGGCTAGTCAAATACAATACCAAGGAAATGGTGCGAGTACACCACTTCAGGTGAACTCCCATTTAGAAATAAGTCTGGGTCAGATTGGAGCTGTGGATGACAGCAGAGTGAACCACCTTAGTCTTGGCCAAGGAAAACCTAAGCCTGTGCATTTCATATATCGAGAGACGCAGTTCAATGCATGCTTGAGTGTGGATCTGGACTGCGCCAAAAGCTAAAACATCTTCCAGTATCACCACAGTGAAGCTGTTGATGCTCAAGGTAGAGTGTGACAATTTCTTGGGGGACACACACTTCCTGCTCCATTTTGACGGGGAGAGCTTTGCCAACTATACGCAGAATTTATGATCCTGCAAAAATTCAGATATAAAGATTGCGAGGCTTCCCTTTACCCCCATCGCGTGAAGAGTCTCCATGCGGTATCATAGGCCTTCTTACCATAGAAAAACATTGTGGAGAAGGCCTTGCAGATGGCATTTTTCAGTCGGAGCAAAGCATTTGACATGGAGAGGAACTTGCGGAAGCCACACTGTGCAGAAAAAAAAAGCATAATCTAATAGTTACCAATTTCTCCACCAACTTGCAGATGCAGGAGGTTAGAAAGATTTGGCAGAAACTGTCAAGGGTAGAATGATGTTTCCCTAGTTTGTGAAAAGCGAGTAGAGCAGCAATTCGCCTGGAGTCTGGGAGGATACCCTCTACCCAAATCTAACAGAAAGTCAACTCCTCACTCACCCAGGTATCAAGCATGGCATACAAGACATATGGTAGTCTGGACCATGGGAGGTGTCCACGCACAAGGCTAGAGTGGAACGCAACTCACTCAATGCAAACCTGTCATTGAAGCATTCACCACCTCTTGAAGTAAAGTTCAGTTGCTGGCCTTCCACGATATCAATGTGCATTGAGTGCTGGCAGAGAAGCATTCTGGTTAGAGAATGAGGAGAGAGTGGTTGCAAAGGACTCCACCACAGACACAGGGTGTCTCCTGGAAAAGATAGCTAAACAGGGACAGGGGCAAAGGAGTCTCCGCAGGTCCTCCCAGTTAGCCTGGAGTCCACGGCAATTCCATTGGAGGAATATGCCCGCAAGTCTTAGCTTGGAGGAGATGCCGGGGGGCCTTCCTTGAAGAAAAGACCCTCACAGGAATAGTGTATGCTTTCCAGAAGCAGAAATCCAGGCTCTGTTGGCTGGGCATGCAGAGAAATGGGGACGGCAGCACCAACCTTCCCAGGCCCCATCAAAGAGTTAAAGTCAACCCAGTGAGCCAGGCCTTACGTAATTGCCTTCCAGTTGGGATGTACGGCCCACTCCTCCGGATAACAGGTGTAAGAGTCCAGTCCAAGTGGGGAATCTCCTGCAGAGATCACTAGGTTGAATCCCAAATAGAAGTACAGCTTTCAAGGAGACATTAGATGGAGTGTAATAGTGCCAAAATTTCAGTTAAAATAAACAAAGATTTCAATTCAACTTCTCAATATACTTACCCTCTACAGTAAAATGCTGTTGTATAGATGTTTCACCCTGAAAAATAAGTGTTATTTTTAAAATAATTTTGTAATTATTAAATAGGACCGTAAGCTATTAAAATTAATAATATGGCAAGTACAGGGGATATGCTATATCAATCAGGAAGAAGAAATTGGTATGAGTTCTACCCTAGATCTGCACTCATTTAAATTACATTTATTTCTCAGGAGACCTACAGTTTAAAGTGAGATCCCGAACCACAGGTGTCTACAGCTTATGACAGCCACTATGAAGGCGACCTGAAATTACACCCTGACACAACTTCAATGTAATCAATAGCAGTGTCCACTGAGCTAAGCTGTAACCCTTATGATGCAAGAACCTTTGGAATAGAGTTAAGATAATCAAAATAAAGTGGGGAGAGTATGTGTGACAATGAAAATGGGAATGAAGAAGTGATAAACAGATCTTCAGGTAGAGTAGAGAAAACTAGAAAGTGATATCACAACAATTGAATTGAACATACAAAAGATAATTTTATTATTTTAATCTGATTTATTTTTCCTAAAGAGCCCAAATGATGACAGCCTATTAGGGCAAAGGTCACTGTATTCACGCTACAGCTTAAATAAAAGGGTTAGATTAAAAAATAAAATAATACAATAACAAAGATAAAACAAACAAGCAGCCTCCGGCACAGGAACATGTTAACTACAACTTGGACGCTCAAATATATAGAAATATATATATATATATATATATATATATTGTTTTTGTAAGAGCCCATCTGCCAACTACCTACTAGGGCTAAAGTCAGCCCTAATACTAAGCTAGATAAAAAAGTTTTAAAGATGTGCCCCCCCCCTCCTCAGCACAGGAACTTGCCACCTAAAACAATGTCAAATAAAGTGGAGGAGGCCAGCCTGCTCCAAAAAGTCTCATAGTCTGCAAATCAGTCTACACGAACCTGTCCCGAGTATGAAGAGCAAGGGGCAGCGCCCCCGCTCCAGATTATGAGGGTGAAGATCACCCAGACTGGGACATTCAACAAGAATGTGCTGAACAGTCTGGGGGACAATGCAGGTGTCACAATAAGGTGTGATGGACCGCTTCATTAAATGGCCGTGTGCCCCCCCCCCCCCGTGTAATTCGGAGATGACAGAAAACAACCTGAAGCCATCCCAGTGTTGCAATAGCAGGCAACTTTAGGCATAAGTCGCTGTACTCATCAAAGCCTAAAAATAGGCCCTATTAACCCATTCGCAACTTGAGGGCCGTTCAAGGCCACCAAATCAGTACTTCATAATGGCCAAAGGGCCTTTTGTATGGATGACTTGGAGCCATCCATATACACTGGCACGGTTCTAATGTGACACAAAGTGTGATACAAAAAGGCTGAACGCAATACTCCCGGCACTGTAGAATCTTTGGGAGTAGAGGCATGGCAACCAATAGTCAAAGGTGGTAGTCTCCAGGGTGACATCCTGGGCAGAACCACAGGGACCACTGGCCGGAGCTATACTGAGCTGTCAAAGGAATAAACTATCCCTAAAGCCAAAAGGGGTTAGGGTATGAAGGGCATCTCTCGGCGGCATAGGCACCGTCGAGATTAGCTGCGGATGCAGCGAGAGACATTGGAGACAGAGGGAGGCGCCAGGCTCGAGTGTACAGGTGAATAATGCACAGTGCAAAGCGATTGGCATCTTCCCAGCATCAAAAAGTAGGCTCTCAATGGGGAACCTATGGAAGGCACCGATCAACAGGCTAAGTGTGGTTGATAAGAGTCAAAATTCTGAAATACACACTTGACTGCATAAAACTTGCAGCCGTAGTCGAGCTTTGAAAAAACAAAGGATCGTAACAATTAGAGAGCAATCGCCGGCGTCAGGGGGAGGTCCCCCTCACCCCGGCGCAGGAGCGTGCGGCCTACAAAGAAAACAATAAAAAAAAATAAAACCTAGTTAAATAAAGGGGAGAAGGCCGGCCTCCCCCCAAAAGTCTATAAGGCCACGAACTCGTCCCGACTACAAAGGACAGGCGGTAGCAACAACGCCCACCCCAGTACCGGGACAGGTAACGTGCGCGAAGAATGTGCTGAACAGTCTGGGGGACGACGCAGTCGTCACAATAGGGCACTGGCGAGCGCTCCATCAAATGGCGATGCGTCACACGAGTGTGCCCGATTCGGAGACGACAGAAAGCGACCTGGGATCGATAAAAAAGTAAGGCAATAGCCCTATCAGCACCGCAGGAGATGAGTGTCATAGAACAAAGACTATGTATGGTGGGAGTACAAGAAACCCGGATGCTGCAAATATGTGCCTCCCAGGTGAGGCGTTGGTCAAATACAAGACCAAGTAAACTGTGCAAGTCCATCACTTCAGACGAATTCCATTTAGAAATAAGTCTGGATCAGGTTGGAGCCATGGATGGCGGCAGAAGTGCACCACCTTAGTCTTGGCCAGGAAAAATCGAAGCCTGTATATTTCATATAGTGAGAGAAGCGGTTCAATGCCTGTTTGATTCGACACTCCAGAGTTGGCATCTGTGCCACACCATAAGATTAAAAGTCGTCCATATAGAGCGTAGCGAGAACATCTTTCAGCAGCACCGAGGTGATGCCCTGTGAAAGCAAAGGAGGGACTGCCGATGTAGAAGAAATCGAGTTGCCCATTGGCGCCTCCATAGAAAGGGTTGAAGGAGTCCCCTGCACTCTTAGCCCTAGGAGAGGAGTAAGCCTCCTCTCTGCTAGAAGTTTGTTGGGTCCCCTGAAAAAGCACAGGGGGAGGCTCCTTTTCTGCAGTGTAGCTGCCCGAGAGTGGCTCCAACGATGTTAAAGGGGGAGTTAATGTTTTTCATCATTGGGATGGTGACTATTATTTGCACAGGACGCAAACAATAATCCCCACATGCAGTAGCCCGCTTTGTGAAGGGTGAATACAGGGCCGGCCATGCCAGCTGCCGCAATTTAAGACTACTATTCCCATCTAGTGGCCTAGCAGCCCTTAAACAATGACAGTTCCACCTTGGGCTGGGCGTAAAATTGATAGAAAGGGTATGTGAGGAAGGTGAGGGTGTGGGTGAGGCAGGTTGTTAAAAACCAACCACCCCAAAATGGAGCTCAGTTGTCTCCTCTCCCCAAAGCCCCGATCTGTGATGACTGAGTGAAAGGAAGCTGGTTGGTGCCTACCCTGCAAAATTAGAGGGCGACCCGAGAAAGTTTGGGAGATGTTTTAGGGCAAGTGAGGAAGCAAGTTAAGAAGATAGGATGTGGGAAAGGAGAAGAGGCTAAGCTGGAGTCGGACGGGGAGCCGAGTCTCATCAGCACGGCGGCTAGGAACTCTCAAAGGGCGCAGCTCCTGAGTGGCCAGATGGGGAGAGCAACAGGGTGTTTCTTACTAGGTCATAGCAATCATCAACAGGACCTAAAGATGTTGGGGTTTTGTGAGGGGGGTTCAGTTCGTTTTTTTAGGGGGCTTTTGTCAGCGGGCTCAGTTGCCGTTTTGTGAGGGGGCTGGCTCGCTTAGGGTTTGTGAGAGGGGGATCACTTTGGGTTTGTGAGGGGGGGGATCGCTTTGGGTTTGTGAGGGGAGATCGCTTTGGGTTTGTGAGGGGGGGATCGCTTTGGGTTTGTGAGGGGGCTCATAGAGGGTTTTGTGAAGGGGCCCTCGGGTGGGGTTTTGTGCAGGGGCTCTCGGGTGGGGTTTTGTGCAGGGGCTCTCGGTGGGGTTTTGTGGGGGGCACTCGGGTGGGGTTTTGTGCGGGGGCACTCGGGTGGGGTTTTGTGCGGGGGCACTCGGGTGGGGTTTTGTGCTTGCATGGGGGTTTGTGAGGGTCCTTTAGCAGTTATGAATCTCAATACCAATAAGGGTGTATCATGAGGAAAGGTGATAAAAGAGATAGATGAAAAGTGAAGGTGGAGAGTGAAAACTTATAAAAGATGTATAACTGCTGATCCTACAGCATATATTGGGCGCAGGAGTGAAATTTTTTTTGTTGGGGCCAATAAAGCAGACAATCCTCTAGATGTCAGCCTAATCAATATTAGAGGGACAGATGGAGTGGATTATCTTTGAGTGGTATTGCTATACACCACCTGACTATGTGTGTGTGGGGATGGGGGTGATGTTATAAACCTTTACATTTTAAAAATATTAAAAGTTAATTGTTTCTCAAAATAAAGGAATTAAACAGCAACACAATTTAGGCAATTGAAAAGCTCTGATATACTTACTATATCTTCATTTTCATTCTCTTCAATTTCATTCCCTTCAATTTCATTCCCTTCAATTTCATTCTCTCCAATTTCATTCTCTCCAATTTCATTCTCTTCTTCATAAATTTCTGCTATAAAAGAAAAAGTTAGGCAATAATACTATTTCCTTTCTTAAAAAGCAACAGTAAAATATAATTAATCCTTTGTTTTCCTGATTAAGTCAAAACTTCATTTCTGTGTCAGGCTTCTCTCATACAAATTAGCTAGAAATTGACCTTCCTTCCCCTCTCTTGGTCAATGCAAAATAACTAACCTTGCATTCCATTTCCTTGGCCAATGCTAAACAACTGACCTCCCCTTCCCCTCCCATGGTACATGCAAGATAACTGACCTCACTTCCAATCCCTTGGTGCATGCAAGATACTGACCCTCCTCCCCCTCCCTTGGTGCAATCAGAAAAACTGATTGTCATAGAGATTTTAAGTAGATTTCATTATGTTCAAGAGACTGCCAAAGAAAAGGAATAAATGACATGACCATTTTTAATGAAAAATGCAAACAAATGCATTTAAAATCTAATGCAATAGAGAAAATTACAATTTATTTAATTGTTCTTCTCTGTGAAGGAAAAATGATGATTATTATTATTATTATTATATTAGGTGTTTTACCACTTTAGACAGCATAGGGTGATTCAACAGTGAATCTTGAGTAGAACTATGTGGCTAAAATTTCCGAAATATAAGAAGCAATCTGGAGTAGATTGGGTACACGGAAATAAAATATATCCATTATAGTGAGATCAGGAGCTTTCAGTAAAGAGGCATAAAAATAAAATTTAAGTCATATTTAAAATCATAAATTTCTATTAAAAGCATATCTAACTAAATAACAATATAATAGTAATTTGGATAAGAGGCAACACATTATAGGTCTCGAGGGAGACCTATGTCTGTTAAATATTGATACAGGGGAGGCATGTAGATTACTGTACTTGTTCCCCAATAAGTCCTATCTATAAGGACCTAGACCAAAATATCATTGACGATATTCCAGATATGATGGGCGCTCGATCAAAATATGGTATATATAGGCAAATTGACTAAACAGTCATCACATAAGGGTCGATGGTGTCATTCCATATAGTAGCTGTGTGAGAGAGTTGTGTGGCCAATGCACAATCTACAAAGAGTGATCCACCAGGACCTATATGATGATAGTGCGTAAGCCAGTGGCAAAATAAAACTGCTGACTCATCGATATTTATTATCAAGGCCAAAGTTTTGCCAAGTCTGCTTCCATCAGGCCGTCTCAGCTTTCTTGATGTAACATTTAAAGTCACTTTGGGGCATATCAATTACTGAAAGCTGTCCAGTGGTCACACAATGGCGAGCCAATGTGTCCACTGCTTCATTACCTGGCTCACCCACATGTACAGAGACCCAACATAGACAAACTAGACGTTGTAGAGTATATATTCTGCATTGTATTAACTGAACCAGCAGATATTGCTGGGTAGCCATTATGAAGTGATGCAGCATAATTAGGCCTATAATAAATGGCATAGAATTCTGCTGTAAATACAGTAGCATAAGAATGAATGCATAGTGTATATGTGAAATTCAAATGTTTATATGCAAATGCCACTCTGTCTTGAACTTTAGAGCCATCTGTATATATTATAAGACTCATTATGTGCAACACTATATCTAGTGAAAAAAGCGCGAAGTGTGGGGCAACTTCGTTTTAACTTGGGAATTGAGAAGGGTAAAATAACCAAGAATGCTGTAAAAGTTCCAAATTTTCATAAGGGAGATTATGTAAAACTCTGAAGATGTAGAATTCAGAGGTAAAAATGCTTATGGGATGTGGGATACTTTCAAGCACATAATAAATGTAGTCCAAGAGCAATGTATCCCAATGAAGGCCATTAGGAACAAAAGTAGGAAACCATTATGGTGGAATCAGGAGATAGCTAGAAAAATTTCAGAGAAGAAAAGGGCATACAAAAAATTACAGGTACAAAATAATATTCAAAATTTAAGTGATTATAGAATGGCTAGGAATGAGTTAAATAAGATTATAAAGAAGAACAAAAGGGTGTCAGAAATTAAATTAGCTCAGGATAGCAACAAAGATCCTAGAAAGTTCTTTAGTTACTATAAAATTATTAACAAGTCTGGCAGAGTTAAAATAGGACCTATCAAATATGAAGGGATTTGGAGAGAAACTGATGAGGAAATAGTTGAGGTACTCAATGGTCATTTTGCATCAGTATTTACAAAGGAGAAACTAAATAGTCTTATGTATAGTACTCATGGGTCAGGAAAAGAGGTGTTTACTACCATTAGTGTGGATCGGAGGACGATAAAAGAACTAATAGATGGGTTAGATGCTACCAAGGCCTCCGGCCCTGATAATATTCATTCTAGGATACTTAAAGAAGGGGTAGAAAGTATCTCAAAAGCTCTGGACAAGTTATATACTAGGTCATTGGAATATGGAGAAATACCCGATGATTGGAAGAGAGCGAATGTAGTCCCCATTTTCAAGAAGGGTAGTAAAGAGGATCCAAATAACTTTAGACCGGTTAGCCTAACTCCTGTAGTCTGTAAAATTCTTGAGAAAATAGTTAAAAAAGGGATTTGCCGACATCTAGAGAGGGAGGTGTTGATCAGCGATGCTCAGCATGCGTTTAGATCAGGTAGATCATGTTTGACTAATTTACTAGACTTTCTGGAGTTCGTAACAAATCAAGTTGATAAGGGAGAGAATGGTGGGTGTTTCAAATTGGATAGCTGAGTCGCTAAAAGACAGGAAGCAAAGGATAGTGTAAAGTCAGAGTGGAGGGATGTTATCAGTGGGGTTCCTCAGGGATCAGTTCTCGGTCCATTATTATTTGTCATCTATATAAACGATCTTGGGGAGGCAGTTAATAATAAAGTGTCAATTTTTGCGGATGATAACCAATTAGCAGCTGTAGTTAAAGATATTGATGATAATTTTAAGGTGCAGGGGGATTTAAATAAATTGTTATCCTGGGCAAATAAGTGACGAATGACTTTCAACCTTGATAAGTGCAAAGTTATTAACATGGGAAAAGATAATTTAACTATGAAATGGATGGGCATTGGCTGAGCTCAGTAGAGGATGAGAAAGATCTAGGAGTAGTAATAGATAAGTCATTAAGGTTTTCTAAGCAGTGTATTGAAGCAAAAAATAGGGCAAATAGAGTGCTGGGTTTCATTAAGAGAAATGTCACTTACAAAAGTAAGGAGGTTATTCTTAAACTCTATAACTCTTATGTTAGGCTACATCTAGATTACTGTATACAGGCCTGGTCCCCACATTTTAGACACGATATTAACCTTCTCGAGTCAGTGCAACAGTGGGCAACAAAGATTATTCCTTCCCTGAGGCACCTTGAATATATAGATAGACTGAGGGTATTAAATATGTTCTCGTTCGAAAGGAGGTGTGTGAGAGGGGATACGATTGAGCTCTTTAAAAAATTTTCTGGGATAGATAAATTGGATGTTAGCAGGTTTTTTGAGTTAGATGATGGAAATCGGACTAGAGGTCACCACTTGAAAATTAAAAAGCAAGGGTGTAGGTTGGATTTAAGAAAGTATTTTTTCACCAATAGTGGTAGACTTCTGGAACAAATTGCCGCGGAGGGTAGTAGGTAGTCCAAATTTAAATGTATTTAAGAGTAGGTCGGATGAGTTTATGGGGAGGGAAGGTTGGGATGGTTCCTAAGTTTTGTATATATTAATATTGTTTGTATATATCTATAGCTGCATGATTTAGTTCTTGACAAGCCTTGATTGGTGATACCCTTGTTTCTGGACGCAATCCTCTGGATATAGCTTTCTTGGGAGTTTGGGTGCCTTAAAAAAGAGGTTGTTTGACTCGGATGACCTATGCTGGGCCCTTGTGGCTTTTTTTTTGTCATCTGTTAGATTATGTTATGGGGGGGGGGGGTGACGGATGCGGATGACCTTTGATAGGCCCTTGTGGCTTTTGTCATCTGTGAAATTATGTTATGTTATGTTTAACTACAGTCTTTGGGATATTGTTTAAGTCTTTACAAGTCTTCAAGTTTGTTAAGGACCACAAAGGGTACATGGGAGGTGATACTGTCATAATGTGTGCAAATGAGATTCCACACACTCTTCAATGCTTTCTCGTCAGTTGAAAGAAACAAGTATGACTAGGATTGGGGATGTGCACATCCTCTTGGCTAGACTCATCTTCATTGTCCATCAGTGCTATGAGTTCATGGAGAGGGTGGGTTGGATTGCACTTGATTCGTAGGTACATATTGAGCCAGCTTATATTTTGGTATGTTTCCAGTGGTTTAATCCTTGATTCAGCATAAAGGAAATTTAATGCGATGCTAGAAAAGCTCCAGTTGCATTCTAGATGGTTGCATTATGTATTGGTGTTATTCTGTTTAATTCTGTATGAGGAGCCAATGAGTATGCTTCACAACCATAGTCTAATTGAGAATTCAGAAGCATGATGTACAGCCACAGCAGCGATGTCTGATCTGCTCCCCAGCTTCTATGTGAGATATTTTTGAGGAGTTAGGGTTTTTATGCATTTAATTTTCAGATGGATAATATGTGGTTGCCAAGTTAAATTATCATCAATGCACATCCCAAGAAATTTGTAGACCAGCACATTAGTGATTGGTCTACCATATAGGGATAAGTTTGCTGCCATCTTAGGGCATCCCCGCTTCCTGCATATGTACATAGATGCAGTTTTTGTGGTAGAAAAGGTAAAACCACTGATTCCATTAATTGCCAAAATGAAACAGGTACAAGACAAAATACTGCCTTAATGGACTCCCTGGGTTAACAACTTAGGGTCGGAGGTGGCACGACCAATTCGTACTTGGATACTTTTATTATTTAAGAAGTTCTGAATGAAGATGGGCAGATTTCCTCTGAACCCCAAATCATATATTGTCTGAAGAATATGTCTCCTCCATGCGGTATAATAGGCTTTCTGTAAATCAAAGAATATTACTATGGTATGCAAATGAAAGTTGAAGGCTACTATGATATTTGTCTGCAATTAAATCAGGTGGTCTGTGATACTGCATCTACGATGGAAACCCGATTGCACTGGGGTTAAATGGCCTTCGCGATCAAGGACAGTCATAAATCGACTGTTAACCATTTTCTCCATAAACTTACACGTACAGTTGGTCAGTGTGATGAGTCTGTAATTCCCTTGAATATATATTAGGCTGAAGAATAAGTTCTTGCATTTTTTTAATGTTGTGTTGATTTAAGTTTTATTGACGTGATTTGTGCACATATTAAGAAACAATAATAAATAATGAAAGCAGAATTTGCATGGGTTAGGCTACGTCTCTTAGGGTTTTGCTTAGGCTACATCTTGAAGTTGAGTAATAAGTCATTACGATTTACTTAAAAGTGTGTTAATTTAATTTTGGTTCTGTACCCTCAAAATGGAATGTCAAGTTGAAAGAAAGGCGCATTTTCGACACCTGTTGTTATTCATTTTCAATCAAGACGGGAACAATGCAAACGCAGCCAAAGCTCGTCGCATTTCAATCTTAATGATGAAGAATGTTCTGGTTGCCCCATTAAGTTGGATGAAGATCAATCAAATGTCCTTCTTCATGAAAATCCTCATCAATCGACTAGAGAATTGGCTGTACAATTGGTGTGTGATCAGAAAACTGTAGTGAATAACCTTCATTCAATGGGGAAAGTTAAGAAACTTGGTGCATGGGTTCCGCATGCTGTAAGCAAAAGCAACAAACTTCAATGCTCCACAATTGCTGCAGGTTTAATTGGTCGTCACAAGGTTACTCGTGGATATAAGGACCACTTCCGCGATTAAAGCAAGGAATTCATCCACGAAAGACGATACTGTGTGTGGTGGGATTGTGAAGGCATCATTCTTTATGAGCTCCTTGCGAACAACGAGATTGTCAATGCAGAACTCTACGTTCAACAAATGTATCAACTCGCCGAAGCTATTCGTGAAAAGCGACCTCATCGGCATTATGGAGTCCTTCTGCAACACGACAATGCTCGTCCTCACATTGCCAATATGACAAAAGACCCCAGCCAAATGCTTAATTGCGAAATCCTGCCGCATCATCCTCCATATTTGCTAGAATTGGCTCCATCAGATTTCCATCTGTTCTGATCGTTCTCCAACAATTCCCGCAGGGTTTCGTTCAATACTGATGTGGAATTAAGAACCTGGTTAGACGAATTCTTTGAGTGAAAATTCAGGGATTTTTATTGCAGAGGCATCGAAAAACTAGTTGAACGTTGGGAAGAAGTCGTAAATAACGACAGAGAATACATTATAGATTAAATTGCATATTGTTATCAATTAAAAATGAAGTTTTTCTAAAATTGTTAATGGTAATAAATAAATTTGATAAAACCGCAAGAACTTATTCCTCAACCCAATAAATCCTTCCCAGGCTTGGGAATGGGCAATACAAATCCCGCACCTCAGCTCCATGGGTAAATTCCCTCTGTATATATTCTGTTATATGCTTCCAAGAGCAATTCTCTTAGGGATGGGTGAGCATGGTTGATGAAGGTATATGTAACACTATCAAGGCCAGGACTACTGTCATGCGTCATTGATAAAGCATATGCGAATTCACAATAAGTGAAAGGTAGATTGTAATGTTTTTTGAGCAGAAGTTCATGAATGGAAGGAAAATGGAGTAGACTCAATAGTTTATTTATGTCGTTTAAAGGCATCAGAGTAATTTGCCACAGCGGCATGATCACGTATGAGGTCTCCATCAGGAGAACGTAGTACTGGAGTAAATTTACCAGATATTTTTATAATATATTTCCATACTTGATGCAATGACAAACGGGACATAATTAAGGACACATAATTTTTCCATGATTGCTGCTGAGCTTCCTTACAAACTTGACAACAATGTGCGTTTGGCTCTAGTATAGTTAATTTTAGTTTGCACTGAGTGGTTCCTTTTCATAGCCCTCTTTGCTCTTAGGTGAGCATGACATGCTTTTTTACATTCATCCGTAAACCAGGGCACTGGAGTTCATCCTTTCAATCCCAACTTTAGAGGGATTGCTTGCGTAGCAGCTGAAATGAAGATTGTAACTATGGTATCCATGAGGACATTTATATCCAGAATATCCTCTGCTTTCACGACTGTATGTGTTGCAGCAAAAAATTTATTCCAATCAGCTTTTTCAATATTATAGCGATCGGGGCTGTCAGCTATGTTTGCAGGATCTGTGAGGTTCAATTTAATCGGGTAATGATCACTGCCATGCAACGAGGAGATAACTGAGTATTCAAAATCAAGAATACTATCTACTGAACAGATAGCCAGGTCTATTGTTGGAGAAGTATTGGTTTGGATGTGGAAGTGAGTGGGAGTATTATCATTTAAGAGTGCAATCAAGAGTGTGGTCAGTAGTTGTTCAAATGATCGTCCACTATCATTATAAGTCCTTTCACCCCATAAGGGGCTTTTTTGCATTCATATCTCTAAGAAGGAGAAAAGGTGCTGGTAGTTGGCTTATTAGGTGTTTAATGTCAGGTGTAGCAACGTTGAGATGTGGTAGGTAGAGTGAACAGACAGTATAGGTCTAATTTAGATGAACTTGTACTGCTACTGTTTGAAGAAGTATTCAACACTAGTGGACCGAATGACAGTCTGTTATGCACCAAGTTCATGACCATCATTACGCCCGAAGCAGAAATAACCAACTTATAACCAGATGGCCGATGAATCTGCGCATCTGTAATACAAGTTTCCTTTAGACAAATACAGGCCAGTCGAGTTTCTTGTATAAGCAGTTATAAATCTTGAAACCTGGTACGAAATGATCCCAGGTTCCATTGCAGAATGGTAGATGGAGAGAAGCCTGAAGGGATTATTTTGGTAGGTAGGAGAACCTACCTTTCTGGGATATTTTGCACATTACTTTCTGGTACACGAGGTGTAACATATTTGGGGAAGGGGTTGTAGTGAAGTAAGGAACTTTTATTTTTATTTTACTATGAGTAGTACGAGTCCCCAGTTGTAGGGCAGTTGCAGAAGTCTCACTAGGCTGGGGTTTTTTTTTGGTGTTTCCAGTCTTGAAGTTGCATGCTGTTGTGTTTTGGGTGAGCTTGGGTCTGTGACTGTCTTAGGTAGCTGTTGTTTTTTAGGTGGAAGAGTGGTAGTCTTTTGCAATCGTATTTGAGCATGAGGGTCATCAGACTTACGCAGATGGTCTTTTAATAACTTTTCTGTTTGTTCTACTTTCTTCAAAATAGGAGATGAATCCATATTATTTGCAGACTGTGCTTTTAGAGGAGATCCCCTAGTTTTCACAAGAGGAGTAGGTCCTGTTTCACTTCGCGCTCGACATCCACATCCATGATAGCATCAGAGTGCTGATGCTATCTGTGGTGTGGATGTTGGAGTATGTAGAGTAGTTGATGTTGTAGGAAGATTAGGTGTGGTCCTTGTTGAGGCAACTGTACTGTTAATTGCGACATTGCCGTCTTGGGCAGTAGCAGAGTATAAAGGCTCATAGAGAGGGTGTGGGTCTAAGATTTTGGGGGGAGCTACAAAATGAGGAATCCGCTGTCTCATCTTTAAACCCAAGACATCTTTCTCACATTTATATTTTAGACATTGTCTATCATTACTGTAGTAAGGTCCCTTACATGCAAAAACCTTACTTGTGCATGCATCTTTTCAATGACCACCACTACATCAGGTACATGTGTCTACCTCTCTACAGCAAAAAGATAACTAACGAGGAATGGGAAAAGATGAGCCTCAGCAGCTCCTCCCAGTTGGCCCAGAGTCCGCAACAATTCCAATGAAGGAATATGCCCTCCAGGCCTAGATCAGAGGAGATGCGGGGCCCCACTTCAAAGAGAAGACCTTCAGGAAATGGCTGTATGCTTTCCAAAGGCAGAACTCTGGGCTCATTTGGCTAGACAATGTGCTGTCACATTTGGGGACTTATTGAAGGAGGTTGGGCTGGCCAAATCAGTCCTTTCTTCTCTCTGATTCAAAACCTTAGGCAGGTGGGGCGGCCCTCTTTTCGGGGATCCACCATCTCTGAGCCACCCAGCCCACCACTGGGCATAGGCGAAGGAACTGAAGCTCCTTTGTTGCTGTCCTCCTTTCAGGGATCAGCTTTAGGAATCCCTGAAGATGGTGTGATAACCAGCTTCAGGGGTGTTGCTTCCTGTGCGTCTAACGACTCAGAGGAGGCGCATGGCCGTTTCACCTTATGGGAAACGGGGTGGGTCTCAAGGCCCCTCCTTGTTTTCTCATCACACATTCGACCTTGACTGCCCCATGGTCAGCCAGCTCTAAAGTGATGTCATCTATGGAGTAGTCCATGAGTTCCCTTGTATAAACAAACTACTCTTTCCCGAAGTTCATGGTAGAGTGCAGCGTAACACTCATGGGTGTGCCATCAAGTGTCCAAAGGGCCATAATCATGGCCGCCTAAGAGGGATTTGATGCATTTGCCAAAAGGCTCCCATCCTAGAAATGGGTTACCTTTGCTCTCTACCAATCACACTAGCTAAAGCTCTCCTGTGATGGATCATGTTGCCCTTAGCCAACATGCTGCCATCAGTGGAGCGAATAACCAGGAAGTGTTTGAAGCCATCAGGCTAAAAAATGCCGGGTAGTCTCTGGATGAGGGGTCCTGATGTAATTAAGGCTACACTCTGCGCACTAGCACTTTTGGTCTTAGTCAGGGGCTCCACACCCAGGGTGGCAGAGGGGCTGCATGTGCCGATCTTGGTTTGGTCGCTTACCGAAGCGGCAGCAGACCCATCTGTCCCAGCAACATTCGCGGATGGAGATGAGCCCCCCCCCCCCCGTCTTTTTCTTCTTTTTAGGAGAGGAGGGCGGGAAATGAACCCACTTCTCCGCAGGAACCCCCAGGACAGATGGAATGGCCTCAGTAAGGTCCTTCTCCGAGATGGTGAAGGTCTTGGCAGGTCGCAGGGGCACCAGCTGGAGGAGATCCCTCCCCTCCTTGTACTGCCTTCAAGACCAGAGCCATTTGAGCAGGACCTTGCATAGGGGTGGACTCGAGTTCGGTGCTTGGCACCGAGCCCGGATTGGCCCCCATGGAAGGCCCTACTGTCTGAGGCTGGGTTGTCTCAAGGTTTATTTTTATTTATTTCTCTTTATAGAGTCCATCTGGCAACTACCTACTTGGGCATGAGTCGCCGGAAACACGACAGCCTAGAACTAGGCTACTTTAAAATAAAAATATGAAAACATAACAATGATAAAAATGTAAAAAACTTAACAATTAGGAAGCAATCTCTGGCATCGGGGGAAGGTCCCCCTCACCCCGGTGCAGGAGCGTGCAACCTACAAAGAAAACAATAACAAACCCCCCAAAATAGAACCTTCTTAAATAAAGGGGAAGAAGCCCAGCCTCCCCCAAAAAGTCATGTGCACGAACTCGTCCCGAGTAAAAGGGACAGGCGGTAGCGACCCCACCCATCCCGGTACCAGGACAGGTATCGTGCGTGAAGAGGTTGCCTCAAGGACCATGTCTATCTCAGGGAGGAAGGGGGGCGCTATGTGGCTCCAGTTGGCCATCCCCAACCAGGACATCACAGATCCCAATGGCAGTGGTGTCATGAGTCGAGTCTGGGGAGGCCCAGGCCTTGACCCCCGCTAGATTTAATATTCTAGCTAGCAGGTCTTTTGGGGCCTGGCTTCCCTCTTCCCCCCCAAGGGGGTTTGCCCTACCAAGCCGCTTCAATGGGGAGCAGTCGGCTATGGGCTGCTTGCTGGCTTTCTTGGCAATCCCCTTGGAAAGTAAAGGGGAACTGCTTCTGGAAAGAGGGAGGTGCCCTCTTTCCAAGGGTGAGGGAGAGTCCCCTACACCTGTAGGCGAAAGAGAGGAGTAAGCCTCCTCTCAAGTTAAAGAGATTTGGAGGGTCCTCTGCGAGAGCACAGGAGGAAGAACCTCGATTTTTTTTCTGTGGAGCTGCCCGAAGGCGACTCCATTGATCGTGAGGGGGAAAGGGGATGGTTTTTTGTTCGATTTTTATCATTGGGCATGAGGACCCTATTCTTTTTGCGGGAAGCAAACGCTAATCACCTCTCACAGTGGCCCACTCTGCGAGGGGTGCGTATGGGGCAGGCAGAGCCAGCTGCTGCCATTTACGGCCACCCCTCCTGCCCAGCCCTTCAGCATGGTGGCTCTACCTTAGGCATAGCATAAAAAAAAGTGAAGTGAGTGAGAGGGAAAAGGGATAAGAGGAAGGTATGGATGGGAATAAAGCAGGTTGTTAAAAACCCACTATCCCAAATCGGAGCTCAGGGGTGAGGGATCATTGTCCCATACCGCCTCAGCCCCGATCCAGGAGAGTTGGCTAAGGTCAGCATCTACCCTATTAAAATAAAGGCCATCCAGAGAAAGTTGTGGGAAAGATTGTAGTGAAAGTGAGGAAGTAGGGGAGAAATACAGGCTGTCTGAAAGGAGAAGAGGCTAAGCTAGGGCTCGGATGGGGCGCTGAGTCCCGTCATCATGGTGGCCAGGAAGGCAAATTGCAGCCCCACTTACGGGGGCGAATAACCATAAAGCATTTGAAGCCAGCAGGCTTAGAAGTGCCAGGTAGTTTCTCAATGAGGGCTCCGATATAATCAAAGCTCTGCTGCTAACCCCATTGCAACTTTGGTTTAGTCTTTCCCCACCCACCCAAGAGATTCTGGGGGGTGGAGATACCAATCTTTCCGAAAATGCAGAGAGGACTTGTAAATCCCTGGAGCCCTCACTAAATGGGGAGGAACCTTTAATCATCTTTGTCTTCATGCTCTTATTTTTCTTGGGATGGGGAGGGGGAGGGTGAACCCACTTCTCTCCACCATCGGAAGGAAGGTGCCGCAAGGCTGGATGGACCAGCCTCAGAAATCCTTCTCTGAGAAAAGAAGCTTGCACAGGGTTCAGTGTTTGGCCCTGAGCCCATGAAGGATCATGCCATCTAGGACTGGTTCACCACAAGCATCAAGTGGGACCTCCATGTGACCATCCCCTACTACCAAAGCATCACAGATGCTTTCAAGGTACCTTCAGTAAAAAGTAAAGTCCATGGCCGGCAAACTGACCTCCATCAGGGAAGAGAGGAGGCAGGAAAAGTCAAAATGTACAACTGCAGGGGACACAGCCTGACTGACCCAGCTTTATGAGGTACCATAAGGTGGTTGACCCTATTGATTCACTCCCACAGAGAGCAACCAATCTGGGGCTGACTGCATGCTCTATTGCCAGTCTGCTGTGAGAGAGAAGCTGACAGTGGTCAATTTCTCCCTCCTAGGACATTGGCCTGGGAGAAGTAAGCCTCCTCTCTGGGAAAAGAGGGTTGGAGGGTCCCATGAAAAGCACAGGAGGAAGGGGGGGTGCTTTTCAGAAGTGGAGCTGCCTGAGAGCGGCAGGGGCAAAGGGAAATCCCCTTTGGTGCATGTTATGGTGAGATGGGAGCCTTATCCTCCTTAACGCCTAAATAATAATAATTAACTAATAACAATAATGATAAATAATAATAAATAAATAATTGATTACTTAAAATTAAATAAAAATACTAATAAATAGTAATAATAATTATTAATAAGAATGATAATAAAATACTAATAATAAAAAAGTGAATTAGTGATGAGTGGGGGCGAGGAGGGGAAATCGGACCAGCAACTTTCCCAGGCCCCATGTGCAACTCTGGGTACCAAGTATAACAGGTTGCACAAGGTACTCCCCTGAGTGGTCTGCAGGGACAAACACTTTAATGAGGTAATTGCACCATGGGTGTCTAGTCTATAAGTCGCATTGAAAGCAACCATAAATTGCGACTCCATCAGGTAACTTACCATATCCAGAGTGCCAAAACCTTGCTGTAATCATAAAGAATTAAAATACAAAGGTAGAATATGGAATTTACCTTTAAAAGAGAGTTCTTCTACATTTTCAGGTTTTATATCTGTAAAATAAATTTCATTTTAGTAAGTGAAAACATATTTGTGGGATAGAAAAATTACCCATACTATCTTCCTTAAGCTGTGTGTTGTAAAGGGCAACTAAGTCCAGATATATGGCATTGGTCAGGGAATACACATAGCTCAATGTGAGATTCCAGCGAGGGAAATACACAATGACAAAAATGGGAAGGGCCTAGACCCTATACAGTTTTGTTAATAATGGCATTGAGGAGACCTACCCCAGGTCAAATAGGAAAAGGAGAAAACAGAAATATGCTATGTAGGTCATAAATGTGGGAGGGAGGGGGGGGAGTTTGTTGTCACACTTCCTCAATCAACTTTATAACTTAAAAAATAATGTTTTGAAAGCAACAAAAGATTAGGTAAAAGTTAATGAAACAAAGGGATTTTTTTTGGTTCACCCTAGTAACCAACCACCTCCATGGGCACGAGTTGCCACAATCAAATTAGCCTATTATTATGCTAAATATAAAAACAAGAGCAAAAGGCACAGTGCAGTGGGAAAATCTGCCTCACCTCAGTGTAGGAGCATGCGCCCAACACAAGAGTCAATTAAAATGGGAGGCCAGCGTCCTCCAGACTGGGGCATGCAACAAAAATGTGCCTAACAGTCCGGGGGGACAATACAATTTTCACATAAGGTACAAGCAAGCGCTACATCAAATAGCAGTGTGTCCCACGAGTGTGCCGGATTCAAAGATAACAGAAAGCAACTTAATGCTGTCGCGGCATTGGGGGGTAGGTCCATGGGAACACTTGTGGTGCAATGGCACACAACTTTAAGTTCCTCTCGGCCATCTACCATCTTCTTTGCCAAGCAGCCCAGATTCCACCATGTAATGGCTGTGAGGAAGAGTGAAGTGTTGGTCTGATTGCCCAGTCTTTGCAGACTTTTTGGCAGGCTCATTTCCCGCAATTTTCATATGTTCAGGAACCCAACAGAAGATAATTTTGACCTCTGCCTGGCTCAGCAAAACTGCAGCATCACAGAAATCATGAGCTAAGGGATGTGGAGATTCCCATTAAGTGAAGACATGTATGTGCACCAGGGAGAACAGCAGGCGTGCTTCGAAACTTAACAGAACCTAGCCAAAGCACAAAGAAATTCACAGACAGTGAAATCGCTCAGGCGGCGCTTATAGAGCATGTAGGCATAACGCTTCTATTTGAAGGCCGCATCAGACTTAGCTGACCACCACAGAAGAAGTTAGAATGCAAAGTAGTCAGAAGTTCTAAGAATAGTACTCTGCCTTCTTCAAACCTGTCCCCTCACCCATTGGCAAGAGGCAGAGGGCCGACTCCAATGTTTCTGCATCATCTATCAGCCAACCCAGCAGCAGCAGCACAACTTTCCCTATATCACCTATCACACCAGAGCTACCTTAAAAAACATTTTTGACACCTCAGATGATAAAGTATAAAGTGTGTGTGTGTGTCCTCTACCACAGATTTTTAAAGTTTTTAATGTACATATGTACATACACTAGTAGTATACCAAATAAAGCCTCGACTTACCAGTCCTGTGTTTATTCACCCTCCCTTGTCTGTGAGTGTTGTTCCGATCAGCCTGAGTGAGTGTTGGTGTGTCACATGTCTCCTACAGTGCAAGGTTCATATCAATATTATGTTGTGTAGTCCACTTAACTTTATTAGTAATATTAGTAATTACATACGTATCACATATCCATACAATACAGTCTTTATATACATATTTACCTATACAGATTAATGAACAAACCATCGGATATAACGAACTTAGTTTGTGATTTCCATCGCTTTTAACAAACTTTCGGCTTTAACGAGTGACCCCCTGTCCCATATAGTTTGTTATATTGAGGGTTTACTATAGTTAGGCCCACAGCAATGAGGTTGCTGGAGAACACAGCAACCGATCTAAGTACCTTGACTGGGAGACAGAAATGATATGTAAATGGGAAAATGATCACTACCATGGAGGTCATTGACTACCTACCACCAAAAATCAGACTGTGCATCCAGAGAGCTCAAAGATAGATCATGACAGGAAAATGAAGGAATTCACAGCCAGTGATGCATAAACTCATCCACATTTATGATACTTATCTCCAGAGGGTGTATCTACCGTTCCAATCCCCAATGAGGAGAAAGGGCCTAGGCAACTGTTCCAATCCCCCATGATTTTTTTTTAAAAATTTTATAGAGCCCATCTGGCAACTGCCCACTTGGGCATAAGTCGCCAAAAAACACGACAGCCTAGAACTAGGCTACTTAAAAAAAAATTATATGAAAACATAACGATATAAATTGGAAAACTTAACAATCAGGAAGCAATCTCGGGCAGCGGGGGGAGGTCCCCCTCACCCCGGTGCAGGAGAGTGCAACCTACAAAACAACAATATCAAACGAAAAACAAAAAGAACCTTAAATAAAGGGAAGAAGCCCGGCCTCCCCCCAAAAGTCAACAAGTCAATGTGCACAAACTCATCCCGAGCACAAGGGACAGGCTTTAGCGACCCCACCCATCCCGGTACCGGGACAAGTATCGTGCACGAAGATCACCCAGACTGGGAACTCAACAAGAATGTGCCGAACAGTCTGGGGGACGAAGCAGTCGCTGCAATAGGGCGCAGGCGAGCGCTCCATCAAATAGCAATGCGTCACACGAGTGTGCCTGATTCAGAGACGACAGAAAGCAACCTGAAGCCGCCGCGGCATAGGTCCATGGGAACAGCCGCGGCACAATGGGACGCAACTTTAAGTTCCCTTCGACTATATCCCATCTTTTTTGCCAAGCAGTCCAAAGAGATGCCCGTATTCCTGCCATGTAGTCGGTGTGAGGAAGAGCGAAACGCTGTTCCGGTCGCAGAGTCCTCGCGGACTCTTTGGCGCCCTCGATTCCCGCAATTCCTACATGTCCAGGAACCCAGCAGAAGATAATCTCGACATCTGCCCGGCTTGCCAAAACCGTGGCGTCACGGATATCGCGAACCAAGGGATGCGGAGATTACAATGCCCCGAGAGCACTCAGGGCGCTTTGTGAGTCGCTATAGATCACAATCGGGTCTCCGAACCAGGCACGTCACGTAATCTCCCGTACCGAGTGGTGTATTGCCACCAGCTCGGCCGTGAAGACAAACGCAACGCCTGGTAGAGCCCCGCTGACTTCACACAGAGGGGATACGACGTGGAAGCCAACCCCCCCCCCCTTGGGACTTGGAGCCATCTGTATACACTGGCACGGTTCCAGCGTGACACGAGGTACGCTCCAAAAAGGTCGAACGCATTACTCCCGGCGCCGTACAAGCTTTGGGAGGAGAGGCGTGGCGACAAATAGCCAAATTTGGTACCCTCCAGGGTGACGTCCTGGGCAGAACCAGGGGCGCCACCGGCCCGAGAGCTATATCTAGCTCTCGGAATTACCTAGCACTAAACCCAAATTGCTTAGGGTATGACTGGCGTCTCTCGGCAGCATAGGCACCGTCGAGATCAGCTGGGATGCAGTGAAAGCTGTTGGCGACTGAGGGAGGCGCCGGGCTCGCGCGTACAGGCGAGTGATGCACTGCACGCGGCGCAGACCAAGTGGCATCTCCCCAGCATCGACGAACAGGCTCACAATGGGGGAAGTGCGGAAGGCACCGGTCGCAAGGCGGAGGCCGGTGTGGTGGATCGAATCCACCTTCCACAATAAACGCTCGGCTGCGGATGCATAAAACTCGCATCCGTAGTCGAGCTTCGAACGAACAAAGGATCGATAAAAAAGTAGGGCAGTAGCCCTATCAGCGCCCCAAGCGCTGAACGTCACGGAACGGAGAATGTCCATGGCGCGGGTACAAGAGACCCTAAGGCTGCGAATATGAGCCTCCCAGGTAAGGCGTTGGTCGAATACAAGACCAAGGAAACGGTGCAACTCAACCACATCCAGGCGCACCCCATTAAGAAACAAATCTGGGTCGGGGTAGAGCCGTGGATGGCGGCAGAAGTGCGCCACCTTAGTCTTGGCCAAAGAAAGCCGAAAACTGTGCGCTTCGGCATAGCGAGAGACGCGGTTCAATGCCTGTTGAAGTCGACGCTCCAGAGTTGGCATCTGGGCCGCGCCAAAAGAGATCGAAAGGTCGTCCACGTAGAGCATAGCGAGAACATCTTCCGGCAGCACCGAGGTGATGCCGTTGATGCTCAGGGAAAAGAGTGTGACACTGAAGACACTTCCCTGCGGGACACCCTCTTCCTGCTCCTTTGGGCCGGAGAGAGCTCCCCCCACCCGTATGCGGAATCGACGATCTCAAAAATTCAGATATAAAAACTGGGAGGAGTCCCCACGCCCCCATCGTGTGGAGTCTCCATGATACCGTATCGCCATGCGGTATCATAGGCCTTCTCCAGATCGAAAAACACCGTGGCGTAGTGCTGTCTACGAAGAAAGGCCTCGCAGACGGCATTTTCCAGTCGGAGCAGAGCATCCGACGTGGAGTGGAACTTGCGGAAGCCGCACTCTGCAGAAGACAGATGGCCTCCGCTGTCCAGGAAATAGGCTAATCTAACATTTACTAATTTCTCCATCAACTTGCACACGCAAGAGGTTAGAGAGATGCGAGGGGAAACCGGTGGGAGTAGAGTGATCTCTGCCCGGCTTGCGAAAGGCAAGCACAGTAGAGATTCGCCAGGAAACTGGGAGAAGACCCTCTACCAAGATCAAGTTGAACAAATCTAACAGAAAGGCCATGCCTCGCGCACCCACGTGTCGAAGCATGGCGTACGGGACATCGTCCGCTCTCGCACGAAGCGAGAGCGGAGCGAAAACTCGCTCCCAGTAAACCTGTCGTTGAAGGGTTCTCCGCCTCTGGAGGTAAAGTACAGCCGGCGGCCTTCCGCGACATCACAACGTGCATTGAATGCTGGCGGAGCAGCATCCCGGCTAGAGAATGCGGAAAAAGCGGTCGCTAAGGATTCCGCCACGGAGGCGGGGTCCGAGATTGCGGTCCCATTCTCCTGGAGAACGGGAGGGGGGTCCTGCGAGAACTTGCCCCGAATCCTTTTGACTCGCTTCCACACCTCAGCTAAAGGTGTCTTGTCGTTAAGTGAAGACACGTATGCCCGCCAAGAAGAGAGGCGGGCGTGCTTCGAAATATACCGGAACCTAGCCCTAGCCCGAAGAAATTCAGCGACAGTGAAATCGTTCGGGCGGCGCTTATAGCGCATGTAGGCATAACGCTTCGGTTTCAGGGCCGTCTCACACTCGGCCGACCACCATGGGAGTGATCAGCGTGCAAAACGGCCAGACGTCCTAGGAATAGTAGTCAGGCCCGCAGCGATGAGGTTGCCGGAAAATAACTCAACGGCCTCATCTACCGACCTAAACTCCTCGACTGAGATAGAAAATTCAGTCATTTCCTGAAATGCAGGCCACCGCGCCCGCGCCAAGCACCACCGAGGTGGGCTCTCAGGCGGCAGTTGCCCTGAAAATGAAATTTGAATGGGAAAGTGATCAATACCATGGAGGTCACGAGCACCCCCCAATCAAAATCAGGCTGTGCATCCGAAGAGCACAAGGATAGGTCAAGGCAAGAAAATGAAGCGGTTCTCGGACAGTGATGCGTAAACTCATCCACGTTTAGGACACCCATCTCAAGCTCTTCGATAAGATCGGCAAGGACATGTCCCCTGGGATTTATAGAGTAATCTCCCCAGAGAGGATGCCTGCCGTTCAGATCTCCAAGGAAGAGAAGGGGCCTCGGCAACCGTGCCACGACGCGGCGGAAGTCCCCCGCGTCGAAGTCAGCTGACGGTGGAATGTACGCAGAAATGATAGTATACCTCCTATCCAGGTACAGCTGCACTGCCACTGCCTGAAAGGAGGTATCTAAAGAGAAAGGAAGAACGGAGACATCATGCCGGGTGTAAACCGCGCATCCCCCAGCCCGGCCATCCCGCGGTGGTGGAGTCGCAAGACTCTTATACCCCAGGAGGGCGGGCAGGGGGCACGCGCCTAGAATGGTCTCCTGCAAAAAGATAGCTAACGGGGAACGGGACGGGACGAGACGAGCCTGCGCAGCTCCTCCCAGTTGGCCCGGAGTCCACGGCAATTCCATTGAAGGAATATGCCCTCCAGGCTTAGCTCGGAGGAGACGCGGGGGCCCTCCTCGAACAGAAGACCCTCACGGGAATAGCCGTACGCTTCCCGGGGGCAAAACCCCGGGCGCTGTTGTCCGGACAAAGCGCTGAAGGCGCTGTCGCCTTCGAGGACTTATAGGGGGGGAGGTTGGGCTGACCATGCAAGTCTTTTCCTCCCTCCGCCTCGAAACCTTCGGCGGGCGTTGCGGCTTCGGAGGCTAGGGGCCCTCTTTTCGAGGATCCGCCGTCTCCGAGCCTCTCGCTCCACCACTAGGCGTGGGCGAAGGAGCCGAAGCTCCTTTGTTGCTATCCTCCTTTCGGGGAACAGCTTTAGGAACCCCGGAAGATGGCCTAGCGACCATCTTCAGGGGTGTTGCCTCCTGTGAGACTAACGATTCGTTGGACCGAGTGGCCGTTTCGCCTTACGGGACACTGTCACGCTGGGGAAAGAGGGGGGAGCCCTGGTTTTAGCCGAGGCTAGGTGTGAACCCTTTTTGCCGCCAGCTTTACCAGGGGAGCGCCCGGGTTGAGTAGAGCCCGCAGAAGGGTTCCAAATGGGCGCGGAAACAACCGTGCTCGTTGGCCTGGATCTGCCAGGAGCAGAGGGTGTCTTTCTCAAGGAGATATGTACCGCATTGCTTCGAAGAAGCGGGGTGCGGCTCTCCGCAATTGACACACTTAGCCACACACGATTTGGACTTATAATGTGCGGCCGTTGAGCAATTTACACAAACTTCAGGTGACCCCGACTTTGCACGTCTATAGTAATAGCACCGCCACGGCAGTGGCACGAATGCCTTTACGCGGTAGCGGTACCAACTGGCACGCACCGACTCAAGGAGCTAGTCACAGTCGAACGTGACGAAGAGTGTAGGGGTGGGTCTCGAGGCCCCTCCCTGTTTTCTAATCACACGTTCGATCTTGACCGCCCCATGGTCGGCCAGCTCTAGGGTGATGTCCTCAATGGAGTAGTCAACGAGTTCCCTCGCATAAACTACTCATTTCACAAAGTTCATGGTAGAGTGCAGCGTCACACTCGTGGGGTGCCATGAAGTGTCCGAAGAGCACTTATCTTGGCCGCCTCAGCGGGATTCGCCGCATTCGCCAGAAGGCTTCCATCCGAGAAACGGGTCACCTTCGGCTGTCTAACAATTGCACTAGCTAATCCTCTCCTCTGATGGATCATGTTGCCCTTGGCCAACATGGTGCCATCAGTGGAGCGAATAACGAGGAAGCGTTTGAAGCCAGCGGGCTCTAAAACGCCAGGTAACCTCTGAATCAGGGGCCCTGATGTTATCGAGGCTCCACCCTGTGCACTCTTGGTCTTAGTCTTAGTCAGGGGCTCCGCACACGGGGGGGTAGAGGGGCCGGATGTGCCGATCTTGGATTGGTCGCCTACCAAAGTGGCAGCAGACCCATCCGTCCCCGCAGCACCCGCGGATGGAGAGGAGCCACGAGTCTTTTTGGTCTTTTTATTCTTCTTTTTACGAGAGGAGGATGGGGAATGAACCCGTTTCTCACCTCCACCGGCAGAAGCCCCCATGCCAGATGGACCGGCCTCAGCCAGGTCCCTCTCCGAAATGGAAAAGGTCCTGGTAGTCGTAGGGGCACCTGGCGGAGGAGATCCCTCCCCTCCTTTTACTGCCTCAAAGCCCTCAGCCATTTGAGGAGGACCTTGCATAGGGGCGGATTCGGGTTCGGTGCTTGGTGCCGAGCCTAGGTTCCCTCCCATGGAAGGCCCTACCGTCTGAGGCTGGGTCTCCTCAAGGATCATGTCTATCACAGGAGGGGCCTCCAGTTTGCCATCCCCTCCCAGGACATCGCAGGTCCCCTTGGCAGCATCAAGCGTCTTTTGTGGGGGAGGCACAGGCCTTGACCCCGGCAAGGTTTAATATTCTTGCCAGCAGGTCTTTTGAGGAAAGCGACCGAAGGGGCCTGGTTTCCTCTTCCCCCCTAAGGAGGTTTGCCCTACCGAGCCGCTTACACGAGGGGCGGTCAGCAATGGGCTGCACGCTCGCTTTCTTGGCAGTCCCCTTAGAAAGAAAAGGAGGGACTGCTGCTGGAAATAGGGAAGTGCCCGAAAGCACCTCCAGAGAAGGGGGTGAGGGGGAGTTCCCCTTCACCCGTAGGCGTAGGAGAGGAGCAAGCCTCCTCTCCGGTTAAAGAAATATGGAGGGTCCCCTGTGCATGCATAGGGGGGGGGGGACCTCCATTTTTTCGGTGGAGCTGTCGATGAGCAAGGGGGAATTAGGGGGAGATTTGTTTTTTTAACATCATTGGGCATGGAGACCCTAAATTTTCTGTGGGACGCAATAGCTCACCACCTCTCACAGTTGCCCGCACTGCAAGAGTTGCTTACAGGCCCAGCAGTGCCAGGCGACGCCATTTCGGACCACCCCTCCCGCCTGGTGGCCTGGCAGTCCATCGGCATGGCGGCTCCACCTTAGACACGCCGTAAAATCAAGGATAGACAGTAAATTGAGAAGGAAAAGGGATATAAGGAAGGCATGGGTGGGGATGAAGCAGGTTGTTAAAAAAAAACATCCCAAACCGGAGCTCAGGGGTTAGGGAACATTGTCCTCTCCCCCTTCAGCCCCGTTCCGGGGTGGTTGGCTTGAGGTCAGCATCTACCCTGTGAAATTAGAGGCTGACCAGAGAAAGTTGTGGGAGAGGTTGTATGAAAAGTGATGAGGTAGGGGAGAAATACAGGCTATCTGAAGGAAGAGAGGCTAAGCTGGGGCCGGACGGAGTGCTGGATCCCGTCAGCACGGCGGCCAGGATGGCAAATCGCCGCACCCCTTACGGGGCCCAATGAGGAGAAAGGGACTCAGCTACCGTTCCAATCGCCAATGAGGAGAAAGGGACTCAGCAACTGAGCAGAGAGCATCTTCTTTTTTTTTAAATTGAGGCACGTGTCCCAGGTAGTGGTGGGTGCTGGGTGCACCAGGACCAAGTCCTTAGCCCAAGAAATGAGACACTCTTAATAGCCTGAAAGGCCAGGATTTCCTTATCCAGGAGATACACACCACATTGCTTGGAAGAAGTGGCGGTGAAGCACTTCTTAATTGACACACATGGCCATACACAATAACATCATGTAGTCTCGGAACAACTTGCACAGACTTCAAGTAAACCCAACTTTGCACATCTACAAGAGTGATTGATATTGCCAAAGCGGTGGCAGTAGTAGCACCTCCACAGGCAGTGGTTCAAATTTCAGCATGTGGTAGAGATACCAAACAGCAACATACAGACACAGTGAACCTGCCGGCTCTAAGCTTATGTCTTCTACGTAGTAGTCCATGGGTCCCCTGGTGTAAACACCTTTCACGAAGTTCATGGTAGAGGGCAGCCTCATGCTCACCAGGAGCCATTAAGTGTCACAAGGGCACTAATCATGGCTGCTTCAGAGGGATCTGACACATTCACCAGAAGGCTACCGTCTGAGAAACAGGACACCTTCAGCTTTCAACCAAATAAGCTAGCAAATGCTCTACTCTGAAGGATCCTATGCCTTTGACAACCATGCTGTTATCAGTGGATTAAATAACTAGAAAGCATTTGAAGCCATTGAGCTTGAAAACGGCAGGATGCCTCTCAATGAAGAGATCCTGTGTAATTGAGGCTCCTGCTCAGGGCACTTGCAACTTTGGTCTTAGTAGCCCCTCACCCATCCAACAGTGCCTAGGGGCCAGACATGCCAATCTTAGCTTGGATATTGCAAAAGCAGCAGCAGACCTGACCATCCCATTAGTCCCCACAGAGGGAGAGTAACACTTTGTCCTCTTTTTCTTCTTCCTGCCCTCTCTCTTTTTGAGAGAGGAGGGTGGGAAATGAGCGCACTTCTCTCCCCACTGGAAGGAGCCCCTAGGTTGGACAGACAGCTTCAGCAAGATCCTTTTCTGAGATGGAGTCCATAGCTGTCTTAGAGAGACCAGCCAGAGGAGGCGGCTCATCCTCTCCTTGTGAGTCCTCAGGGGCCCAAGCTACACAAAGTTAAGCTGGTGCAGGGATTGATCTGGGTTCAGTGTTTGGGACCGAGCGCAGGTAAAACCCCCATGGAAGATCCTACCATGGGTGGCTGGCCAGCTCCATGACCATATCCATCCCCCCCCCTCTCCCCCAGGCAGCACAGATCCCAATCCAGGACTCTGCCTTCTGTTTTGTCCACCCAAGTAGGGTTAGAATGTAGCACTGTGCAACTTTTACAGCACAGACCAATGAGCCCTGTCCTCCCTTACCCCTCCACAGGGATTAGCCTTATCAAGTCACTTCCACCGGGAACAAGCGATCTTGGGACACCTGCCTTTTCTCATTGCAGTCCTTTGTGATAAGAAAGGTGGACTTCAGCTGGTACTAAGCTGGAGTCGCACCAAGGAGCCTCCAGAGAAGAGCATGAGGGGGGAAACCACTGTATCTGAAGGCCTAGGAAAGGTGTAAACCTCTTCTGAGGTAGAGGAGGGTTGGAGGGGGCCCCTGAGAAAGCAGAGTTGGGGAGGGGGCATCCTTTTCAGAGGTCAAGCAGCCTAAGAATGGCTCCAAAAGGGGAAACCTCTTTGTGCATAGCGATAGTGAGACACTCTATCAGTCAAAGTGTGTTTCCAGTTCTCTTGTCCTCCCTGACACCTAATGATGGCGAGGCCACGCTTGGAAAGACAGAAAGTATATAGCCCCAATGACATGGAATGAATGAATGAATGGTACATAAAAGGCAGATGCTGCGTAGGTCCAAATGGACAAACTCGTAGCCATTTTCAAAAAGGGTTCGTTAAAATTTCAAATATTCGTTAAAAAACAGACTATGGTTACAAATATAGAATAAAAGTGAGTAAAACTGTAGAAAATAAAAGGGAGTAAAATCATAGACAAATAAATGTCTCTAAAATATAGTAAAATCAAAATAAAGTAATAAGACATGTCCATCTCATTCTAAAAATGATAAAATACTAAATTTCCTTTAGTAGATTCGTTTCTGATAAAAACTCTAGCGCACTTTGTTCCTATTAAAGGTGTTCTGGTGCTCAGAAAGGATACTCCTCAGGGCCTGCTGAGAACGCATCCCCTGGCAAATAAAAGGGAGAAGCCCTTTGCCTTAGGGTTTGGAAGCGAGTGCATTCGGTGAATAGGTGGAGTACGGACAGTGGTACTTCACAGTGAGTGCACAATGGAGGCTGTTGATGGCTTTCCATTAGAAAGCCATGTGTTAGGCGACAATGCCCAATTCTCAGCCGGCATAGGATAACATCCTGAGTACGGGTTCTAGTAGTGGGTGGCCAAGGGCGAACTGACTGTTTGATCGTATGCAGTTTGGTTGGGGCGAGTTCATCCCATGTCCTCTGCCACTGGTTGACTACATACTCATGGATATGTGGCACAGTATCTCGGAAAGGAAGAGGGGCAGGGGTGGTGGTTCCTAGAGATGCTGCTGTCTTGGCAACAGTGTCTGCTCTCTCATTCCCTTTTATACCCATGTGGCTAGGTACCCAGCAAAATAAGATTTTGTGGAGCGAGGACATAAAAAAAGACACTTCTGTATCTTTGAAACCAATGGGTGATCTGGAAATGGATTAGCTAGGGCTTCTAAAGAGCTGAGGGAATTGGAGAATAACGTATATGATCCTGAGGGTGAGGAAGCAAGGGTATACAGTGCAGCCAGTATCGCGACAAGCTCAGCCGTGAAAATAGAGGCTGCACTAGGCAGGCACACAGACACATGATGGAAGGGGAGGATAGCAGAGGCTTCTACCCCGTCAAGGGATTTCGATCCGTCTGTGTATATAAAGGTGCTTGGTTTGTGGTGCACAGTACGAGGGGCAATTTGGATATAAGGAAATGAGATATGGAGGAAAAAGTGTTTTATTATTTTCCAATATAACTACCCTCGACTTCAATGCACTTGCGCCACTTGTCCCTGAGGCTTTGAATGCCCGACAACCAGAAATCTCCCGAATGCTGTTCAATTCACTCCTGGACATCTTCATTGTCTCCAAACCGGTGTCCATGCAGTGCAGCCTTGAGCTGGCAGAATAAAAAGTAGACGCTAGGGGCCAGATCTGGACTGTAGGGGGGATGGTTGAGCTCCTCGAATCCACACTCGCACAGGGCAGCTTGTGCAACTCTGGCCTTGTGTTGTTTCTAGGGACCCAACGGGCAGAGACCTTGGTCATGGCCAAATTGTCGTGGATGATGTTGATAACACTTCAATGTGATATTCCAAGTTCTCGCTAGATTTCTTCGACCTTCACCCGTCGATTTTCGAGGATCATCCTCTCCACACAGGCCACATTGTCCTCGTTGGTCACGTCTGACGGGGGTCATCTTCAAGGGACTCACGACCATGGCGGAACTTCCTATTCCAGCGAGCAATGTTTACATAGGTAGGGACGGTGTCGGTGTACACTGCAACCATGGCTTCATGGATCTCTTTTGCATTCTTGCCTTCCTTGGTCAAAAATTTGATCACTGCGCGGTGCTCAACCTTCTCCATTGTTGAAAAATTTGTGATTGACGATCTGCGATCAGCTACTGCTTCTTAAATAGATGAGGCAGGAGCGTGCGGCTGCAGGTCCTGACTTGTCATAACTTGTCCTAACACCCCCACAAACAGCCATCTCCCTTCCTCTGTTTTGCCCTACCGATTTGCAAAACTTAGTGACTGCCCCTCGTATGTTCATGGAAGCGGTATCGTAGAATGGAAGATAGGAACTTGGTCTTTGGTTCCTCTGCCAATGCCTTGCAGACCCTCACTGGTGGTAATAACAATGGGGGTATTTTGGGGATATGATATGGGATTACTGATAGTTCCCTCAGTTGACCCGTATCTTCAGTCATGCGCAGGGCAAATGGGTGAGTCAGTGAAGGTAACCTGTCATATGAGGCTACCGAGTGAATATTGTAGGTGCACTCATATACAGGTGATTGGGGAAGTTGTTGCAGTCTGAAGAGGTACTGAAGGTTAAGGTTAAGGCGGTGAAAGGGTAGTGAGAGAATCCCACTCTCTGCATAAGACTAGGTATTTGGGGAGGACTTGAATGCTCCCAAAGCTAAACATACACCCTGGTGCCTGATGGAATTGAGTTTATCCAGGTTTGAGGGTGATGCTGAAGAGTACACCTGTGACCCGTAGTCCAGCTTAGACTGGATCAAGGCTGTATACAATAGCCACAGGGTAGGGTAGTCACTTTCCCATGAAACATAGAATGTCCATTCTATTCAGGCAGGATTTTTTCAAAGCAATTATATGGGGGACCCAAGAGAGCTTTGAGTCAAAGATAACCCCTAGAAATTTGAAGTGGGGCTCAAATGAGATGGGGGAGTCATATAGAAATAGGGTTGGCTCTTCCCACTCAACTCGCCTGAAGTTGTAGAAGTGAACTTCCTTTGTTTTTGAGGATGATAGTCAGAAGCCTTTTGCGGTGGCATTCTTGGCAATGATATTAATGGCCTGTTGCAATTTTCAGGTGACAAAGGGCAGCCGAGGTGATGTTGAGACAATTACCAAGTCATCCACATAGAGAGTTGATATTGTCTCTGCTGGAAGGTCAGTAATGATACTGTTGATGGCCACCAAGAAGCAGGTGACGCTCAAAACACTTCCCTGTGGTACGCCCTCTATCTGGTCAACTACCTCTGACATGACATTTCCGACTCTCACTCAGAATATGCGTCTAGCAAGAAATTGTTTCATGAATCTGGGGAGGTGACCCTTGATACCCGTCATTTAGTTGCTTCAAGATACCACACCTCCAAGTGGTATCATAGGCTTTTTCTATGTCAAAAAATACAGCGATGGAGTGCTGTCATTCTGAGAAAGCTTGTCGGATGCAATCCTCCATCCTGACCAGCAGGTCTGTGGTGCATTGCTTTTTCCTAAAACCTGCTTGTGAGGGAGAAATAAGGTTATTTCTCTCCAGAAACCATACCAGCCTGGCATTCACCATTCTTTCCTAAAATGCACACAGGCAAGGAAGATGTGGAACTCCTCCAGATACCAAGTTACCAGGCTTTATGGGGTATCACCCCTGCCAGGGCATAAAAGGATAGATAAGAAAAACAAAGATGGGGGACAATGAGAAAAAAGTGGGAAGAAGAAAGCAGGCAAGCTAAAAACCACTACCCCAATGTATACATGAATATGTGCATACCATCAAGAGAAGAATACAAATCATCGTCATCCTCATCAGCACTACTAGGGGATACAAGTTCTTTCTTCAGTTGATACTTCTGAGACATTTCCTTGTGTCCTGTCAAAGAGAAATATTAAATATTTAGTAACCCTACGTAGTAGTCAGAGTGAGTCCGCCTCCCCATAGGTTTAATCCCTTGTTTTCCAGGGTGTATGGAGAGTTGTTTTTTTTTTAAAGGGGCTATCTGGCGACTGCCGACTTAGGCATAAGTCGCTGTAAACAAACAGGCTAGTTCTAGGCTACTTTAAAAAATTGAACAGGAAACAATAAAAGGAAATGACAATAACAAAAACAACAATTAAACCTGGTTAAATGAAAGGGATAAGGCCTACCTCCACCAAAAAAGTCAACAAGTCCACCAGTCAAAGTGCACGCACTCGTCACGAGTACAGGGGACAGGCGGTAGCGACCCCGCCCATCCCGGTACCGGGACAGGTGTCGTGCGCGAAGATCACCCAGAGTAGGACATTCGACAAGAATGTGCCGAACAGTCTGGGGGACGACGCAGTCGTTGCAATAGGGCGCAGGCGAGCGCTCCATCAAATAGCGATGCGTCACACGAGTGTGCCCGATTCGGAGACGACAGAAAGCAACCTGAAGCCGCGGCGGCATTGGGGGATAGGTCCATGGGAACTGTCGCAGCGCAATGGCACACAACTTTAAGTTCCCTTTGACCGTCTCCCATCTTCTTTGCCAAGCAGTCAGAAGAGCTGCCCGTATTCCTGCCATGTAGTCGGTGTGAGGAAGAGCGAAACGCTGGTCCGGTCGAAGAGTCCTCGAGGACTCTTTGGCGCCCTCATTCCCCGCAATTCCTACATGTCCAGGAACCCAGCAGAAGATAATCTCGACATCTGCCCGGCTCGCCAAAACCGTGGCGTCACGAATTTCGCGAACCAGGGGATGCGGACATTCCAATGCCCCGAGAGCACTCAGGGCGCTTTGTGAGTCGCTATAGATCACAATCCGGTCTCCGAACCAGGCACGTCGCGTAATCCCCCGTACCGAGTGGTGTATTGCCACCAGCTCGGCCGTGAAGACAGACGCAGCGCCTGGTAGAGCCCCGCTGACTTCAAACAGAAGCCGACCTCCTCTTGGGACTTTGGAGCCATCGATATACACTGGCACGGTTCCAGCGTGACACGATGTGTGCTACAAAAAGGTCGAACGCAATACTCCCGGCGCAGTACAAGCTTTGGGAGCAGAGGCGTCGCGACAAATATCCAAATGTGGTACCCTCCAGGGTGGCGTCCTGGGCAGAACCAGGGGCGCCACCGGCCCGAGAGCTATATCTAACTCTCGAAGGAGTTTCCTGGCCCTAAACCCGAAGGGCTTAGGGTATGACTAGCGTATCTCGGCGGCATAGGCACCATCGAGATCAGCTGTGGATGCAGTGAGAGCTGTTGGCGACTGAGGGAGGCGCCGGGATCGCGCGTACAGGCGAGTGATGCACTGCACGCGGTGCAGAACGAGTGGCATCTCCCCAGCATCGACGAACAGGTTCTCAATGGGGGAAGTGCGGGAGGCACCGGTCGCAAGGCGAAGGCAAGTGTGGTGGATCGAATCCACCTTCCGCAATAAACGCTCGGCTGCGGATGCATAAAAACTCGCATCCGTAGTCGAGCTTCGAGCGAACAAAGGATCGATAAAAAAGTAAGGCAGTAGCCCTATCAGCGCACCAAGCGCTGAACGTCACGGAACGGAGAATGTCCATGGCGCGGGTACAAGAGACCCTAAGGCTGCGAATATGAGCCTCCCAGGTGAGGCGTCGGTCGAATACAAGACCAAGGAAACGGTGCGACTCAACCACATCCAGGCGGCAGAAGTGCACCACCTGTCTTGGCAGGAAAACCGAAACCTGTGCGCTTCGGCATAGCGAGAGACGCGGTTCAATGCCTGTTGGAGTCGACGCTCCAGAGTTGGCATCTGGGCCGCGCCAAAAGAGATCGAAAGGTCGTCCACGTAGAGCGTAGCGAGAACATCTTCCAGCAGCACCGAGGTGATGCCGTTGATGCTCAGGGCAAAGAGTGTGACACTGAGGACACTTCCCTGCGGGACACCCTCTTCATGCTCCTTTGGGCCGGAGAGGGCTTCCCTCCACCCGTACGCGGAATCGACGATCTCAAAAATTCAGATATAAAAACTGGGAGGCATCCCCTCGCCCCCACCGAGTGGAGAGTCTCCATGATACCGTATCGCCATGCGGTATCATAGGCCTTCTCCAGATCGAAAAACACCGTGGCGTAGTGCTGTCTACGAAGGAAAGCCTCACACATGGCATTTTCCAGTCGGAGCAGAGCATCCGACGCGGAGTGGAACTTACGGAAGCCGCACTCTGCAGAAGACAGATGGCCTTCGCTGTCCAGGAAATAGGCTAATCTAACATTTACCAATTTCTCCATCAACTTGCACACGCAAGAGGTTAGAGAGATGCGAGGGGAAACCGGTCGGAGTAGAGTGATCTCTGCCCGGCTTGCGAAAGGCGAACACAGTAGCCATTCGCCAGGAATCTGGGAGAAGACCCTCCACCCAGATCCTGTTGAACAAATCTAACAGAAAGGCCATGCCTCGCTCACCCAGGTGTCGAAGCATGGCGTACGGGACATTGTCCGGACCATGGGCGGGGTCCGCGCACGAAGCGAGAGCGGAACGCAACTCACTCACAGTAAACTTGTCGTTGAAGGGTTCTCCGCCTCTGGAGGTAAAGTCCAGCCAGCGGCCTTCCAAAACATCACGGCGTGCATTGAATGCTGGCGGAGCAGCATCACGGCTAGAGAATGCGGAAAAAGCGGTCGCTAAGGATTCCGCCACGGACGCGAGGTCCGAGATTGCGGTCCCATTCTCCTGGAGAACGGGAGGGGGGTCCTGCGAGAACTTGCCCCGAATCCTTTTGACTCGCTTCCACACCGCAACTAAAGGGGTCTTCCCGTTAAGTGAAGACACGTATGCACGCCAAGAAGAGAGGCGGGCGTGCTTCGAAATATACCGGAACCTAGCCCTAGCCCGACGAAATTCAGCGACAGTGAAATCGTTCGGGCGGCGCTTATAGCGCATGTAGGCATAACGCTTCGGTTTCAGGGCCGTCTCACACTCGGCCGACCACCATGGGAATGGTCGGCGTGCAAAACGGCCAGACGTCCTAGGAATAGTAGTCAAGCCCACGGCGATGAGGTTGCCGGAGAAGAACTCAACGGCCTCATCTACCGACCTAAACTCGTCGACTGAGATAGAGAATTCAGTCATTTCCTGAAATGCAGGCCACCGCTCCCGCGCTAAGCACCACCGAGGTGGTCTCTCAGGCGGCAGTTGCCCTGAAAATGATATTTGAATGGGAAAGTGATCACTACCATGGAGGTCATCGACCACCCCCCAATCAAAATCAGGCTGTGCATCCGAAGAGCACAAAGATAGGTCGAGGCAAGAAAATGAAGCGGTTCTCGGACAGTGATGCGTAAACTCATCCACGTTTAGAACACCCATCTCAAGCTCTTCGATCAGATCGGCAAGGACTTGTCCCCTGGGATTTATGGAGTAATCTCTCCAGAGAGGATGCCTGCCGTTCAGATCTCCAAGGAAGAGATAGGGCCTCGGCAACCGTGCCACGACGCGGCGGAAATCCCCCGCGTCGAAGTCAGCTGACTGCTTGAAAGGAGGTATCTAAAGAGAAAGGAAGAACGGAGAGATCATGCCGGGTGTAAACCACGCATCCCCCAGCCCGGCCATCCCGCGGTGGTGGGGTCGCAAGACCCTTATACCACGGAAGGGCGGGCAGGGGGCACGCGCCTAGCATGGTCTCCTGCAAAACGATAGCTAACGGGGAACGGGACGAGACGAGCCTCCGCAGCTCCTCCCAGTTGGCCCGGAGTCCACGGCAATTCCATTGAAGGAATATGCCCTCCAGGCCTAGCTCGGAGGAGACGCGGGGGCCCTCCTCGAACTGAAGACCCTCACGAGAATGTCCGTACGCTTCCCGTGGGCAGAACCCCGGGCGCTGTTGGCCGGACAAAGCGCTGAAGGCGCAGTCGCCTTCGAGGACTTATTGGGGGAGGTTGGGCTCTCCATGCGAGTCTTTTCCTACCTCCGCCTCGAAACCTTAGGCGGGCGTTGTGGCTTCGGAGGCGGGGGGCCCTCTTTTCGAGGAACCACCGTCTCCGAGCCACTCGCTCCACCTCGGGGCGTGGGCGAAGGGGCCGAAGCTCCTTTGTTGCTGTCCTCCTTTCGGGGAACAGCTTTAGGAACCCCGGAAGATGGCCTAGCGACCATCTTCAGGGGTGTTGCCTCCTGTGAGTCTAACGACTCGGTGTAGGCGCGTGGCGGTTTCGCCTTACGGGAAACGGTCACGCTGGGGGAAGAGGGGGGAGCCCTGGTTTTACCAAGGCAGGGTATAAACCCTTTTTGCCACCAGCTTTACCAGGGAAGCGCCCGGGTTGGGTAGAGCCCACAGAAGGGCTCTGAATGGGCGTGGAAACAACCATGCTCGTTGGCCTGGATGGGCCAGGAGCAGAGGGTGCCTTTCTGACTATTGAGGCATAAGACGTCCCAGGCAGAGCCGGGCGAGCCAGCACCAAGTCCTTAGCCTCGCGGAATGAGAGTCGATCCTGGGCCTGAATGGCCAGGATTTCTTTCTCAAGGAGATATGCACCACATTGCTTCGAAGAAGTAGGGTGCAGCTCTCTGGAATTGACACACTTGGCCACACACGATTTGGACTTATCGTGTGCAACCTTGGAGCAATTTACACGTCTACATGAGCGATTCGTATGGCCGAAGTGGTGACAGTAATAGCACCGCCGCGGAAGTGGCACGAATGCCTTCACGCGGGAGCGGTACCAACCAGCACGCACCGACTCAGGGAGCTTGTCACAGTCGAACGTGACGAAGAGTGTAGGGGTGGGGCTCGAGGCCCCTCCCTGTTTTCTCATCACACGTTCGACCTTGACCGGTTAGAGAAATATGGAGGGTCCCCTGCGCAAGCACAGGTGGAGGGGGGACCTCCATTTTTTAGCTGGAGCTGCCCGAGGGCGGCTCCATCGGTGAGCAAGGGGGAGTTAAAGGGGTTTGAGGTTTTATGAGTTCATCCATGGGCATGGTGACCCTATTTGTGCCACGGGACGTAATAGCTCATCACCTCTTGCAGTTTCCCGCACTGCAAGAGGTGCTTACAGGCCTGGCAGAGCCAGGCGCCGCCATATCGGACCACCCCTCCCACCTGGTGGCCGGCAGTCCATTGGCATGGCAGCTCCACATTAGACACGGTGTAAAAAAATATAGATTGTAAAGAGGAGAGGAAAAGGGATGTGAGGAAGGTATGGGTGGGGATGAAGCAGGTTGTTAAAAACCAGCCATCCCAGACCGGAGCTCAGGGGTTAGGGAACATTGTCCCCCACCCCCGATGCAGGACGGTTGGCTGAGAGGAAGGTCAGCATCTACCCTGTGAAATTAGAGGCTGACCAGAGAAAGTTGTGGGAGAGGTTGTATGAAAAGTGAGGAAACAAGAAGAGGCTAAGCTGGGGTCAGATGGGGTGCTGAGTCCCATCAGCACGGCGGCCAGGATGGCAAATCGCCGCGCACCTTACAGGGTATGGAGAGTAGAAGATGAAGAGAGAGGGCGATCCAGGTGGGGGATTCCATAGACTTCTATAATTGTGCCTAACATTCATCTGTCCCTTCTTACAGCCAGATTTTTTTTTCAGCAGTATAAATAAATTAAGTTAAAAGTGAAAACAATAAACTCTACAATAGTGTTTGATGATTAAGTGTTAAGTGAAAGGAAGAAGAGTTAATTCGACAAACGATAGGCGAGTGTAGTTTGTGTGAATGGTTGTGTGTGTGTATGTTGGTCATTTTAATGATGTTTGAGTTTAGCAGTGAGTCTGTGACTGAAAATAGCTTCTTTTCAGCTCCTTGGTACCGGTAAGACAGTTGAGCAACATCTGGCTTTGAGAGGCAGCAGCAGCCAGCCTTGACCCCGACTCACTATTGAAAAGGACCGTCCTGAAGCGTGGGTTGTTGGAACTAGTGCCTTCCAGTCTCCAGTAAAGTGATTGGATAGAACTAGTGGCCCATAATCTTCAATGCAGTGATTGGAACTAGCGCCTCAAACAAAGTGGTTGGAACTAGCATCTCGCAGTGTCCAATGCACTGGTTGGAAGGTGCGCCTCGCAGTGTCCAATGCACTGGTTGGAAGGTGAGCCTTCCAGTCTCCAATGGAGTGGTTAGAACTAATGCCTCCCAGTCTCTAATACAGTGGTTGGAACTAGAGCCTTGCAGTGTACAACACAGTGGTTGGAACTAGCACCTCCTGGTGTCCAATGCAGTGGTTGGAACTAGAGCCTCCCAGTCTCCAAAGCAGTGGTTGGAACTAGAGCCTCGCAGTGTATGACACAGTGGTTGAAACTAGCACCTCCTGGTGTCCAATGCAGTGCCTCCCAGTCTCCAACGCAGTGGTTAGAACAAGCGACACAGTCACCAATACAGTGGTTGGAACTAGAGCGTCGCAGTGTACAACACAGTGGTTGGAACTAGCACCTCCTGGTGCCCAATGCAGTGGTTGGAACTAGCGCCTCAGTCTCCAATACAGTGGTTGGAACTAGAGCCTCACAGTGTACAACACAGTGGTTGGAACTAGCACCTCCTGGTGTCCAATGCAGTGGTTAGAACTAGCACCTCCAAGTCTCCACGCAGTGGTTGGAACTAGCCCTCCCAGTCTCCAATACAGTGGTTGGAACTAAAATCTCGCAGTGTACAACACAGTGGTTGGAACTAGCGCCTCAGTCTCCAATACAGTGGTTGGAACTAGAGCCTCGCAGTGTACAACACGGTGGTTGGAACTAGCACCTCCAAGTCTCCACGCAGTGGTTGGAACTAGCCCTCCCAGTCTCCAAGGAAGTGGTTGGAACTAGAGCCTCGTGAAGTAGCAGTGCCTCCCAGTGTGAAATACAGTGGATGGAACTAGCACCTTCCAGTGTCCAATGTAGTGGTTGGAGCAAGGACCTTGCAGTCTCCAAAAATGTGGTTGGAACCCATGCATCCCAGTCCCATGACCAAGGAACACTTCAAGAATTCCTTTTGTCTATTACCGGTTATATCCCCTTTTGCAGATTGGATCCAATATATATATTTATTAATGAATGATTTACTTATATTTTGGCATTGGCCAATATTTATTTGTAAGGCGCTATATATACATATATATTTAGCATTCTTGCACATATACTTCTATTTTTGCATAAGATCTCTAATTTGGGGTTTGCTATTTGTTTCTTGTCATTTTTGTGTGTAAATATTCTTAATTAGATTAACCCCTCATTATCTTCCCCTCAAACACCTAAGTGGCTCTGTTTGAGTGGCAGGGATTGCGAGTGCAGTCCCTGGGACCGTGCCGCCACACACACAGGTGGTCAGGAATTATGCCCATGGCACTTGGTATATTCACAGTCTCCTGTAGAATATGTATTGTAATATACTGTTACATTGACAAGGGATTGACGCGATAAGCAGTGTTTTCAGGTAGGTGGGGCTTACATTCAGGATTTATTCTATTTTTTGCTGCCCACCACCAGAATCAATTGTTAAATTTAAAAATATATTTTTGTATTAATATAGAGGAATGGTGGCTAAATTCCAAGCAGGCTAGGAAAGCTCAGATTCATCTGGTTTGGAAATGCTGTGAGCGAATAGCTGCAACAGGAAGAGTGCAAAACATTTACACTTCACTAAAAGGAGAGGTTATATCCTCACCCAGAAAATTCTAAACAAAGAGTGGCCTATAAGCTTCTTCTCTGACACACAAACCAGAGCTTTTCAAAATACATACAATTCTACATTGGTACTCTAAAGTGCAATTAATTCTCTCACAGACCCTTTTAAACCTATAAATGCACGACCATTTCACCACCACCACCAATTTCCATTCAATCCTACACTTATGACATAAAAATCACCTCACAACAGCCACAAAAAAAACAAGCAAACAGTTCTTCAGATTCAAGCAGTGTTTAGAGAAATACTGACAGTCTCGCCTCAAAAATCATCCATCGTACTGTTCACCTCACAAAAAAGAATCTCCCAGCCTCCAATCAACACAACCTCTATATCCCCCTGAACAAAAGCCCCACAATACTTAGCCTCACTTTCAAAACACACACTTGACTTCACAATAGGACAAACCTGCAACAAGGGACCCCCAAAATGGATACACTGCATATGCTCACTGGTTCAACTTTCAACAACAGAAAGACCACTAATCATGCTATACAAGCAATTCATCCATCCCACACTAAACTATGCTTCTCCATCCGAGCAGCCAACACTAGCTCCCCCAGTCAAACAGACGCCAACTCACACAAAACAAAACCCTCCCCATAAAATATGGATCCACCCAATAAATCAAGAGCGCACAAAACAAAAATACTCCCCATTAACACATCTTAACATGCTGGGTATCCTCTTCTATACAAGAACAGGGAATCCCTTCAAACCACACCACAGCCTCTGAGCAAACCAGCCAGGAAAATCACTCTCATTCTCTCCTCCCTACACACCATACCTGAGACACAATATACCCAAATCATTGCACACCACTTCTAACACATAACCCCAAGTGAGTCTATAACCATCACACTGAAAATTCCAAGTACCAAATGGAACACTAACCAATTTTGGCAGCCCTCTGACAATCACATGTTTCATCAATCAGACCTTTTGGTCTGGCATATCATGGGCCTAACTTCAGTAAAACAGGTACCTAGGTGTATGGGATTGACCACTAAAATTAGGTGTGTATAAGATTAACCATTAAAATCAGGTAGATGTGTGCCAAATGTATTTTTAGACTGATGTGTGTAATTTTGGGCCTAACTTAACTAAAATCAGGTAGTGTAGGTATTATTATCAAAATCAATGAAGGCAAACGCCAAATCGGCAGAACCTAAAAACCCTAAAGGGCCCAGAGAGCAGCAGAACATCGATAAAAGTAGAAAACAAAAACATAAAAATCAAGAGAGAAGAAAAGCCTTTACTTTCCTTTTAAATACATCACAATGATCCAACTTAATGACATCATTAGGCAGTGTTCCACAGACCGATAGTTGTAGGCAAGAAAGATCGAGAGTACTGTGTAAAATTCACTTGAGTGACCAAAAAAGCCTGTCATTCTGCCTTAATGAGTAGCACGTATCACAAAGCAGTCATGAGGGAGCTGGCATCAGACAGTGAAGTGGATGAACAAGATCGGAAAGAATTTTAAATAAATGAGTGAACATTCCAATGAGTTGATGATGCCTAAGTTCAATTGTACATCAGGGAGCAGAAATTTTGGATGGAGCAACATTTTTGTAGATCCTATCAAAGAATAACAATTAAATGTTTTAATTAAAATAATCTCACAAGCACACCTTTGGATAAATATTTCTTTTAAAAAAGTAACCTAAAGAATACATAAGATAAAAACTTTGTGTCAAAAGACACATGGTTCATTGAGAAAAGCTACAAAAATATGTTGAGATAGGGAAGTAATATTTTTAACCCAATCAGGCACAATCCTCATCTCCTCAAGAGCATTTCAAGTATCCGGAAGAACAAAGTTAGTAGAGTTTTTTTTAATGGCAGGGGGTTTTACCACTTATCTGCACTCATTTAACAAAATTGGCAACTCTGAACTCGATGTACATCTGAGATTTAAAAAATCAATGATAAAATTAGTGTTCTTGATACTTTTGTGATGAAAGGTGACCATAGTGTTTAAATATGCTTGTTGCTCCAGTAGTTAAAAAGTAAAATTCATTGGTGGACCATATTGCACCAGGAAATACAACCCATAGTAGATCCTTTTAAAAATATAATAATTCTTTTACTTTTTGGGGATTTGGACTGACAGGTTTTTTTCTTTTTCTTAGAACCACAAATATGGAATCATCAAGCCTTTATGGCAAGTCAAATAAACGTTTGTATCAAGATGAATATGATATTGAGAATGACAATAATTATAATGACAAAACTTCTAATCAATCTTTATCTCAAGATGACTCATCATCTCATTATTATACTGTTCTACTTTCTTCAAGTGAAGAAGATAATGAGTAAAAACAATGAAGAGAATGATTGCATTTCAAATGATTAGAGGCAACACCATTCAGAACTGTGTTACTGGAAGAAAGTTAGTTCAAATGATAGAAAATTCACATTTACAAGTAAGGAAAAACTTACTATTCATTCTGTTCCATCACAAGATGGAGAAATTTGGCCAATTGCTGAATATTCTGTTTTTAAATGATAATGTGGTGGATTTTATAGTTAAAGAAACCCTATGATTATACCAACCATCTATATTCTCAGCCAAATTTAACACAACACTCAATACTAAAAGCTTGCATTCCAACCAACAATGCAGAAATAAAAATAATTCTTAGGAATTATTCTATTTATTGGCTTAAATTATCAACCATGCATTTCTTCTTACTGGTCAAAAAAGTGCACTTTATGAAAGGAAAATAATTATTGATAGAATTGACAGTTTTTTTTGTTTGTTTGTTGAGAGAGCTGCATTTTCCAGATATCAATGCACCAATGGATAGTAGACTAATAAAATCTACGAGTTAAGCTCACAAATTGTAATTTATGAAACTATGATACCATTTTGAGGAAGAGTACTATTAACCAATATATACCAAAAAACAAACAAATATGGTTTTAAAATCTTGAAACTATGCTCTTCTGAGGGATATACTTGGAGCTTTGAAGTATATTGTGAAAAAAGTAAGGCCTACCAAAATTTCAGGTTTTCAGTCAGTATTGAATAGGCTAATAGATCCTCTACTTGAAAAAGAATACTCTTTACAGCTTACTCTACTTGGCTTATTCTTGCTGAATACCTGTTATTACATAATTATATGGAACAGTAAGAAGTAAGAGGAAAAGCCTAGCAATGGATGTAAAAAGAGCAAAACTGAAGAGAAATAATAGTCATAAAAAATGACCAGTTATAAAGTGGAAAGATAAAATAAATGTTTCAACAAAAATTGCCCGCCCCATGGTCGGCCAGCTCTAGGGTGACGTCCTCAATGGAGTAGTCAATGAGTTTCCTTGCATAAACTACTCCTTTCACAACGTTCATGGTAGAGTGCGGCATCACAGTCACCCGGGTGCCATGAAGTGTCTGAAGAGCACTTATCTTGGCCGCCTCGGCAGGATTCGCCGCATTCGCCAGAAGGCTCCCATCCGAGAAACGGGTCACCTTCGGCTCCCTACCAATTGCACTAGCTAATCCTCTCCTCTGATGGATCATGTTGCCCTTGGACAACATGGTGCCATCAGTGGAGCGAATAACGAGGAAGTATTTGAAGCCAGCAGGCTCGAAAATGTCAGGTAACCTCTGAATAAGGGGCCTCGATGTCATCGATGCTCCGCCCTGTGCACTTTTAGTCTTAGTCAGGAGTTCTGCAACCGGAGGAGCAGAGGGGCCGGATGTGCCGATCTTGGCTTGGTCGCTTGCCAAAGTGGCAGCAGACCCATCCATCCCCGTAGTCTCCGCGGGTGGAGAGGAGTCCCGAGTCTTCTTAGTCTTTGTCTTTTTTGGAGAGGAGGGCAGGGAATGAACCCGCTTTTCACCTCTGCCGATAGGAGCCCCTAGGCCAGATGGACCGGCCTCAGCCAGGTCCTTCTCTGAAATGAGAAGGTCCTGGTGGTCGCAGGGGCACCGGTTGGAGGAGATCCCTCCCCTCCTTGTACTGCGTCGGAACCCTCAGCCATTTGAGGAGGACCTTGCATAAGGGCGGATTCATGTTCGGTGCTTGGCGCCGAGCCCGGATTTTCCCCCATGGAAGGCCCGACCATCTGAGGCTGGGTTTCCTCAAGGACCATGTCTATCACAGGAAGGGCCTCCAGTTGGCCATCCCCTCCCACGACATCGCAGGTCCCCTTGGCAGCATCACCAGTCTTTTGCGTGGAGGCACAGGCCTTGACCCCCGGCAAGGTTTAATATTCTTGCCAGCAGGTTTTTTGAGGGAAGCGACCGAAGGGGAATGGCTTCCCTCTCCCCCCTAAAGGGGGTTTGCCCTACTGAGCCACTTACATGAGGAGCGGTCAGCAATGGGCTGCCTGCTGGCTTTCTTGGTAGTCCCCTTAGAAAGAAAAAGGAGGGACTGCCGCTGGAAAAAGGGAGGTGCCCAAAAGCACCTCCAGATAAGGGGGTGAGGGGGAGTCCCCTTCACTCGTAGGTGTAGAAGAGGAGTAAGCCTCCTCTCCGGTTAAAGAAATATGGAGGGTCCCCTGTGCAAGCACAGGGAGGACAATCTCCATTTTTTCGGTGGAGCTGCTCGAGGGCAGTTCCATTGATGAGCAAGGGGAAATTAGGCGGAGATTTTGTTTTTTAACATCATTGGGCATGGTGACCCTAAATTTTCTGCGGGACGCAATAGCTCACCACCTCTCACAGTTGCCCGCACTGCAAGAGGTGCTTACAGGCCTGGCAGAACCAGGTGCCGCAATTTGGGACCACTCCTCCCGCCTGGTGGCCTGGCAGTCCATCAGCATGGCGGCTCCACCTTAAACACCGCGTAAAAAGATAGATTGTGAAGAGGAGAGGAAAAGGTATGCGAGGAAGGTATGGGTGGGGATGAAGCAGGTTGTTAAAAAAAAACATCCCAAACCGGAGCTCAGGGGTTAGGGAATGTTGTCCCCTCCCCCCCAGCCCCGATCTGGATCTTGAGAAGAAGGTCAGCATCCACCCTGTGAAATTAGAGGCTGACCAGAGAAAGTTGTGGGAGAGGTTGTATGAAGAGCAAGGAAACAAGTGTTTTGAAGGAAGAAGAAGCTAAGCTGGGGTCGGGCGGGGTGCTGAGTCCCCTCAGCACGGCAAATCGGCGTGCCCCTTACGGGGGACAACAAAAACAAAACAAAAAGGTAAACAAAGCTGAGTAGCCTAGCTCAGTGTGTACTGGGTATTGCTAACATTAGTTACACTTGTTACCACATTCAACAAAAAAGAAAACATGATAGCTTTGATGCAGTTAGACACGCTTTATTGTTTTTAACATATAACTGTTTAAATTGTAATATTTATCAATGTGGCCACCCTCGGTAGCGAGCACACGCTCCAGTGGTCAGATAGGCAACTTGAAAAGGCCATGCACAGGTTGTAGACAAAGTATGTCATCATGCTGGCCAACAAACTGTTGGTGGAGGCCTAGAGCTCATCTATGTTGTTACGGCAGACCTTGCATGCCTTGCCCTCAACATGCACCTACATAATGTACATGATGGGATTGAGGTTATGCAACTGCAGCAGTACAAAACAGGCAGAAAAACTATATAAAATTAAGGGAGGGTAGGGTAGGGAGCTGGAGATGTCGATAGGACAAGGCGATAAATGACACCTGGGGCCATATGGCCCCAAAAGAGCCATAGAAAAATTCTGGTGGGCCACAGAATATCTTGGGAGTGAGGGGGACCACAGAGCTTCATTTTCTTATAAAATTATTATAGTAATTCAAAAATTACCTAATTATCTGCCTTTTGACAATATGGCATATTTGACTATATGTAGTTCTTCATAATCTGTTAATCTAGTGACAAGCAACTATTTATGGGTTACTAATCATAAAACATTCAAGTTTCTTTTTCTTTGATATACAACAACATTGTAATGATTTATTAGATATACGTTTGGCAGTGTTGTATCTATGTTCAATACCCACAGCACCAATACTCGTTGCAGTTGCTAACTCAGTCTGTATCCAAGTTCAAAGTTGTACCATCATTTTTCTCTGACAATCTTTTTTGTGTGCAGTATTTTTTTATTTTGGCAAGTATCTTTTCAATCATCATAAAATAACTAATATTATATGTTGACTAAATATAATATTTATAAAATATATGCTAACAATAAGAATTTTTTTATGTTTATTCTTTACTATGTCATATTTCTAGTAGATATAACATCTCTAATGATTACTTTAATTCTCTTTAAATTAATTGCTAACAATAACATCATCGTGCGCTTGCATTACAGCTGCGTGACGATGCTTATACAAAATGTTTATTGATTCAATAAATATTACGTTTCCTGGTGGTAATATTTGCTTACATTTATCTTCATTATGTGCTTAAATGGTGCATAAGCATAATGCCAACTGTGAATACCAGCCTTCATAAGCTCTACAAGTTATTAATTGTTTCTTAAGGCGAAGTGGAACACGCTCCACCATACAGCTTTGCGATCTAAAATTGAGTTGTAGACTGTTTACATACAAATGTTTGAACATATGCGTTTTCATCTTCTCAATTATTTTATTTTAGGTTTTCAAGGAAATTAAGAAAATTTTATTTTATTTACAACTCAATATACACACATATATATATATATATATATATATATATATATATATATATATATATATATATATAGAGAGAGAGAGAGAGAGAGAGAGAGAGAGAAAAATATATATATTTGTATTCCACAGATTACCCATGGCTGATAAGGTGAAAAAGAAATGTCGACAATACTCAAGCGAGTCTTTAACATATTGTTTTATACAGTCTCCAAATAATATAATAAAGCCAATGTGTCTTATATGTATGAGAGAGCTTTCTAATGAAGTTTATAATATATCTGGAGTATAAGCACAAGGATAAGAAAGACAAACCGTTAGATTTTTTTTAAAGAATCTCCATGATGCTTTCCAAAGAAGGAACACCATTGATTATATGCCAAGTGCGACATTCTACCTTTCAGATATATTTGACAAGCTAAACATGCTGAACAAACAGCTACAAGGTAAAAATACAAATCTTTTAACTTCCAAAGAGGCAATCAGCTCTTTCCTTGGAAAACTTAATCTGTTAAGGATTAATATTGGAGGTGAGAAATTGTTACATTTTCCAACCCTCGCCACTATTGAAGAGGAGCTGCATGAGGTTGATATTTTAGTGTGCATTGATCATTTGAAAAAATTGCACAATGATATGGAAATTAGGTTCAAAGATCTCTTGGAAATGAATATTCCAAGTTGGGTGGTAGACCCATTTAAGACAAATGCTGCTGATGTTCACATCATACTGCAAGAAAGCCTCATTGAGTTGCAGAGTAATCAAACTGCTCAAGCTAAATTTAAACATGGCCTCAATAACTTATGGAAAAGTAGTGAAATTGCAATAAAATTCCATTGTTTTGGCAGGCAGTAAAATTATATTTCATTGCCTTTCTAACATCTTACCTAGTTGAGTCAGGTTTTAGGAGTTTCTCACCTAGTATCAAAAGCTCACAACTGCTTAGAAATTGTAACTAAAGGTGATCTTTGCCTGTCTCTAACAACCATGGACCCTGACATTGAAAAATTTGCGCAACTATATCAGCCACAAGGATCTCACTGAAAAAAAAAACACACAAAGAAAGCTAATATGAAATATGTTTTTATTTTGCTAAAGGATTCTATTTTTTTGAAGTCAAAAGATAATCATTTTTTAAAGATTACTTATTTTCTTGGTGTCCATGGAAGTTTTTTGTTTTGCTATTATATCAGAGAAATAACGTATGATCTTACATGGACATATATGTACAATTAATGGACACTGATATTTTTATGGAAGGTATTATAATATTGATATACTATTTTTCCTGCTAATAATGCAAAGGGGTCCACAGAAATATTAAAGATCCCAAGGGGGGCCATGAACTAAAAAAGGTTGGGAATGACTGGTCTAGACTACAAGGAGTCCCTAGGCAATATTAAATTGCTGGAAGTTAGATTAGGCGGCATCTACAGGGTTTTTCTTACTTCTGAAATATGTCAAGCGGCGGGAGCCTATGAAGGGAACCGGAGGAAAGGGAAGGGACCAGAGGTTGGAAATTTTCCATGGAACGTGTTGAGGGCTGGGATGTTGGGCCAGATGAGGAGGGCCACAACGAGGGTATTTTTTTTTTTAAGAGCTCATCTGGCGACTGCCTACTTGGGCATTAGTCGCCGTATTAAAACTGGCCTAGTTCTAGGCTACTTTAAAATGAAATTAAAGAGAAAAAAAAAACCACAAAAAAACAACACCCCAAAAGGGGGAAAGGAAGCAAGCTGGTGCGTCGGGGAGAGGTCCCCCCGGCGCAGGAGCGTGCAACTAAAGAAAAAAACAAACAAACAAAAAACAAAAAAAATGCAAAAAAACAACAAAAAAAACAAACAAACCTTGCTTAAATAATAGGGAGAAGGCCGGCCTCCCCCAAGAAGTCAACAAGTCCACAAGTCAGTGTGCACGAATCTGTCCCAAGCACAAGGGACAGGCGGTAGCGACCCCGCCCATCCCGGTACTGGGACAGGTATCGTGCGCGAAGATCACCCAGACTGGGACATTCGACAAGAATGTGCCGAACAGTCTGGGGGACGACGCAGTCGTTGCAATAGGGCGCAGGCGAGCGCTCCATCAGATAGCGATGCGTCACACGAGTGTGTCCGATTCGGAGACGACAGAAAGCAACCTGAAGCCGCCGCGCCATTGAAGAATAGGTCCATGGGAACAGTCGCGGCGCAATGGCACGCAACTTTAAGTTCCCCTCGACCGTCTCCCATCTTCTTTGCCAAGCAGTCCGAAGAGCTGCCCGTATTCCTGCCATGTAGTCGGTGTGAGGAAGAGCGAAACGCTGGTCCGGTCGCAGAGTCCTCGCGGACTCTTTGGCGCGCTCATTCCCCGCAATTCCTACATGTCCAGGAACCCAGCAGAAGATAATCTCGACATCTGCCCGGCTCGCCAAAACCGTGGCGTCACGGATATCGCGAACCAGGGGATACGGAGATTCCAATGCCCCGAGAGCACTCAGGGCGCTTTGTGAGTCGCTATAGATCACAATCCGGTCTCCGAACCGGGCACGTCGCGTAATCTCCCGTACCGAGTGGTGTATTGCCACCAGCTCGGCCGTGAAGACAGACGCAGCGCCTGGTAGAGCCCCGCTGACTTCAAAGAGAGGGGATACGGCGTGGAAGCCGACCCCCTCTTGGGACTTGGAGCCATCTGTATACACTGGCACGGTACCAGCGTGACACGATGTGTGCTCCAAAAAGGTCGAACGCAATACTCCCGGCGCAGTACAAGCTTTGGGAGCAGAGGCGTGGCGACAAATAGCCAAATGTGGTACCCTCCAGGGTGGCGTCCTGGGCAGAACCAGGGGCGCCACCGGCCCGAGAGCTATATCTACCTCTCGAAGGAGTTTCCTGGCCCTAAACCCAAAGGGCTTAGGGTATGACTGGCGTCTCTCGGCGGCATAGGCACCATCGAGATCAGCTGCGGATGCAGTGAGAGCTGTTGGCGACTGAGGGAGGCGCCGGGCTCGCGCGTACAGGCGAGTGATGCACTGCACGCGGCGCAGAGCGAGTGGCATCTCCCCAGCATCGACCAACAGGCTCTCAATGGGGGAAGTGCGGAAGGCACCGGTCGCAAGGCGAAGGCCAGTGTGGTGGATCGAATCCACCTTCCGCAATAAACGCTCGGCTGCGGATGCATAAAACTCGCATCCGTAGTCGAGCTTCGAGCGAAAAAAGGATCGATAAAAAAGTAAGGCGGTAGCCCTATCAGCGCCCCAAGCGCTGAACGTCACGGAACGGAGAATGTCCATGGCGCGGGTACAAGAGACCCTAAGGCTGCGAATATGAGCCTCCCAGGTGAGGCGTCGGTCGAATACAAGACCAAGGAAACGGTGCGACTCAACCACATCCAGGCGCACCCCATTAAGAAACAAATCTGGGTCGGGGTGAAGCCGTGGATGGCGGCACAAGTGCACCACCTTAGTCTTGGCCAAAGAAAACCGAAACCTGTGCGCTTCGGCATAGCGAGAGACGCGGTTCAATGCCTGTTGGAGTCGACGCTCCAGAGTTGGCATCTGGGCCGCGCCAAAAGAGATCGAAAGGTCGTCCACGTAGAGCGTAGCGAGAACATCTTCCGGCAGCACCGAGGTGATGCCGTTGATGCTCAGGGCAAAGAGTGTGACACTGAGGACACTTCCCTGCGGGACACCCTCTTCCTGCTCCTTTGGGCCGGAGAGGGCTCCCCCCACCCGTACGCGGAATCGACGATCTCGCAAAAATTCAGATATAAAAATTGGGAGGCGTCCCCTCGCCCCCATCGTGTGGAGAGTCTCCATGATACCGTATCGCCATGCGGTATCATAGGCCTTCTCCAGATCAAAAAACACCGTGGCGTAGTGCTGTCTACGAAGGAAAGCCTCGCAGACGGCACTTTCCAGTCGGAGCAGAGCATCCGACGTGGAGTGGAGCTTACGGAAGCCGCACTGTGCAGAAGACAGATGGCCTCCGCTGTCCAGGAAATAGGCTAATCTAACATTTACCAATTTCTCCATCAACTTGCACACGCAAGAGGTTAGAGAGATTGGGCGGAAACCGGTCGGAGTAGAGTGATCTCTCCCCGGCTTGCGAAAGGCGAGCACAGTAGCGATTCGCCAGGAGTCTGGGAGAAGACCTTCCACCCAGATCCTGTTGAACAAATCTAACAGAAAGGCCATGCCTCGCTCACCCAGGTGTCGAAGCATGGCGTACGGGACATCGTCCGGACCATGGGCGGTGTCCGCGCACGAAGCGAGAGCGGAACGCAACTCACTCACAGTAAACTTGTCGTTGAAGGGTTCTCCGCCTCTGGAGGTAAAGTCCAGCCGGCGGCCTTCCGCGACATCACGACGTGCATTGAATGCTGGCGGAGCAGCATCACGGCTAGAGAATGCGGAAAAAGCGGTCGCTAAGGATTCCGCCACGGACGCGGGGTCCGAGATTGCGGTCCCATTCTCCTGGAGAACGGGAGGGGGGTCCTGCGAGAACTTGCCCCGAATCCTTTTGACTCGCTTCCACACCTCAGCTAAAGGGGTCTTCCCGTTAAGTGAAGACACGTATGCCCGCCAAGAAGAGCGGCGGGCGTGCTTCGAAATATACCGGAACCTAGCCCTAGCCCGACGAAATTCAGCGACACTGAAATCGTTCGGGCGGCGCTTATAGCGCATGTAGGCATAACGCTTCTGTTTGAGGGCCGTCTCACACTCGGCCGACCACCATGGGAGTGGTCGGCGTGCAAAACGGCCAGACGTCCTAGGAATAGTAGTCAGGCCTACGGCGATGAGGTTGCCGGAGAAGAACTCGAACGGCCTCATCTACCGACCTAAACTCCTCGACTGAGATAGAGAATTCAGTCATTTCCTGAAATGCAGGCCACCGCGCCCGCGCCAAGCACCACCGAGGTGGTCTCTCAGGCGGCAGTTGCCCTGAAAATGATATTTGAATGGGAAAGTGATCACTACCATGGAGGTCATCGACCACCCCCCAATCAAAATCAGGCTGTGCATCCGAAGAGCACAAAGATAGGTCAAGGCAAGAAAATGAAGCGGTTCTCGGACAGTGATGCGTAAACTCATCCACGTTTAGGACACCCATCTCAAGCTCTTCGATCAGATCGGCAAGGACTTGTCCCCTGGGATTTATGGAGTAATCTCCCCAGAGAGGATGCCTGCCGTTCAGATCTCCAAGCAAGAGATAGGGCCTCGGCAACCGTGCCACGACGCGGCGGAAGTCCCCCGCGTCGAAGTCAGCTGACGGTGGAATGTACGCAGAAATGATAGTATACCTCCTATCCAGGTGCAGCTGCACAGCCACTGCCTGAAAGGAGGTATCTAAAGAGAAAGGAAGAACGGAGACATCATGCCGGGTGTAAACCGCGCATCCCCCAGCCCGGCCATCCCGCGGTGGTGGGGTCGCAAGACCCTTATACCCCGGGAGGGCAGGCAGCGGGCACGCGCCTAGCATGGTCTCCTGCAAAAAAATAGCTAACGGGGAACGGGACGAGACGAGCCTCCGCAGCTCCTCCCAGTTGGCCCGGAGTCCACGGCAATTCCATTGAAGGAATATGCCCTCCAGGCCTAGCTCGGAGGAGACGCGGGGGCCCTCTTCGAATTGAAGACCCTCACGGGAATGGCCGTACGCTTCCCGGGGCAGAACCCCGGGCGCTGTTGGCCGGACAAAGCGCTGAAGGCGCTGTCGCCTTCGAGGACTTATTGGGGGAGGTTGGGCTCGCCATGCGAGTCTTTTCCTCCCTCCGCCTCGAAACCTTAGGCGGGCGTTGCGGCTTGGGAGGCGGGGGGCCCTCTTTTCGAGGAACCACCGTCTCCGAGCCACTCGCTCCACCTCGGGGCGTGGGCGAAGGGGCCGAAGCTCCTTTGTTGCTGTCCTCCTTTCGGGGAACAGCTTTAGGAACCCCGGAAGATGGCCTAGCGACCATCTTCAGGGGTGTTGCCTCCTGTGAGTCTAACGACTCTGTGGAGGCGCGTGGCCGTTTCGCCTTACGGGAAACGGTCACGCTGGGGGAAGAGGGGGGAGCCCTGGTATTAGCCGGGGCTGGGTGTGAACCCTTTTTGCCGCCAGCTCTACCAGGGGAGCGCCCGGGTGTAGTAGAGCCCGCAGAAGGGCTCCGAATGGGCGCGGAAACAACCGTGCTCGTTGGCCTGGATGGGCCAGGAGCAGAGGGTGCTTTTCTAACTATTGAGGCATATGACGTCCCAGGCAGAGCCGGGCGCGCCAGGACCAAGTCCTTAGCCTCGCGGAATGAGAGTCGATCCTGGGCCTGAACGGCCAGGATTTCTTTCTCAAGGAGATATGCACCACATTGCTTCGAAGAAGCAGGGTGCGGCTCTCCGCAATTGACACACTTGGCCACACACGATTTGGACTTATCGTGTGCGACCTTGGAGCAATTTACACAGACTTCGGGTGACCCCGATTTTGCACGTCTACATGATCGATTCGTGTGGCCGAAGCGGTGACAGTAATAGCACCGCCGCGGCAGTGGCACGAATGCCTTCACGCGGTAGCGGTACCAACCGGCACGCACCGACTCAGGGAGCTTGTCACAGTCGAACGTGACGAAGAGTGTAGGGGTGGGTCTCGAGGCCCCTCCCTGTTTTCTCATCACACGTTCGACCTTGACCGCCCCATGGTCGGCCAGCTCTAGGGTGATGTCTTCTATGGAGTAGTCAACGAGTTCCCTCGCATAAACTACTCCTTTTACAAAGTTCATGGTAGAGTGCGGCGTCACACTCACCGGGGTGCCATGAAGTGTCCGAAGAGCACTTATCTTGGCCGCCTCGGCGGGATTCGCCAGAAGGCTCCCGTCCGAGAAACGGGTTACCTTCGGCTCTCTACCAATTGCACTAGCTAATCCTCTCCTCTGATGGATCATGTTGCCCTTGGACAACATGGTGCCATCAGTGGAGCGAATAACGAGGAAGCGTTTGAAGCCAGCGGGCTCGAAAACGCCAGGTAACCTCTGAATGAGGGGCCCCGATGTCATCGAGGCTCCGCCCTGTGCACTCTTGGTATTAGTCTTCTTTGTCAGGGGCTCCGCAACCGGGGGGGCAGAGGGGGCGGATGTGCCGATCTTGGCTTGGTCGCTTGCCAGAGTGGCAGCAGACCCATCCGTCCCCGCAGCCCCCGCGGATGGAGAGGAGCCCCGAGTCTTTTTTGTCTTTTTAGTCTTTTTCTTTTTCGGAGAGGAGGGCGGGGAATGAACCCGCTTTTCACCTCCGCCGGCAGAAGTCCCCAGGCCAGATGGACCAGCCTCAGCCAGGTCCCTCTCCGAAATGGAGAAGGTCCTGGTTGTCGTAGGGGCACCTGTCGGAGGAGATCCCTCCCCTCCTTTTACTGCCTCGGAGCCCTCAGCCATTTGAGGAGGACCTTGCATAGGGGCGGATTCGGGTTCGGTGCTTGGCGCCGAGCCCGAATTCCCCCCCATGGAAGGCCCTACCGTCTGAGGCTGGGTCTCCTCAAGGACCATGTCTATCACAGGAGGGGCCTCCAGTTGGCCATCCCCTCCCAGGACATCGCAGGTCCCCTTGGCAGTATTGTCACTAGTCAGGTGGTGTGGGGAGGCACAGGCCTTGACCCCAGCAAGGTTTAAAATTCTTGCCAGCAGGTCTTTTGAGGGAAGCGACCGAAGGGGCCTGGCTTCCCTCTCCCCCCTAAGGGGGTTTGCCCTACCGAGCCGCTTGCACGAGGGGCGGTCGGCAATGGGCTGCCTGCTGGCTTTCTTGGCAGTCCCCTTAGAAAGCAAAGGAGGGACTGCCGCTGGAGATAGGGAGGTGCCCGAAAGCACCTCCAGAGAAGGGGGTGAGGGGGAGTCCCCTACACCCGTAGGCGTAGGAGAGGAGTAAGCCTCCTCTCCGGTTAAAGAATTATGGAGGGTCCCTTGCGCAAGCACAAGGGGGGGGACCTCCATTTTCTCGGTGGAGCTGCCCGAGGGCGGCTCCGTTGATTTTCTTGGGGAAGTTGGGGGTTGGGTTTTTTGGTGTTTTTTTTCATTCATGGGCATGGTGACCCTCTTTTTATTACGGGACGCAATAGCTCATCACCTCTCGCAGTTGCCCGCACTGCGAGAGGTGCTTACAAGCCCGGCAGAGCCAGGTGCCGCCATTCGGGACCACCCCTCCCGCCTGGTGGCCTGGCAGTCCTTCGGCATGGCGGCTCCACCTTGAACACGGCGTAAAAAATATAGGTTGTGAAGAGGAGAGGAAAAGGGATGTGAGGAAGGTATGGGTGGGGATGAAGCAGGTTGTTAAAAAAAACCCATCCCGAACCGGAGCTGAGGGGTTAGGGAACAATGTCCCCTCCCCCCTCAGCCCCGATCCGGGGTGGTTGGCTTGAGAAGGTCAGCATTCTACCCTGTGAAATTAGAGGCTGACCAGAGAAAGTTGTGGGAGAGGTTGTATGAAAAGCGACGAGGTAGGGGAGAAATCGGGCTATCTGAAGGAAGGAAGAGAGGCTAAGCTGGGGCCGGACGGAGCGCTGGATCCCGTCAGCACGGCGGCCAGGATGGCAAATCACCGCGCCCCTTACGGGGAACACACAACGAGGGTAATTGATTCAAGCTCAAAGATGTTGAGGGGCCATCTCCTGCAGTTCAAGGCCGGTGACAAAGCCCATGGCCACAAGGGGAGGCATTAACCACGATGTGAGGGCCTTGGGTTCTAGGGAACTTCCACTTCACCCACTTGTGGGTAATGCGCAGTTCTCCGGGAGCTGGTCGAAGCATAATTGCATCCAGATGAAAGGGAGGTATATCACAGGGGCTATGAAGTTAGGCAAGCCCGCGAGGTGGAGCCAACACTTTCGCGGGATGAGGTTTACAGTGACGTACTCGAGAATGTGCACTGTCATCCTTCATGGCCATGGTCAGGTGTGTGGCGGTGTGATGGAGGTCGGTTTCCATGCCGAGGTTGGTAATCTGCTTTCAGTCGCCAAGACACACTTGTTGAGGTTCAAGTTCATGGAGCTATTCTTAACCAAGGAAAGGAAGCGGCGACTTGGTACCGATGGCCAACACGTCATCCAGGTATGTGTGAGCAGATACACCAGCCATAGGGGCCCACTGATTGATGACGGAGGAGAGGGCCATCTGCATAATGAACGGTGCCACCGAGAAGCCCATCGGGAGGCGTTTGAAGCGGCAGTGGGTGCCATTCACTATGAAGTCAAAGTGATGACAGGCAGAAGGCTGTACCTAATATGGTAAAAATCATCTTTTAGCTCCAACTTTATCGCAAAGTGGGCGGGAGAGGATGAGTCAAAGAGCTTTTTAATTGAAGGTAACCAAAAGGAGGGAGGGTTGTATGGTTCGCAGGCGGCGGACATGTCGTAAATAATACAAGCAGTCCTGTGGGTTTAGGGACCCCAAAGACTCGGTGGGCCTTGGTGATCCTGCCAGACTTGACTACAAACTTATAGTCATAAGTTTGTACTAACGTCTAAGTGAATGGAAACAAACCTCTGAATGTGAGTAAAGTCACATTGAGGTTGTTTATTCGCTGTATAGAATCTCATTTGAGATTAAGTTGATAAAATCAGCATATGCTGATACAGCTTTTGGTTCAGATCCAGTGGTAAATGGTAAATCCTGCATCTATCAGCTTAGTGGTAAAAGGGCATTTAAATAGACAAAATGTAGTTCTTTACCTAGAAGCCTAGAACAAGTGTCCTTTGACCATGTTCCAATCAGTTGAATAAATAATCAAATGTTTGAAACCAATGGGCTCAAAGAAGTTGGCATTCTCTTGATGGGGGAGTCTCAACAATATCAGAAATCCATTCACCTTTTTATCTGCTGGGAAATAGTCCCTTCACCCAATCCAAATGGGGCATCTTTGGTTGGGTCATCTGCCACATCAGTACAAGATCTATCAATCCCTAAACACCCCCACACACACAACTTCCCAGGAGAAGAAGCTTTACTTCACTGCCGTCCATTTTTTTTAAATAGAAGAGGGTTGGCTGAGAATAGATGAAGCAGCCTCTCAGCCTCGACTTTCTCTGATATAGGAAAGGATCAAGTTCATGAGGGCCCCTTTGAGGGGAACTCTTCAGAAATAGAAAATACATAAAATATTTTTGTCAAATGAGAAGACCAAACATCTTTTATGGATACAAATGTATAGAACTATGAATATTTACAGTGGTATTAATAAATGGCTATTGATTTTGGAATATTGGTAGAAAAGAGAAGCATAACACTATTCAACTAACTTTAAAGAAGTTTTCTTCTTTATAAAAAAAATGCTTTCAAGTTTGAATAATGTTCAATCAATTTTAGATATGTTTCTCTGGACAAAAAATTACTTAAAGTAATGAGCTTTTTATTTTCCATGACTAATTATAACTATTTTTATTGGTTCTTAAACTTTATGTGGTTTTGATATATGCTGAGACATGGGAGGGTTAATTACACAAACTAATATGAGTGAATCCTTATGAAAAATGGCTTAATTTTACTCAAGATTGGAAGCAATATTTCTAAAAGGCAATAATGGAGGGGTGTTAGAAAGGATATGTTTCTGCCTCATTTATTGAAACAAGGTTCTAATTACCTGCATCAGTTGATGAGTCTTGATGCTCCTGCATTTTCTTGGAAGTCCTTTTTGGGGGTGACATCAAAATATCTGTTAGGAAAAAGGTTAAGAAATGGAGAGCTATTTTGGTCAAAGTGATTTTGATAATTTCTGAACCAGTTTAGATAACTAGTTCAGTAATCCTACCATACCACGTGCAATTAGCTTACTTCCTATCCAAAATAGTATCCACTTTATCCTAATTGAGTCGTGTATTTTTAACATTTTTCATCTCTCTTCAAGTGTTTACTGGAGACCAAAAACCAAAGTGGGGAACTACCGTCTTGAACACATTTTCAAATTGATAAGTTATAATAAGAGAAAATATATTGAGTACAAACTATGAGGTTAAGTAATAAGTAATTTCCCTTTTTGTCAAATATATTTATTCATGAATGGCTCACAATTAAATAATTTCAATTAATAGTATATTCAACATTTTTGTCAATCACCTCTTGCCATTTATAGGGTGTCTACTTGTTTGGTGATTTTGAATTCAAGGACTTTTCAAGGATTTCAAGAATTTTTAAAAAAATAATCAAGGACTGATTTTAGCCATTGTTTTTTTCTTTAAATTATTAGTTACACGACCCTTCTATGTTTTATTACATTTATGAGACATCATTTATTTAATTAAATAATTTCTATCATCAAAAACTATCCATTTCATGAAAATTTAGTACCTACATTGGGAAATGTTTCTATTTTGTGATATAAATATATATTTTAAAACATTTAATTTTACTCAGCCCCACAATTACCTAAATTATACTTAGCAAAAATATCCAGCACTTTCCATTCTTTTTAACAAATTTTTTGTTTCAAAATGACCCCCAAACACTGAATCATGAAGCATTTAGGAGAAAATCTCTGAAATATTTCAAGTGAAAATTAAATGCATTACAAAACAGAATGAAAATTCATGATTCAGTGGTTACCTTTTAATTTTATTTTTTATTTAATCATGTTTGATGGTTACAATTTCCTTATCAAGAACCCATTTTTGCTCCAAAATCCAATTTTAGTCTTTGTTTCTCATCTTTTTCTTTGATCACAGCATCAGTTTGTCTTTTCTTGGCTTCCATGTCTGTAAGACTTTTGTCCTGCATCCTTTTTTTTTCAAGAGCTTATTGGAACAGGCGAGAAGAATTCCTAACTGCGGGCATAAGTGACTTGGTTACTTTAAACTCAGTTACAAGGAGTAACAAGCAAAGGAAGTACCCTAAGAGACCTTACGGTCCATTCAAAGAGGGTACCTTTGGACTAGCAATCGAGCAGGCACATGGCTGCTCAATTGTTTTGCGTCCCTGAACAGCCACTTTTCAAGACTTTGTCTAGTGTTGACTTGAACTAGTCAACAGATTCACTGTTGACAACTTCCACTGGAAGTGCGATCCACTTACTGAAGGTACTGTAAGTGAAAAAATTTCCACAGATTGCGGTTATAACGCTTCAGTTCAAGTTTGAAGCCATGATTGCACGTTATGTTCTCACTCAGTGTGAAAATATCCCGGTAGTCAACATTGTCGAACCTTCAAAGTATTTTGAAAACTTTAATGAGCTGACCAAGGAATCTACGGGTTTCCAGCGAGAACAGATTTAATTCCCTTAGTCTATCCTCATAACTTTTATGTCGGATAGAGGGAATCAACTTGGCTGCCCTGGCTTGTACGTGTTCCAACCTTGCGATACCCTTTTGAAATGAAGGAGTCCAAAATTGTCAGCATACTCCAAGTGCGGATGAACGAGCGAGTTGTACAGACAAAGTACTATCTCCTTGTTACGGTATCCAAACTGGCCCTTTATGTAGCCTAACATCCTTTGGGCTTTCTTTTCTCCCTCGATGCACTGTTTTGAGAACTTGAGGTCACTAGTGATTGTTACACCCAAGTCCATCTCAGTGTCGGTGGATTCAATAGCAGTGCCCTTAAGGATATACTGAGATTGGGGGTTTCTGTGGCCGATATGCATCACTTTGCATTTGTTCACGTTAAAAGGCATTTGCCATGTGTCCGACCACTCCCCAATCTTTCCAAGATCTTCCTGCAGGCGGGCATTATTTCCATCCTTCGCAATGTTCATACCAAGCTTGGTATCGTCGGCAAATTTGGAAATCTTGGCAACCATGTCACCGTCCATGTCATTGACGTAGATGATGAATAGTAGTGGTGTCAGGACAGAACCTTGAGGCACTCCGCTAGTAACGGGCACCCACTCAGAAGCCTGTCCATTCACCACCACCCGTTGCCGTCTGCTACTTAGCCAGTTCTCGATCCAGCCGGCTACTTTTCCATCTATGCCCAGCGCTCGCACTTTCCGGAGAAGGCGGCGGTGTGGTACCTTATCAAAGGCTTTCTGAAAGTCTTAGTACACCAGATCCACCGCCTTGTCCCGATCCTGCTCACTGAACACGGTGGAAGAATTCCACAAGGTTCGTCAGGCATGACCGTTGCCTTCGGAAGCCGTGCTGGGAACTCCTCAGTAGCAGGTTTAACTCTAAATACGTCATTTTGTCCACCATGATGCTCTTCATGAGTTTACCGACTATTGAAGTCAGACTGATAGCTCATTAGCTTGATGGGGGGCTTCGGTCTCCTTTCTTGAAGATAGGAGTCACCTCCGCCTCACGCCAGTCTCTAGGTTTCGCATTCGGGCCGGATTGACCTGTTGAAGATTGCGCTCAGGTGTCGTGACACTTGATCGGGCACTTCTTTTAACACCTTAGATAGAAACCCATCCGGGCCAGATGACTTATTCGTCATTAGGTCAGTGATCTTCTTTTTTATTTCCCTTTCAGTGAAGTCCATATCCTCCAGCTTTTACCCCCCCGAGTAGGAATCCATTGGCTGGGGAATGGGACCACACTCTTCAGTAAACACTGAAGAGAAGTAGTCATTGAGGAGGTTAGCATTTTCTGCATCCGAGTGCTTTAATGCCCCCTCCTCATTTCTCAAAGGGCCAATCGTTCGACAGATTGGTTTACGGCTGTTCACATATCCCAAAAAACTCCTTGGGATTCTCTTTACAGAGTCTCGCCACTCGGAGTTCCTCAGAACACTTATCCGCCCTTATGCTGGACTTTACTCTCCTGGCTAGCCTCCGGTATTCGTTAAAGTCACCCGAGATCTTTGATTGCCGGTACACAGTTCTCTTCTTCCTAAGCAGTTGGCCGATTTCTCTATTAAACCGCTTTGGTTGAACAGAAGACCAACGGGGACATTTCAGAGGGATGATACGCGATTGAAGACTCATGAATGTGGTTTTGAAACTGTTCCACGAGTTTTCAACATCGCACACTTCTAGCCTCGCGTCAGTCAGTCCAGCACGAAGACCTGCAAAGTCTGCTCTTTTCAAATCAAGTTCCCTCGATTTACTAGTCGCAGGCCCTGCCTTCGGGACTTTGACTACAAATCTAATTATTCAGTGGTCACTGCCACCGAGCTCTTCACCAACAGAGAGGTCCTCAACTATGTCATCCTCAGAGGTGAAAACCAAGTCGAGGATATTGTTTCCTCTCGTTGGCTCCATCACCCATTGAGCGAGGAACTCGTTCGCGAACTCCAGGAGTAGTGCGTTCTCGCCACAGGGTTCTCTGGTTTCCCAGTCAACTTGTGTGTTGAAATCACCCATGACGATACACACTCTGTCTTTGACAAGTTCTCCTAGTAGCTGGTACAGATCTCTGTCCTTTTCAACGAGTTGGGCAGGAGGTCTATAAAGCACCAGGGGCCTGTATTTGGCAGGACCTATCTCTAGGTCAACACCAAGTAGTTCATGGTCGGATACGATGTTGCAATCCGCCGAGTTGCGAGTATTCTTGACATACAACATCACACCGCCACCCTCTCTGTTTGGCCTATCTTTCAGGAAGAGCTGGTAACCGGGAATCGTGAATTCACCTTCAAAATCTCGGCTTGAGGTTTTTATCCACGACTCTGTAATGGCCACCATCTCAGGTTCCTCTGTTGCTACGAGGCCACAGAGCTCAAGAAACTTATTCCTGATTGACCTCGCATTGAACAGAAGAACTTTGAGGGAGTCCCCTAGTGTAGGACTCCCTACGCTCTTCCGTTTCCCGGCTCTTCTGTTTTCATGGTGACACCCTTTTTGACGATCTCCGAGAAGGTCGTTCCAGGAGTGACACGGGCGTGCTGGCGCACGTCCGCTTTCGCTCTGTTTTGAACGCTCCTTTGGGTGCGTTCCACGACATCTTGAATTAGGTTGGTGAGAAAGGCCTTCCCTTTAAAGTAGAGATGTACCCCGTCCCTTTGGTAGAGGTCGTCTCTACCGATGAAGGTACGATAGGGGTCCACGAAGAAGACTCCTTCTGCCATGCAGAGATCCGCCAACCTTGTTAACTGCGACGTTTCTCTCATGAGCGGTTCGGGATGGACCTCTGTATTGCAACCAAGGGATGGTGTACAACTCTCTGAGCAATAATAGACTTCTGTTGAAGATTTTTGACTAAGAATTCTTTGTTAATATTGAAACCCTGTTCAACAGCTGCTTGTCCGTGAATGGAGAACTTTTTATTTGATTCGCAGACGTTATTGTCAGGGACAAATCGCATTTACTCTAGTTTTAATGGCATCAGCAGCTTTTCTGAACAGATTTTCTATAGACACAAATTCTCTCAGAAGGATCTCAATCCTGGACTCGTACTTGGATGCATTCAACATCACATTTGGATTGAAACAGCTGAATCTTTTAACAACCAAATACTTAAGAGGGCTCCTCTCATTGATTTTTTTTTTACTGCAGCTACAAAGAAGTTCACTGCTTTCTTCCAAAACTGAAGAATGTCAATGTTGGACAGTTGTTCATAGAGAAATCAGATTGATGAACTTCATTTGCTTGCAAAAACAATTTTCGTCTCATTGGAGAATCTTTGAAAACAATAGAATGTAGCCAAAAAATTGCCAACATTCCCCCCAAAATGTTCTCATCAGCAAACTTGAAGCTGCCAGAAACTACCTGCAATGAGCATGTGCCACAATCAAGTAGAGGAGGAAAATTGCCACTTCTTTCAGCATTCAACAGCCTCAGAAACTTATAGTTAAAGTTCGGGCCATCCATTGATATCCGAATCATTTTTGATTGGTCGAGATTAGATACCCCTTGATTAAAAGCATCTAGCAAGTCTTCCTCTTTTCCTCTGCTTAGAAAAACTGAGGAATGAAGAGGGGTCTGACAGGACAGCAGAGGGCAGGTGAAATGAAAACAGAAAAAGACCCAGGCTGGGGCCTGAGTACATACAGTTGACTAGAAAGACAGCTGTACCCCACATAAGTAAAATTATGGAACATAGAATAGCAAGAAAATAAAAAAGTGCAATAAACATTATAGGACATTGACAAAAGTGAGGTATTTAAGGGAAAAAATGGGTAATAAGCAAAGCATAACCAAAATCAACTCACCAGTTAAAAAAAACAAGAACAAAAGCAATCCAAGCAGCAGTCACAGAAGTATAGCGAGCATCCATCATAAAATACAATGCATACAAAGCATACATATGTTCACTCACACTAGTGAGTAGATTAACTTAAGTATTAGTATTTTCGTAATAGATATTAAAAAGTATATAAATAGTGAATTTGAAAAATCTTTTGAACAATCACTATGTTTATTTTTAAAATTCAAGGTCTATCTACATTTTCATCAATTTCAAGGACTTTTCAAAGATTTGAAGAGCTTTTCAAGGACTTAAAGGATTTCAAGGGCAGTAGACACACTGTATTGATTAGGTAGTTTGTTGATTACAGGAAATTCAGCAAGTTTTGAGTTCAGGAAGTTGTCCACAAACATTTTTACCTGCTCTTCTTCAGAAACCTTTAGCATTCAGAGCATTTTGCAGAACAAAAAACATGGAAATCACTCGTGCAAGATCTGTTGAATATGGCGGAGGGAAGAAAAAAAAAAACCTAAGTCCAATATCTTTTTTTTACATTATTCTTGCTGTATGTGGTCTTGCATTATCATAGAGAATCACATATCTCATGTTGATGAGTGCAGGGCATTTTCTTAAAAGATTTTCATGCAAACATTGCAGCAGTTGAGAGTATAAGCTTGCATTCCACCAGTCCTATCAAAACATCCTTATCAAAGTTTGATCATCATCTTGGGATCATCAAAAGTAACAACAGGCAATTTCAGGGAAGAACAATAAGAGACCACAATGCAGTTAACAATGATGTTGGGGTGATGGATTGTAAGGTCCTTGATCGACCAATAAGAAGGCTATGGGATTTAATTGGATTAAGTTTCATACCCCAAACATCATACCAGGATCAAATTCTCTTGATATTTGGAGTAAGAAATTCAGTGACTCTTTGTCTGTCCAAGGAGGAAGGAATTGCGGCATACAGTTGTATTTACAGCATAGGCAACCATTATCAACTCAATCCCATAAAACATGTCTGAGGTATAAATAATGAAGAGAAGCGGGCCTAGGACACTACCCTGGAGAACAGCAGACTTCACAAAGCTGTAGGAGCTAAAAGTACCATCAATAGACACATGCTGATTTCTTAGTCAAAAACTTGACTGGTAATGACCACCAACACCAAGGAATCTAATTTTAAATAAAATACTTAATACAGGGTGACCCCACCCCCACAAAAGGACCTTAACAGACGATAGGCCTCATTTCATAATTTTCTGCAAGGATTGAATGAAATTTTATTGTCTCTAAAAAGATCATATCAAAACATTAGTCTTTGAACTTTGCTTCTTTATTCTAGGGCAAGTGTTCGAGGTGACCTCCATTTAGCTATGTGCATTTCTTGAGATGCAGCACAGAGTTATCCATGATGTCCTTACAAACCAACCGAGTAATGGCTCGGATCTCCCTAGTGGCTTCTGGAGTCCTGTGATGGTCCTGAGTCTCTGTGCATACACTCTTGTCTTTAAGGTAGCCACAGAAAGAAATCTAGGGATAGGGGGTGCTAAGGTCTGGGCTGTGAGGTGCCCACTCAAAATCATGGACACCCAAGTTCTCTTTCAGCCAATCTCGGGAGAGGTTTGAGGTGTGACAGCTTGTTCCATCTTGCTGGAACCAAAACTTCCCCATAAGCGACGGGAACACGGTCTGCAGCTCCCTCTTGAAGGTTTTGAGGACCTCAACATACCGCTCCTTGGTGACTGTCACTGTCATGTCAGATTCCTCAAAGAAGAATGGTCCGATGCTGCCTCTGGCTGAGATTGCAGTCCATACTGTGCACTTAGGGGAGTGTAGGGGCTTGGTGGCTACCTCAATTGGTCTGGAGGTCCCACCAGAAGACATTTGTCTTCCAGTTTACCTTTCCTTCAAGATGGAAGTGACCTTCATCTGAGGTCCAAAGGAGGTTAAGGAAAGTTGGGGTATCCTGAATCTTGACTGTCCAAGCCTTTCTCTGCTCCTTGGCCCAGGCTGTAAGGGTCTGCTTCATCTATATTCCACATGGGTAGGCCTTTATATCCATTACTAGTACTCTCTTGCAAGTCTCAAGGGATATACTGAGGGATTGACTTTACTCACCCACAAAGCATTTTGGACTTTGCTGAACTGACTCTATCAACCAGCTCAGCTGTAAACTTTCTGAGGCATCCTAAATGACTTGAAAGGTTGAAACTGGCTGCATTGAGGTTCTTCACTGTCCCATACTTCTCGAAGTGGTCCACCGAGTCCTGAATTCTGCTCTTGGAGGGGTCTTTTTCACATTCAAACTGATGCACGAAAGTGTCCGGCACTTTCTTGAACAAGCCTGTCTGGTAGTAATGTTTGACGCAGTATATTCTTTGCTGGAGCTCCACTGAGATCTAGTTGTGTTCACAAGTGTTGCTTTTCTCATGTCCTGCAAAGTATGGGTGATTAGTGAATGAATGAAGGATATATCACAAAAGGGGTTTGCAGGTCCATTTTGGGGGGTAACCCAGTATTAATACGATCAAAGGCCACAATATAAGACAAGATTCATGGCCAGCATCAAAATAACTTTGAAGGTGATTAGTGATACAAGGAGAATCAGAAAGACTAAGACCTTTCCAAAAACTAAACTATTTTTCTGGCACCAATTTAATATTATTCAGAAAATGAATTATGCACTTGGCCACCAAACAGTCAAATGTGTGCTCTAAGTCTACAGGTTAAACATATTAATACGCAATTTCAATTAGACTGTCTGTAAATGCAACAATTGTGAAGCAAATATTTATTGGCTGATAACTAATTGCCTGTTAATATGCAATTTCAATTTCTCCAAGAGCCTACATAAATGCAACAGTTTTGAAGCAAATATTTTATTCACCGATAACTCATTGCCTGTTTTCTTCCTACTAATATGAAGTACATTTGGAGCTTGTACTACATTCTAAGTGAATGGAAACAACCTTTGAATGTGAGTAAAGTCACATTGAGGTTGTTTATTTGCTGTATAGAATCCCCTTTGAGATTAGGTTGACAAAATCGGCATACGCTGATAGAGCTTTTGGCTCAGATCAACCGGTAAATGGCAAATCCTGCATCTATACCCTTAGTGGTTAAAAGGCATTAAATGGACAAAATATAGCCATGTGTATACCAAAGATCATTAAGTGAAAAGGAATATCTCCCAATTTTATTTATAATATCTACCAAGAGTTTGTGAGAAATATTAATTAAGCTATATTACATATAGCAAAACCACAGTTAATGTGGTTTAGATGTTAATAAGGCTTAATCTAACTCAAGATCGGAATCAATATTTCCAAAAAGATTATCAATAATGCATCAAAAATATCTTGCAGTGAGCGAGTTTAAACTATTATAAAACCTTTTAGCTTGTCTTTGATACCCGTCTCATTCTTTGATACAGAATAAAAGTGCCTAATCACCTGAGATATCTCCATGTTTGTAGATTTTCTGAGAATTCTTTCTTTTTTTCGGAGACACTTGGAAATCTGTTGAAGAAATTCAAAATGAAGCTAAATTTTGGTCAAATTGATTTTGATGACTGTGCCATCTGGGGTAGGGGCACCTCTGGAACCATCTCCAGTTCATGAGGGGCCTCAAACTGATCATCACCCCACCAGAGTGTGGTATTCAGCCTAGGAACTGAAAGGGCTTATTCCCTGTCATGGTATGACCAGGTGTACGCTGTTATACACGCATTGGCCTACTGGCCGACCCAAATTATGGCTCCACCCGGGGATTTCTCTAATAGTGCTTTAAATCCACAGTTACTAGGCCAAAGAATATTCAAACACGGCTACAAAAATATACTTTAATAGGACTAAAGATTACATACACATATAGGGAAGTTAAATGGCAGTGCAATTAAATATTGATGGTTCACTGCTACAATGACTAACACTCAATTACGTTTGAACCGAGGGATAATTAATTAAGAAATGATCTTACAATTATGCACGTTCTAGAGCAAAGGGGATCCTTGAGGTTTGATGCAGTAAAGGTGGGAGAAGGCTGATGTAGCCAGGGTTAAGTCCCTTTTACATTGATCTGCGGCGAGTAGGACCATGGAGGTAAGTTCGACCTTTAACTTGTGGGACGAGACGCTCAATTCAACTTCGTGAAATTGAAGATGGGGCCTCATATCCTTAAGAGGCAAACGGAGGATGCTTTGAGGATGGCTTTTCCGATCCATTAAATCCAAAGACATGGTGAGAAGGGTTTGAAACATGCCTAAAACTATCTCCACAAACAACACTGAGTGACTAGTAGCTCTTTTTGGCTCTTCAAAAATCACTCTGGGCAAGAATGTCATTGATTCCCTCTCGACTAACAAAGACGTTAATAGATAACATACTGGACGACGGCTTCAGACACAATCTGCCTGTGAACTCTGAAGTATTCAAAATATACTCCAAAATTATCTAGACAGGGAGAGAGATTCATCACCAACAGACTTCCTTAATTGCCTTCGGTTGCGATAAGGGTCCATAGTGGGAAGTCAGGATGCCCCCTATATGGTCTTTCCATTGTTCTAATTTTCGCAGTATATAGGGCAGATAAATTCAGTGCTGCGAATGGGATGCGAGGCTAACTAAATTCGTCTCGACAATGGCGGTTCACCTCCCCAAAGAATTGCGAATTGCTTGGGGGCAGGCGGTCAATGGTAAACTGAGGAAGTCATGGGGGGAAGGGGATGATGGTGAACCGAGGTACCGGAGAAGGTGGGAAGAGAAAAAAAAAGAATCCCTTTTCTCTCTCCCATTGAGGAAAGGAGAGCGGACATACTGACTCCCATCAATGAGACAAACCTGAGATAAATGAGGTTTATTGGAAAGGCCTAAGGGAATGACACCAACTTGGGACCCTCTAGAGAGTTTAGTTGGTTCACCTGCCCCCATCGATGGTACCATGAAATGAGGCAGCACATTCTTTGCCTTGCTGTGACCAGGTGACCATACTAAAAAAATCTTTGAAGCCAGCAGGCTCAAAGATGCTGCCAATCTCTTGATGCAGCATCTCAACATTATCACGAGTCCACTTGACTTTTCATCTGCCGGGACTTAGCCCCTTCATCCAAGCCAAATGGGTCATCTGCAACTTCATTACAAGATCCATCCATCAATCCCTGCACTACTAGGATGTGTCATACACTAGAATTTTATGTAAACAGTGATGAGGGGTATTCAAATGATGAATATCGGTGAAAAGAACATACTTTTGGCAGAAAAGTTAAATTCTGATTGATCTAACCTACATCAATTTGAAGTTGAAATATTGTTAGTTCTGGGTCATTTACTATATTTTACTATTATTTTAGTTACCATTAAAAGATCAAATTTACCATTTTTTACCATCAATATATTGATGTAATCTGAAAGATATTTGTCTAAAAAAATGCTAAAATGTTTTAGAGAGACAGGAGAAGTAGGAAACCTGTTAAAAATGACCCTTAATTTAGTTTGGTCTAACTCCAAAATTGCAAGTAGCCATTGCTCATTACTCAGTGGAAGGAAATATTCCAGTAGTAGCCAGTTCTGGTAACTGATTATAGAGCATTTACATTTTATTTGAATGCTAGTAAAGGCTGTGGATCATTTTAGAATAACATATAATTATTTGGTAGATTATTTCTTAATCTAAGTGCCATCTTTTAATTTGAAGATATACATGCATTAGTGTAACAATGGCAAAAATCAAGACAATCAAGTTCTCATCTGAGTAATTTTGTTGGGACTGGGCAAGAGCTGATGGTGTCTGAGTTACCAACAATTAGAGATATTTTGAGGTACAGCATCTACCTGAGGGAGCAAAGTGAAGATGACCGGAGAAATTATAAAGTAGACCAGCTGGTAAAAGACATGTATCAGGGCTTGATTAATCAGTGGACCAAAGCTAATGCTCTCTTCAAACCACCTGTTGTAAATCAAAAGGTCACAATAATATCAAAGCTTAAGGAGGTGTGGAAGGAGTCAGTAAAAGTTTCCCTTGGTAAAGAAAAAATTGAAGTAAAAGAGAGGTTCATTGCAAAACTAGATAAGTTATTTTATATATTAACATGCAAATGTCAAATTTCCAGTTGGGGGAAGTTGTAATGGCTGTGAGACTGAAGCCCACATTAACTGCTGTTGTAGTAAAGAGAAAAAACTACCTAATAGGGAACTGGCCTTTATTAAAGGACAAAAGGAGAAGGTTGGAAGTAAAGGTACCTTTCAAATTGGAGGTCCTGTTATTCAGGAGCATAATAGAAAATAAAGAGCTTCAGAATGGAAAGAAATAGAAAAGAAAAGCAGAAAGAAAGAGAAAAAGTAAGGAGGAAAGCACTGTTTTAGCAGGAAAAGCAGAAAGAAAAGAAATCAAGCATTTTTGGAAGAAGGTGAAGATATGGGTGATGAAGTAACTTTTGAAGCCGTCCAAGAGCCTGAATCTTCCACCAGGAAGAGAAAGAATTATGATGAAATTCCAAATTTTGCCTTTGTTAGTATAAGGTATGGTGTCGGATTTGAGACCAACTGCAGCTATAGTAACAGCAGCTTTAATAGATGCTGGATTCATTACTGAGGAAGATACAAGTAAAGTAATTGATAAGAATGAAGTTAAGAGCACACAGGAAAAGCTAATGACCTTTTTTTAACATGAGTTTGAAGAAAACTTAAGGAAGGATGGGGAAATTTCTTATGTTCTCTTTGATGGATGAATTGATGTGATAAATTTTATGAAGGAGGCAGATGGAAGTGAAAAAATTTTTCCAGCAAAAACAAAAGAGGAGCATTACACTGTCATCAGTGAGCCTGGGAGCAATTACCTCTTCCACTTTGTCCCAGAAAAGGCTACAAATTAAGAATCACATGCAGAGAAGATCGCTAAGGCTATGTTTGGATGGCTGAGGAAAAGGGGCATGGATAAAAGCTTAATGGTCATTGGTGGAGACTCCACGAATGTTAACAAGTATAAATGCTGGAATAATGCGAAAAATGGAGCTCCATTTGGGAAGAAAGCTTGTTTAGTTGGTCTGTAACCTGCATACTGGGGAACTCACTCTCTGTTATCTAATTATCAACCTGGATGTCTCAACACTATCTGACAACAGATATTCCGGACGAATAAGAAATCTCCTTGACTCTGTTACAGACTTGGATATAAACCCAAATTTCAATCAAATATCTTTAGGTCCTGCTCTTATCAAGATACCTCACAAGTGGTGCAAGATCTTTCCACTGATAAACACTACAGCTATAGAATTATATCGGCAATCATAGATGGAGTGCTTTCTACAGTGCTTTCTCTATTGGAAATATGACCAGTAAACCACAGTCGCTGGCTGACCACAGCTAACAGACTTCTTTAGCTGTGGGTTTCAAAGCATGAGCTCAAAGGAAAAGCCTTTCAGAATCTACGATTGATTAGTGATTTCATCAATGATGTATATTACCCATGCTAGTTTAACATTAAGATTAAGCACTCTTGAACTGAGGGACCTAGGCACATTCTTTATCAACTTCACTGCCTTAAGTCTTAGAAGAAGGAAAGGTTGGATAATGTTTTGGGATGCATAGAGTAAAGCAATCCTCCAAACATCCTATGCTATGAAGATCAGGGGGACAGAACTGATGGGATGAAAAGAATCCAGACCATCAGGGTAAAAAGGGACCCAGATACTCAATTGGGAGGCTCTTTTGTAAGGCTTAGAAGGACACCAGACATTAATTGTGATGCTACCAGGATTGGAGATCTGATCAATTGGTCAGAGGATGTCTCTGAGCCACATCTCACTTGCTCTTTAAGTACTTCTGAATTGAAAAACTTCATTGACTCTCCTATGAAAATACTTGACTGGCCTTGTCACACACAGAGCATTGAGGGTTGTAAAGAATGGTGACTGAGGCTTCTTCCAAGTATTTCTCACATGAAAAGAGGGATGGAGGAATCAGGGCATAAGAGACAAGTAGACATCTGATGTCCAGGAATGAATCAAAGCAAGATTTGTGTGCTCTGGTGAAGTTTAACTTTTGAATATAACCCAAAGTGACCCATGCAGCTATATATCGAGCTTTGCATATAATTTTCTCACTCAATAAACATGTAAATTTGAGGTTACTTTGTGTTTGTATGTACTTGGATTACATAAAAATAGGTTACATAAGCTTGTGACAAAAGATAAAAGTTTATTTTTATTTAAATGGAAATTGATGTAGGTAGGAGCAATTGTATAACAAAATAAAGTTCTTTTCAAAATCTACAATGGAAAATCTATCATTTAAGCACCCCTCATTAGAGGATTTAATGAAAATATATGGTTGCCCCAAAGTATGACCCGCTCTACGGCACTACCCACACACACCCCCAAGTTCACTGGAGGAGAGGAAGATCTACCGATTAAATTGTTGTTGCATTCTTTTTGGAGGGTGGCCCTGAGAATGGATGAAGCAGCCTCTCAGCCTAAATTTTCTATAATATTAGGACGGGGATGGGGGCTTCGATGGAAAATCTTTACAAATGAAAGATACAGAAATTATTTCTGTTAATTGGGAAGACCAACTTCTTTTATGGATACAAATGTATAGAACCATCAATATTTGAATGTAGTTTCAGTAAGTGGATTGTGATTACAAAATATTTTAGAAAGGAAAAGACTAATACTATTCAGCTGACATTAGCTTAGTTTTGTTTCGAAAAAAGAATGCTATAACGTTTGAATAATGTTCAATCAATTCTAGATATGTTTTTCTTGACAAAAAATTGCTTAAAGTAATGAGCTTTTTATTTTCCATGACTAATTATAACTATTTTTATTGGTTCATAAACTTTATGTGGTTTTGATATATGCTGAGACATGGGAGGGTTAATTACACACACTAATATGAGTGAATCCTTATGAAAAATGGCTTAATTTTACTCAAGATTGGAAGCAATATTTCTAAAAGGCAATAATGGAGGGGTGTTAGAAAGGATATGTTTCTGCCTCATTTATTGAAACAAGGTTCTAATTACCTGCATCAGTTGATGAGTCTTGATGCTCCTGCATTTTCTTGGAAGTCCTTTTTAGGGGGGATGTCAAAGTATCTGTTAAGAAAAAAGTTATGAAATGGAGAGCCATTTTGGTCAAAATGATTTTGATAATTTCTGAACCAGTTTAGATAACTAGTTCAGTAATCCTACCATACCACATGCAATTAGCTTACTCCCTATCCAAAATAGTATCCACTTTATCCTAATTGAGTCGTGTATTTTTAACATTTTTCATCTCTCTTCAAGTGTTTACTGGAGACCAAAAACCAAAGTGGGGAACTACCGTCTTGAACACATTTTCAAATTGGTTCAGTTATAATAAGAGAAAATATATGGAGTACAATCTATGAGGTTAAGTAATAAGTAATTTCCATTTTTGTCAAATATATTTATTCATGAATGGCTCGACAATTAAATAATTTCAATTAATAGTATATTCAACATTTTTGTCAATCACCTCTTGCCATTTACAGAGTGTCTACTTGTTTGGTGATTTTGAATTCAATGACTTTTCAAGGATTTCGAGAATTTTTAAAAAAATAATCAGGGACAGAATTTAGCCATTGTTTTTTTCTTTAAATGATTAGTTACACGACCCTTCTATATTTTATTACATTTATGAGCAGAGTTTTTTAATTAAATTTCTATCATCAAAAACTATCCATTTCATGAAATTTTAGTACTTACATTTGGAAATGCTTGCATTTTCTGGTATAAAAATATATTTTAAAGCATTTATTTTTACTCAGCCACACAATTACCTAAATTATACTTAGCAAAAATATCCATCACTTTCCATTCTTTTTAACAACAAATTTTTTGTTTCAAAATGACCCCCAAACACTGAATCATGAAGCATTTAGGAAAAAATCTTAAATATTTCAATTGAAAATTAAATGTATTACAAAACAGAATGAAAATTCATGATTCAGTGGTTACCTTTTAATTTTATTTTTTATTTAATCATGTTTGATGGTTACAATTTCCTTATCAAGAACTCATTTTTGCTTCAAAATCCAATTTTAGTCTTTGTTTCTCATCTTTTTCTTTGATCACAGCATCAGTTTGTCTTTTCTTGGCTTCCATGTCTGTAAGACTTTTGTCCTGCTTCCTTTTTTTTCAAGATCATCTTTGTATGGGCGAGAAGAATTCCTAACTGCATGCATAAGTGACTTGGTAACTTTAAACTCAGTTAAAGGCCTCTGTATTGCAACCAAGGGATGGTGTACAACTCTCTGAGAATAATAGACTTCTGTTGAAGATTTTTGACTAAGATATCTTTGTTAATATTGAAACCCCATTCAACAGCTGCTTGTCCATAAGTGAGGAGAAATATCTCATAAATAAAGCTCTTGAAAAGAGAGGTTACCTTGAAATTTGCTACCTGGACTAAGTGCTCAAAATGAGCATCTAGACGGGTTTCTCTGGAGAACTTTTTATTTGATTTGCAGACATTATTGTCAATGACAAATTGCTTTACCCTATTTTGATGTCATCAGCAGCTTTTCCGGACAGTTTTTCTATAGGTACAAGTTCTCTCATAGGATCTCAATCCTGGACCTGTATTTGGATGCATTCAACATCATATTTGGATTCAAACAGCTGAACCCTTTAACAACCAAATATTTAAGAGGGCTCCTCTCGTTTTTTTTACTACAGCTACAAAGAAGTTCACTGCTTCCTTCCAAAACTGAAGAATGTCACTGTTGGACAGTTGTTCATAGAGAAATCAGATTGATGAACTTCATTTGCTTGCAAAAACAATTTTCGTCTCATTGGAGAATCTTTGAAAACAATATAATGTAGCCAAAAAATTGCCAACATTCCCCCCAAAATGTTCTCCTCAGCAAATTTGAAGCTGCCAGAAACTACCTGCAATGAGCATGTGCCACAATCAAGTAGAGGAGCAAAATTGCCACTTCTTTCAGCATTCAACAGCCTCAGAAACTTATGGTTAACATTCGGCCCGTCCATTGATACCTGAATAATTTTTGATTAGTTAAATTTGAAACCCCTTCATTAAAAGTTTCTAGCAAGTCTTCAGCTTTTCCTCTGCAAGAAAAACTGAAGAATGAAGAGGGATCTTACAGGACAGCAGAGGGCAGGTGAAATGAAAACAGAAAAAGACCCAGGCTGGGGCCTGAGTGGGCGCCAGTCTTAAGTACATACAGTTGACCAGAAAGCCAACTGTACCCCACACAAGTAAAATTATGCAACATAGAATAGCAAAAAAATGTTAAAAGAGCAATAAACATTATAGGACATTGATGAAGGTGATGTATTTATTTATTTATTTATTTTTTTTAAACAGCTCATCTGGCGAAAGCCTACATGGGCATTAGTCGCTGTATTAAAACTGGCCTAGTTCTAGGCTACTTTAAAATAAAATTAAAGAGACAGAAAAAAACACCGCAAATGGGGGCAAGGAAGCAAGCTCCTGCGTCGGGGAAGAGATCCCAACGGTGCAGGAGCATGCAACCTAAAGGAAAAAAAAAATGCAAAAAACAAAACAATAAAAAAACCCTGCTTAAATAGTAGGGAGAAGGCCAGCCTCCCCCAAAAAGTCAACAAGTCCACCAGTCGATTTGCACACACTCATCCCGAGCACAAGGGACAGGCGGTAGCGACCCCACCCATCCCGGTACTGGGACACGTATCGTGCGCGAAGATCACCCAGACTGGGACATTCGACAAGAATGTGCCGAACAGTCTGGGGGACGACGCAGTTTTGCAATAGGGCGCAGGCGAGCGCTCCATCAGATAGCGATGCGTCACGAGAGTGTGTCCGATTCGGAGACGACAGAAAGCAACCTGAAGCCGCCGCGGCATTGGGGGATAGGTCCATGGAAACAGTCGTGGCGCAATGGCACGCAACTTTAAGTTCCCTTCGACCATCTCCCATCTTCTTTGCCAAGCAGTCCGAAGAGCTGCCTGGTGGTGATGTATTTAAGGGAAAAAATGGCTTATAAGCAAAGCATAACCAGAGTAAACTCACCAGTTCAAAAAGACAAGAACAATTTATTTTTTAAGAGCTCATCTGGCGACTGCCAACTTGGGCATTAGTGGCCGTATTAAAACTGGCCTAGTTCTAGGCTACTTTTAAAAAAAATTAAAGAGAAAAAAAACAACACCCCAAAAAGGGGGAAAGGAAGCAAGCTGGTGCGTCGGGGAGAGATCCCCCTGGCGCATGAGCGTGCAACTAAAGGGAAAAAAAAACAAAAAAAAACAAACCTTGCTAAAATAATAGGGAGAAGGCCGGCCTTCCCCAAGAAGTCAACAAGTCCACAAGTCAATGTGCACGAATCTGTCCCGAGTAAAAGGGACAGGCGGTAGCGACCCCACTCATTCCGGTACCGGGACAGGTATCGTGCATGAAGATCACCCAGACTGGGACATTCGACAAGAATGTGCCGAACAGTCTGGGGGACGACGCAGTCGTTGCAATAGGGCGCAGGCGAGCGCTCCATCAAATAGCGATGCGTCACACGAGTGTGTCCGATTCGGAGACAATAGAAAGCAACCTGACGCCGCCGCGGCATTGGGGGATAGGTCCATGGGAACAGTTGCGGCGCAATGGCATGCAACTTTAAGTTCCCTTCGACCGTCTCACATCTTATTTGCAAAGCAGTCCGAAGAGCTGCCCGTATTCCTGCCATGTAGTCGGTGTGAGGAAGAGCGAAACGCTGGTCCGGTCGCAGAGTCCTCACGGACTCTTTGGCGCCGTAATTCCCCGCAATTCGTACATGTCCAGGAACCCAGCAGAAGATAATCTCGACATCTGCCCGGCTCGCCAAAACCGTGGCGTCACGGATTTCGCGAACCAGGGGATGTGGAGATTCCAATGCCCCGAGAGCACTCAGGGCGCTTTGTGAGTCGCTATAGATCACAATCCGGTCTCCGAACCGGGCACGTCGCGTAATCTGCCGTACCGAGTGGTGTATTGCCACCAGCTCGGCCGTGAAGACAGACGCAGCGCCTGGTAGAGCCCCGCTGACTTCAAAAAGAGGGGATACGGCGTGGAAGCCGACCCCCTCTTCGGACGTGGAGCCATCCATATACACTGGCACGGTTCCAGCGTGACACGATGTGTGCTCCAAAAAGGTCGAACGCAATACTCCCGGCGCAGTACAAGCTTTGGGAGCAGAGGCGTGGCGACAAATAGCCAAATGTGGTACCCTACAGGGTGGCGTCCTGGGCAGAACCAGGGGCGCCACCGGCCCGAGAGCTATATCTACCCCTCGAAGGAGTTTCCTGGCCTTAAACCCAAAGGGCTTAGGGTATGACTGGCGTCTCTCGGCGGCATAGGCACCATCGAGATCAGCTGCGGATGCAGTGAGAGCTGTTGGAGACTGAGGGAGGCACCGGGCTCACGCGTACAGGCGAGTGATGCACTGCCCGCGGCGCAGAGCGAGTGGCATCTCCCCAGCATCGACCAACAGGCTCTCAATACGGCAAGTGCGGAAGGCACCGGTCGCACAGCGAAGGCCGGTGTGGTGGATCGAATCCACCTTCCGCAATAAACGCTCGGCGGCGCATGCATAAAACTCGGATCCGTAGTCGAGCTTTGAACGAACAAAGTATTGATAAAAAAGTAGGGCAGTAGCCCTATCAGCGCCCCAAGCGCTGAACGTCACGGAACGGAGAATGTCCTTGGCGCGGGTACAAGAGACCCTAAGGCTGCGAATATGAGCCTCCCAGGTGCGGCGTCGGTCGAATACAAGACCAAGGAAACGGTGCGACTCACACACACCGTTAAGAAACAAATCTAGGTCGGGGTGAAGCCGTGGATGGTGGCAGAAGTGCATCACTTTAGTCTTGGCCAAAGAAAACCGAAACCTGTGCTCTTCGGCATAGCGGTTTAATGCCTGTTGGAGTCGACGCTCCAGAGTTGGCATCTGGGCCGCGCCAAAAGAGATCGAAAGTTCGTCCACGTAGAGCGTAGCGAGAACATCTTCCGGCAGCACAGAGGTGATGCTGTTGATGCTCAGGGCAAAGAGTGTGACACTGAGGACACTTCCCTGCGGGTCACCCTCTTCCTGCTCCTTTGGGCTGGAGAGGGCTCCCTCCTCCCGTACGCGGAATCGACGATCTCGCAAAAATTCAAATATAAACAATGGGAGGCGTCCCCTCGCCCCCATCGTGTGGAGAGTCTCCATGATACCGTATCGCCATGCGGTATCATAGGCCTTCTCCAGATCGAAAAACACCGTGGCGTAGTGCTGTCTAGGAAGGAAAGCCTCGCAGACAGCATTTTCCAGTCAGAGCAGAGCATCCGACGTGGAGTGGAACTTGCGGAAGACAGATGGCCTCCGCTGTCCAGGAAAAAGGCTAATCTAACATTTACCAATTTCTCCATCAACTTGCACACGCAAGAGGTTAGAGAGATTGGGCAGAAACCGGTTGGAGTAGAGTGATCTCTCCCCGGTTTGCGAAAGGCGAGCACAGTAGCGATTCCAGAGGAGTCTGGGAGAAGACCTTCCACCCAGATCCTGTTGAACAAATCTAACGGGAAGGGCCATGCCTCGCTCACCCAGGTATCGAAGCATCGCGTACGGGACATAGTCCGGACCACGGGCGGTGTCCGCGCACGAAGCGAGAGCGGAACGCAACTTACTTACAGTAAACTTGTCGTTGAACTGTTCTCCGCCTCTGGCGGTAAAGTACAGCCGGCGGCCTTCCGCGACATCACAACGTGCATTGAATGCTGGCGGAGCAGCATCCCGGCTAGAGAATGCGGAAAAAGCGGTCGCTAAGGATTCCGCCGTGACGTGGGGTCCGAGATTGCGGTCCCATTCTCCTGGAGAACGGGAGGGGGGTCCTGCGAGAACTTGCCCCGAATCCTTTTGACTCGCTTCCACACCTCAGCTAAAGGGGTCTTGCCGTTAAGTGAAGACACGTATGCCCGCCAAGAAGAGCGGCGGGCGTGCTTCGAAATATACCGGAACCTAGCCCTAGCCCGACGAAATTCAGCGACAGTGAAATCGTTCGGGCGGCACTTATAGCGCATGTAGGCATAACGCTTCGGTTTCAGGGCCGTCTCACACTCGGCCGACCACCATGGGAGTGGTCGGCGTGCAAAACGGCCAGACGTCCTAGGAATAGTAGTCAGGCCCACGGCGATGAGGTTGCCGGAGAAGAACTCAACGGCCTCATCTACCGACCTAAACTCCTCGACTAAGATAGAGAATTCAGTCATTTCCTAAAATGCAGGCCACCGCGCCCGCGCCAAGCACCACCGAGGTGGTCTCTCAGGCAGCAGTTGCCCTGAAAATGATATTTGAATGGGAAAGTGATCACTACCATGGAGGTCATCGACCACCCCCCAATCAAAATCAGGCTGTGCATCCGAAGAGCACAAAGATAGGTCAAGGCAAGAAAATGAAGCGGTTCTCGGACAGTGATGCATAAACTCATCCACGTTTAGGACACTCATCTCAAGCTCTTCGATCAGATCGGCAAGGCCTTGTCCCCAGGGATTTAAGGAGTAATCTCCTCAGAGAGGATGCCTGCCGTTCAGATCTCCAAGCAAGAGATAGGGCCTCAGCAACCGTGCCACGAAGCGGCGGAAGTCCCCCACGTCGAAGTCAGCTGACGGTGGAATGTACGTAGAAATGATAGTATACCTCCTATCCAGGTGCAGCTGCACAGCCACTGCCTGAAAGGAGGTATCTAAAGAGAAAGGAAGAATGGAGACATCATGCCGGGTGTAAACCGCGCATCCCCCAGCCCGGCCATGCCGCGGTGGTGGGGTCGCAAGACCCTTATACCGCGGGAGGGCACGCACCTAGCATGGTCTCCTGCAAAACGATAGCTAACGGGGAATGGGACGAGACGAGCCTCCGCAGCTCCTCCCAGTTGGCCCGGAGTCCACGGCTATTCCATTGAAGGAATATTCCTTCCAGGCCTAGCTCGGAGGAGACGCGGGGGCCCGCCTCGAACTGAAGACCCTGAGGGAAATGGCCGTACGCTTCCCGGGGGCAGAACCCCGGGCGCTGTTGGCCGGACAAAGCGCTGAAGGCGATGTCGCCTTCGAGGACTTATTGGGGAGGTTGGGCTCGCCATGCGAGTCTTTTCCTCCCTCCGCCACAAAACCTTAGGCGGGCGTTGCGGCTTCGGAGGTGGGGGGCCCTCTTTTCGAGGAAGCACCGTCTCCGAGCCACTCGCTCCACCTCGGGGCGTGGGCGAAGGAGCCGAAGCTCCTTTGTTGCTGTCCTCCTTTCGGGGAACAGCTTTAGGAACCCCGGAAGATGGCCTAGCAACCATCTTCAGGGGTGTTGCCTCCTGTTGTGGTGGGGCGAATGTGAGTGTGTGTAAAAGGGCCATTCTCCCACCCCTTTTCTCAGTACCCTCTCCCTCCCTCTGTAAGAATGTGTGTGAATGGGAATGGGTTTGTTTTATTTTTGTTTATTTCATGTATAAAATGATTACCATGTTTTTCTTTCTTTCCAGGAGTTATTCTGGAAAGATAGTAGCTAATTTTGAGATATCACTATAATAAGATAGTTCTTTGTTTAAATTAACTTTTATCAAAGTGTCATATTCTGGAAAGAGAGAGTGGAAGTGTGGACTGGTAGCAAGAGGGGTTCTATAGACGAGTGCTCCACCCAGCCCTGAGAGGAGGGCTTTCGTGTCTCTAACCACCTGAACCGCCATACCTGCCTTCGTTGACAATCCTGCCTCCTTCTAAGTTAGCCAACTACCACCCACCTCCAGCAAGTGATAGCGCGTGCCCCCTTTTCGTTCGGTTGTGGTTGTGTTTTTTTTTTTTTTGTGTAGAATATAAGTAAATTGTTGTATCCGCCGGTTATAAGATTCTCGTTTGGTATCGTATTTTGATTGGGGAATTTAGCCTCATTTTGAAGTGTGCACACTTCCCTAGTAAATATAAAATTGTTGTAAATATAAACTGTAACTATCATTGTATTTTTTTGTAAGTAAAGGGACTGTATATACAATCCATTTTATTCTCCCTCGATTTCTCACGTCCGGACAGTGTAGGAAGCGGGTTGGATCGATTATCGATTGGGATTAGAGATCTATTTTCGGCCCGCTACATTTGGCGCCCGAATAGGGACGTGAGACTTCGAAACTGGGAGCGTGACTGGATTGGATTGCAGTCCATACCCAATTAGTGTGACAAGTAGTTTGATTGATTTTTCCCTTCTCCTATCTTTTTTACTAACTTGGGAACAATGGCTGTAGCAGAAACGTTGAATGAAGAAGTAGTGCGATTGAGACTGGAGTTGAGAAAGAAAGAAGAGGAGTGTGAAATGTTACGGGGAATGATGGAGGGAATGGAGAATAAAATAAAAGGGATGAATGAAAAGACTGATAGGATGAAGAAGGAAATGGGAGACCGACAGGATCAGACGGACCGACGGATGCAGGACCTGTATGACATGATGAAGGGGTCAGGACCGGCCCTAGGACCCTCGACCTTGACCCCTGCTCCAACTGAAGGGAATAAGACTAATGGGATCAATGGGAGTGTGTGCGAGTCTAGAGAGGATAGGGTGATTATGAGTGATAGGAAGGACGGAGAATGGAAGAGAGTTGAATGCAAGAGAAGAAGGAAGAGTGGTGCAAAGGGGAAGGATAGGAAGGTAAGAGGCAAGAGTGTGGACTCATTGTACTCGGATGAAGGAGAGAGTGATGGTATGATTGATATGAGTGAGAGTGAAGGCAGCTCAAGTGAGAGTGAAGTGAATGTGGGAAAGGGTATTTTGATAAGGGAAGTGCCAAAGATAGATAGATTTAGGTTACATGGTGGGAAAAGTGTGGAAGAATTCTTCAGGGAATTTGAGCGATATTGTAAGCTCAAGTACCCGGAGAATAAGGGATACTGGATGAATGTTTTGGGGGAATGTTTGGAGTTTTTCCGCGTGATTACAAGTGTGGGGGAGAGCCAAAGTACGATGTAGTGAAGAAGAGATTGATTGGGCAGGTGAAACGAATGAAAGAGAGTGTGAAGTATAAGAGGGTGAATGAATTTGAGAAGGCTCGAATGGGGAAGAGTGAAAGTGTGAATATGTATGCACATAGGCTTGAGAGTATGGCAAGAACGAGGTATGGTGATGATGATGTAAATGAATGTAAACCACTCATGAGGAAGTTTTTGGACACGATCCCGCGAAAGGTGAGTGAATGGCTGAGTGGAAAGAGAAAGGAGAGAGTGAGACTGACAGGTGAACGGTTGATGTGGGAGGATGTGTTGGAACTGTTAGAAGATGGACGATTTGATGATGAAAGCGATCTAGAAGAGGATGGATGGTACAGTGTGAATGTTGGGGGTAAGAAGCCCAGGAGCTTTCATCCACCCCGGCAGTTTGTCAGCTACAGGGATGCCCTGAAGGCTGCACCAGCTGGAGTGATGTCAAACTTCCTGGGCCGGCAGAATGGATGGGCAAATGGAGGGTGGTTGAATGGAAGGGGGCAGATGAATTTCAAGCGTGGGAACGGATATATGAGAGAGAAACCGAGGTATGTCCCAGCAAATGAGAGAGCGAATGGTGTGAGAAAGATTGTGGAATGTCGTCGGTGTGGAAGGAAAGGTCATATGTTGGCAGAATGTAGGTGGACATCTGGTGCGTGTTTTGGGTGTGGTAAGAAAGGGCATATGATAAAGGATTGCCAGGAAAGTGTGAAAGAGTGCTTCGAGTGTAAAGAAATAGGCCATTTGAAGAAAGATTGTCCGAGGTTGAATGGTGGAGCAACTGCTCGGGAAAGTATGAAATATGCATGTGGTAATTGTGGAAAGGCTGGTCATTATGCAAGGATGTGTCATGACCAGAGGAATGTATGTAGCTATTGTGCGATGGAAGGACATTCAAGTGAAAAGTGTTGGATTAGACTGAGAGCGCAAGGTGTGAATGGAAAGTCTGAAGCGGGAAACTGAATGGTAAGAGGGTACCTGCTGAAGTATCCTCTGGGTGCATGAGTGTGAGTAATGTGTTGGTAAGTCTGTCTAATGTGAAAGTGCTGTCTGGTAGGAAGTATGAGTGTCTGAGTGTGAAGGTGGAGTTGAATGGAATTGAGTGTTTGGCTTTAATAGATTCTGGATGCAAGGCGAGCTTGGTGTATAAAGATGTGTATGACAAGTTTAGCGAGAAAGCCCTCCTGTCTGAGTGCAAGGGTAGTTTAGTAGGTATTGGTAATAGGAGAGTGCCTGTGATTGGAATGATAAGGTCACCTGTTCGAATGCATGGTATGATGATGAATGAATGTGAATTTTCTGTGATTGATAAGGTGAGTAGTGAGTATGGTGTGATTTTGGGCTATGATTTTATGAAAATGAATCGTATGGTTGTGCATCCTGCGAGTGATCAGATTGAGAGAAAGATTGGTAAAAATGGGGTGTATAAGTTGTATGTAGGGAAAGATGGTAGCGTTTTGAGGAGTGTGTTTACTGGTATTGAGGTGACTGCTATGGAGAGTGTAAGGCTTGTGAAGGGTGAAAGGGTGTCTGTTAGAGTGAGTTGGAGTAAGGATGTTAGTTTGAATGTGAGTGAGAACACTGTGATATTGGATGGAAAGGATGCGTGTTATAAGGTAAGGCGTGTTGCTTGTGTGTTTGATGGCTTGATGAGAATGAATGATCCTTTTGTATGTGTGCAGGCAGACCCCAGTGTGAAAGGGCAGGTGAGGGGAATCCAAGTCGGAGATGTACTGGGCCACCTCTCCACTGTCAATGAGGTAGGTATGGATGATAGTACGGATATCAGGGTGAATGTTGCGAATGAAAAGACATGTGAATGGATGTATAATGAGGTGAAGGACATGGTGAAATTGGATGGATGTTTGACTGAGTATGAAAGGGAGGATGTGTATCGAATGATATTTGAGCGAAAGGGAGCCCTCAGTAAGGGTGATCTGGATTTCGGGGTTGCAAAGCTCCCGGAATTCAAGATTGTCCTGAAGGAGGACTCCCCAATCTATCAGCGGCCGAGGCATTTCCCAAGTCCGGTTGCTGATGAGATTGAGGAGCAGTGTTTGGAATTGGAGCAATTGGGGGTGATTGAAGAGAGCGAGAGTGCATGGAATAGTCCAATTGTACCTGTACGTAAGCCGGATGGAAGATTGCGTCTGTGTGTGGATTATCGAAAGGTGAATGAAAGGACTGTGAAAGAAAGGTTTCCGATGTGTGTGGTATCTGAGTGTGTGTATAGTATGCATGGGATGGAGTGGTTTACGAAGCTGGATCTGGTACGGGGGTATTACCAGATGCCCATTGCTGAGGAGAGCCGGCCAGTAACTGCCTTCTCTTCCTCAAAGAGGCATTACCAGTTCCGGAACCTCAGCTTTGGGTTGGCTAATGCTCCCAGAGCCTTCCAGCGGGCAATGAATGTTGTGTTGAGTAAGTTTGCGAGTAAGAATGTGATTGCGTTTATAGATGATATTTTGATTATGACTGAGACTTTTGAGGAGCATATGAGATTGGTGAATGATGTGTTGAGAACGTTGGAGAGTGTTGGTGTGAAGGTGAAAGTGGCGAAGTGTGAATGGTTTGCGAAAGAAGTGGAATTCCTTGGGCATATGGTGAGTGAGAATGGATTGCGAAAATCATCGAAGTATGTTGAGAAGGTGTGAATGTTTCCTAAACTGGTGACTGTGAAGCAACTGAAGTCATTTTTGGGTTTGATTGAGTTCCAGCGAAAGTTTATACGTGATTGTTCTGGTGTGAGTAAGCCTCTGACTGAGTGGATGGGCAAGAAAGGTAGTACGGTTGTCAAGTGGAATGATAAGATGAATGAGGCAGCGGCTGAAGATGTTGAATTGGCTTACCCAGATTATAGTGTAAATGCTAAAATGCTTGAATTGTATACGGATGCGAGTGGGTATTGTATGGGAGGTTTTCTGATGCAAGAGCAGCATTTGAATGGAGAGAATGTCAGGCGAATAATTGGGTATGTATCCAAGGCTATGAATGTTGCAGAACGAAAGTATTCGACTGTGGAACGAGAGCTGGCTGCGATAAGATATTGTTTGAAAGTGTTGCGTCCATTTTTGTATGGTGTGAGGTTTGTGATAAAAACAGATCATCAACCTCTTGTGTATCTGCAGCGTATGAAGTGGGCTGATAGTAGGATTGCAAGGACTTTGGAAGATTTGAGTGACTTTGACTATGTGATTGAGTATGTGCCTGGTAAACGGAATGGAGTGGCTGATTTGATGTCAAGGTATCCTGGTACGAATGATGAAAATGTGTGTGGAGTGAGTGATCCTGAGTATTTGCCGAAAGGAATTATGAATGGAAAAGAGAGTAAGGGTGGTGGTGATTCCTTGTTTGAGAGTGTATGGAATGGTTTGCAAGATTTGAAGAGTGATGGAGTAGATGTGAGAGTGCCCGATAGTGTAGATGATTTAAGGAAGGAGGTAATGAATGAAGTGTGTAGGAAGCCTGAAAGCATTGGTATGGCAAAGGTGCGGAACTTCATGAAAGAATTGAGAGCGATGTGTATGCAAGGGGTCCCGCCATTTCAGGAAGTGTTGATTGTAGTGAGTCGTTTGTATGGAGTGATTGTTTATGTGCACTTTGGTGGTGAGAGGCCGATTGTGTACAAGGATGAGAAGATGAAGGGTTTGAATCCTAATGTGGTACATCTGCAATGTTTAAGCGGTGTGCACTACAATTGGGAAATTGAAAAGTGTTCATATATAAGAGAGAAGAATGATTGTCTGGATGAAGATGAGTGTGTGTTGAGTGATGATATGGGAGTTAATGACAGTGTGGATATCAGTGCTGATGTTGGTGTGCTTGTTCCTTCTGTGTATTGCGAACATGGTGGACCTGATATGATGGAAGCGAGAGTGAAAGTTGGTGAAAGGTTGTTCCGTGGTTTGATTGATACTGGAGCGCAAGTGTCTTTAGTGAATGAGAATATTCTGAGTAAGTATGAAGAGTTTAGATGTTGCGAGCATAAACCTGTGAAGTTACGGATAAGTGGATTAGGGAATGGCATGATAGTGGCATGGGAACAGGTTAGTCTGAAAGTGAGTTTGGGTAATGGTGTGAATGTGAAGCATGACTTTGTGATTCTGAAAGGTGAGCAAATGCCTTGTTGTTTCTTGCTTGGTGTAGACTTTATGAGATTGAATGATTTGTCTTTAGATGCTGATAAGGATCGTCTTATGAAAGGTGAATGTGAGGTGATGAAGTTGAATGAGTGTGCGAAGAATGTTGTCAAATTTTGTGGCATGATTGAGTTGGTCATGGATGATGAGAATGAGATTTTAAGTGATGATGATATTCTAGAGATGCAAGAGATGTGTCCTTTTGTTAGTGAGTTGAAGAAGTGTGTAATGATGCGTGTTGATTTGAATGAATGGCTAGAGTGTTTAAGTGATTTTAAAAGGTATGCTAAGGATTTTGTTGTTTGTATGGATGTTGTATATTTTGTGAGGCATGTGAAGGGTGGTGATGTCCTTAGTTGGTATGATTGGTCTGGTGAAGGTTGTGCATGATAATTATGGGCATATGGGTAAGTTTAAGCTGTGGGAGTGTATGAAGGAGCATGTGTTCCACCCGTTTCTGAGAACTGTTGTGAATGATGTTGCAACTACGTGTGAAAGGTGTCAGAAGCAAAAGGTGCAAGTTGTGCAAGTGAAACCACCGATGTTGAAAGTTGATGCGAAAGAACCGTTTGAATTGGTAGTGATTGATTGTGTGTCTTTGCCGCGTACGAGTGCTGGGAATGTTGGTATGGTTGTGATGGTTGACCATAAAAGTAAGTTTGTGTATGCAGCGCCTGTGAGAGATAAAAGGAGTGTGACTGTTGCGCGTGTGGTTGAGCAGTTGTTCTTTCATATGTGTGTATGGAAGCCTAGAAGATGTCTGAGTGATAATGGGCCTGAATTTGTAGGGGAAGTGTTTGAGCAAATGTTGAGAGAGAATGGTGTGGATCATGTGAGAACAACTCCGTATGTACCGTCTTCAAATGGATTGGCTGAACGGACTATAAGAACCTTGTGTGAGATGTTGAGAATGATGAGTACGACAGTGAATGACTGGGATGTGTGTCTGGGGAGAGTGTTGTGGGCGTATAATTCAACTGTGCATAGTGCAACTGGAATGTCCCCATGTCAGTTTGTGATGAATTTTGAAAGGCGAGTGAAAGATAGGTTTCGTTTGAGTGAAAGTGAGCAGAGTGTATGGCGTGAGGCGCATGAAAGGTTCCGTTCATTTGAATTAGGTACAAAAGTATTGAAGGTGAAAGAAGTGAAGGGTAGGTTGAATGTATCAAAGATGAGTGAGAAGTTTGATGGACCTTATAGAGTTGTGAGAGTTTGGGAAAATGGGGTAACGTATGTTTTGGAGAGTTTGAATGACGGCATGACTGAGAGAGTGCGGGCTCATCAGAGTCAGTTAAGGAGATGGAGAGAACCTCCTGACTACCTGGTGAGCCATCCGGTGTATGGACTGTGTAGAGAGAGAGGTAAAGTGCATGATGATGAGATTGAATGTGATAGTATGGATCTGTCTGGGAAAGAGCTAGTCTTAGTCTCGAGGAGTAGAAAGCGTACAAAGAAGAGTGAAAGGAAGAATGCAAGTACGAATGAAAGTAAGTCTGAGCAGAGTGTTTCTGGTATGGGGGATCTTGAAAGGGAGATTGAGTTTTTGCGTAAACAGGTGAGTGATCTGGCTGGTATAAGTAGACGAGTGAGTGAGCTGCCTGTGCCTGATTTTTCTGGTTTTGGGAACAGTATGAATGACAGTGTGTTTGGGCAGAATGAACCTAGTGTGGCTGATTTTTCGGGTTTTACGAATGGTAATAGTAGGGATGAGTTTGATGTAGTGAATGATGAAGTGGCTGATTTTTCAGGTTTCTGGTGGGAACCAGTCGAAGGGGTTTCTGGTATGCCTGTTGAGAATACAGGGGATGTGAGTGACCTGTCTGTTTCGCAAGAATGTACCTTGAGTTGGATGAGAGCTGTGAGTGAGGAGCTGATGAATGGGGGTATGAAGAGTGAGGGTTCTGAACGGAAGAGTATGAAAGAATTCTGTCGTGAGATGGGAGAACTGGTAATGAGGGCTAAGAGTATGGTTGATGAGATGATAAATAGTGACGATGAGACTGACAGGACGACTGACAAACAACCCCGACTAATTGCTACGCGTAGCCAGGGACCAGTAGAAGAGTGTGAATGGGTGCAGAAGGGTGCGATTGAGCACAAGTGGTACCGTGGAGAGTGATTGAAAGGGTTTAGTGAGTGGCTGGTCGAATGGCTTAAGGAAGGAGGGGTGTGGTGGGGCGAATGTGAGTGTGTGTAAAAGGGCCATTCTCCCACCCCTTTTCTCAGTACCCTCTCCCTCCCTCTGTAAGAATGTGTGTGAATGGGAATGGGTTTGTTTTATTTTTGTTTATTTCATGTATAAAATGATTACCATGTTTTTCTTTCTTTCCAGGCGTTATTCTGGAAAGATAGTAGCTAATTTTGAGATATCACTATAATAAGATAGTTCTTTGTTTAAATTAACTTTTATCAAAGCGTCATATTCTGGAAAGAGAGAGTGGAAGTGTGGACTGGTAGCAAGAGGGGTTCTATAGACGAGTGCTCCACCCAGCCCTGAGAGGAGGGCTTTCGTGTCTCTAACCACCTGAACCGCCATACCTGCCTTCATTGACAATCCTGCCTCCTTCTAAGTTAGCCAACTACCACCCACCTCCAGCAAGTGATAGCGCGTGCCCCCTTTTCGTTCGGTTGTGGTTGTGTTTTTTTTTTTTTTTGTGTAGAATATAAGTAAATTGTTGTATCCGCCGGTTATAAGATTCTCGTTTGGTATCGTATTTTGATTGGGGAATTTAGCCTCATTTTGAAGTGTGCACACTTCCCTAGTAAATATAAAATTGTTGTAAATATAAACTGTAACTATCATTGTATTTTTTTTGTAAGTAAAGGGACTGTATATACAATCCATTTTATTCTCCCTCGATTTCTCACGTCCGGACAGTGTAGGAAGCGGGTTGGATCGATTATCGATTGGGATTAGAGATCTATTTTCGGCCCGCTACACTGTGAGTCTAACGACTCGGTGGAGGCGCGTGGCCGTTTCACCTTACGGGAAACGGTCACGCTGGGGAAGAGGGAAGAGCCCTGGTTTTAGCCGGGGCTGGGTATGAACCCTTTTTGCCGCCAGCTTTACCAGGGGAGCGCCTGGTAAAATTACCGGAAGACTCAGGACTGAGTCTTCCGGTAATTTTACCAGGTAAAAACCCAAATTTGGCGGCTATTTTTGCCATTTAATTAGTGATGTCTGACCCATATAAATACACTCAACTAAAAAAATATATAATTGCTTGTTAAAAAAAATGTCCATTATTTTTGCTTGAATATTCTTGACACCTACAGCTTGTATAGAGTGGAAATAATGATCTTTAAGGAAATAGCAAAAGATCAGGTAGGGTGGAATCTTTTACAAGCCACACACCTGACACCAGTTATATAAATATATATATATATATATATATATATATATATATATATATATATATGTCACGGTATGAGCAGGTATATGCTGTTATATGCACCCTGGCCTACTGGCCTCTTATCCTTAAAGAGGCAAATGGAGGATGCTTGAGGGATGACTTTTCCGAACCTTAAAATCCATGGTGAGAAGGGTTTGAAGCGCGTCTAAAACTATCTCCACAAACAACACTGAGTGACGATGACTAGCTCTTCAAAAATCACTAAATTCTTCTTTGGCCAAGAATGTAGTTAATTCCCTCTTGACTAACAAATAAGTTAACAGCTAACATAATGGACGGCGGCTTCAGACACAATCTGACTGTGAACGCCAAAGTATCGAATATATACTCCAATATTATCTAGATGGGGAGAGATTCATCGCCAACAGACTTCCTTAATTACCTTGGGTTGCGATAAGGGTCTATGGCGGGAAGTCATGATGCCCCCTAAATGGTCTTTCCATTGTTCTAATTTTCGCAGTATATAGGGCAGATAAATGCAGCGCTGCGAATGGGACATGAGGCCAACCAAATTCGTCTGCGACAATGGCGTTTCACCCTCCAAAGAATTGCTTGGGGCAGAAGGTTAACGGCGAACAGGAAAAGTCAGGGGGGAGGGGGAATGACAGTCAACCGAGGTACCAGAGAAAGTGGGAAGAGGAAAAAAGAATTACTTTTCTCTCTCCTTATTCTTCCACACCCTGTTACAAATGACACACAGTCCAGCATGCGGACCTGCATTGATAAGGCAAGGAGAGCGGACATACTGACTCCCATCAATGAGACAAACCTGAGATAAATGAGGTTTATTGGAAAGGCCTAAGGGAATGACACCAACTTGGGACCCTCTACAGAGTTTAGTTGGTTCACCTGCCCACATCGATGGAACCATGAAATGAGGCAGCACATTCTTTGCCTTGCTGTGACCAGGTGACCATACTAAAAAAATCTTTGAAGCTAGCGGGCTCAAAGATGCTGCCAATCTCTTGATGCAGCATCTCAACATTATCATGAGTCCACTTGACTTTTCATCTGCTAGGACTTAGTCCCTTCACCCACAAGCCAAATGGGTCATCTGCAACTTCATTACAAGATCTATCCATCAATCCCTGCAATACCCACACCCCCCCAGTTTCACTGGAGGAGAGGAAGCTCTACCCAATCTATTGTTGTTACCTTTTCTTTTTACAAGAGTGGGCCCTAAGAATGGATGAAGCAGTCTCTCAGCCTCACTTTTTTTTTTCTCTGATATTAGGAGGGGGGGAGGAAGTTATGGGAAATCTAAACAAATGGAAGATACAGAAATTATTAATCTGTTAATTGGGAAGATCAAATATCTTTTATGGATACATGTATAGAACCATCAATATTTAATGTGGTTTCAAAAGTGGATCGTGATTGCAAAATATTGTTAGAAAGGAATAAATGAATGGTACAAAACAGATGGGTGCTGTGTAAGTACCACCCTCAACTTGCTCTACAGGCTCTGATAGGGCATTTCCAACTTTTACACGTATGTGTGCCACATGAGGAATTGCACAACAAACCTGGGGAGAAAGCCCCACAGGCCCCAATCATGGAGTTGCTTAAGGATACCATGCCTCCAAGTGGTATTATATGCTTTCTCAATATCAAAGAAAACAGCAACAGAATGCTGCCTCTTTGAAAAAGCATCTCATATATAGGACCATTCTAACAAGCAGGTCGATGGTACTCTGTTTTTTTTTCTGAACCCTGATTGAGAGGGAGATATAAAATGGTTCGTCTCCAAAAACCAGACGAGTCTTGTATTTATCATCCTCTCAAACAATTTACATGGACAACTAGTAAGGGCAATGGGGAGGTAAAGGGTGGGTTCCATCCCATCCATTCCTGGTTTTCAGAAAGGTAAAACCACAGCCTCCCTCCACATAGAAGGGAAGCAGCCCCTAATCCAGATGAAGTTTTAGATGTCCAGCAAATGTGAGAGGAGGGATGGTTGCATAATCATATCATAGGAAATGCCATCCGATCTGGGTGCAGTGGAAACACAGAGCTTCAGTACATTATAGAGCTCATGGATAGAAAAGAGCCAGTTATAAGGCTCATTATCCATGTTAGGCTCCATAAAGTTGATTGGATGCCGCTCCTGTTTGAGCCTAAAAGCGCTGGAATTGGATGGAATAGTCTGGGCTTGAAATATTAACAAACGATCTGGCCAAGACATCAGAGATATGGGACAAGTCTCCCAACAGTTCTCCAGCCTGAACAATGTTGGGAGCTGTAAAGCCATTGGATTTCCACAATAGCTTTTTGACCCTCTTCCAGATTTTGTCTACAGGGGTCTGCCAACATATCAATGCGATGTAACCATCCAATGAAGTCTTTCCAGCTCATTGAAACGTGCATTGTCATGCTGCCCTCGCTCGGTTACAAGCAATTTTCTTTACCATCGTGGGGCACCGATGCTAACGTCAGCAAGCCTGTTTACATTCAGTGACAACTCCTGATCATTCAGCAGACCATCAGGGCAACTGTGTTCCACGAGCAGTTATCAGAGCTGATTGTGGACCACGATTGCCCTGGTGGTCTGCTGAATGATCAATAGCCACTTCAATCTCTTCATGAGGGAATGACCCATCATGGCTCGAGAGGTGCCTGAACTTAGGCCAGTTTGCTTTTTTTTCTATTCCATCTTTTGCTAGGTGGTGGAGGACGACTACCTGTACATGGTGTTATTACAATGGGGAAGTGATCACTGCCTCGCAAGTCAGGATCTACTGCCCAGTCAAAATCAGCTCTACAGCTTGGTGAACAGAGAGACAAGTCCACACATGTAAAGCTGTTCATCTGGATGTGAAATGAAGTGTGGCTGAGATCATTAAGAAAGCAGACATCATTAGTGCCCAGAAATCTCTCAATCATATTTCCTCTAGGGTTGTTATCATGGTCACCCCAAATGGGGTGTAGAGCATTAAAGTCACCAATCAATAAAAAAGGAGGCAGGAGTTGAGAAACTAAATTAGCTAACTTTGTAGCTAAAACAGCTGTATCTCTTTCCTCACCAGGAGGAAGATACAGCGAACAGACTGAATAATGGCAACTGGAAAACAGGCAGACAGCAACTGTCTGCAGGTCTGTGTTAAGAGAGAGCTGGTTGTGGAGAACCACGTTGTTAAAAAAAACAGCAGAACCATGAATTGGTTCTCCGGGGTTCTTATAATATCCCACAAAACCCAAAATGTTGGGCAAGTACCCAAGCAAGTCTCCTGTAAAACAATACAATCGGGATTGTAATCCTTAAGCAGGAGCTTGAACTCTTCCCATTTAGGGAAGAGACCTTGGAGGTCCCAATGAATAATTGGAAACATTGTTACCGTTTAAGCATAATGGTAGATTTCTTCCTACCCTTAGGGGTAGATTTTGAATTTGAACTACCAGCGGAAGTAGTTCGTGTCATACTAGCCTTAGGCTTGGAGTATGACAAAGGGGGCATCGGAAGCTTGAGTTTTGCCTTTGTTTTTTTCTTTTAGAGGTGGCGCATCAGATTTTGATAAGTGGCTGTAAGAGAGAACTGTCTTCACTGGAGAAGCAGAGATGGAAGCAACTCTAGGGGTCAGTTCAGGTGTCGAGGGAACAGATGATGTTGACACAGCTGGTGGTATTGGTTGGGATGGTAGATGCGATGGTGGTGGCGAGAACATCAGCAAAAGTTGTGAATCCGATGCTGATAGAGGAGGATGTGGAGTCCTCCTCAGATGAGGGGGTAACCTCCACAACAGCTGGCTCCTGGCTAGGAGCAAAGGTTCCTTCTCATAACACCTTTACAGGTGTTAAATGTCGGGTGCGAAGCAAAGGACATGTCAACAGAAGCTAAAGACTGTAGGGTCTTAATCCACCGATGCTGCTCGCTTGATTTTGCCTCGACTATCAATGCATCATCATTACGTGGCCACATTTGGGCAAGTTCGCCACATTTCTCAACAAAATCCTTGTAGACATCAAAGATGTCAGCCTTACTAAGAGGACTACCATTCGCTTCCAAGAATAAAAATCAGTCATAATCCAACTCAGGATCGACTTCTGACCCAAAAGGATCAAAGCATCTACTGTCAGGGTCCAAGGCACGAGTTATTTTTGTTAAATTTAGCCATATAAGCAAATATTTTATTTGTGGCTGCCCCTGGAGCTGAGGGCATGCAACAAATCGTCATCATGAGTCCAAAGAGCGCCCATACAGCCCAGATGGGGTAACCCACCCCCCAACTCCCACTGTCATTTTAAAAACAGCAGAGCCGCATAACAGAGATTCTCTGAAATGCGGTGCAAAGACCTTCCAGAAACAAAATGACACCCAGGCAACTAAACCTCCTCTATGGCACGGTCCTGCAGACGATGCCCTCCCACTGCCCGTCAACCTGTACAGAGGCAGAAGTAAGAAAGGATCAGTCCAAAAGCGCAGCCTGGTCGAGTACCAAGCGACTATGGGGCCCACGAAGCCATATCACACTTCTGTCAAAACAGAAAAAGAAAAGGACAAGTGAAAAAAAGACAATGTAAAAGAGGGTACCTAAGGTACTAAATAACTAAACTAAACTAACCTGTTAAAAATAAAAACCTAAATCGACCAAAGGCTAACAAACTACCCAAACAATGGGTATTTTGGAGAAGCAGAAAACTGAAGGAAGGAGGAAAGGCTAAGCTGAGGTCAGACGCGGTGATGAAGAAAAATGGTATACAGTGCAACCAGTATCGCAACAAGCTCAGCCGTGAAGATAGAGGCTGTATTGGGCAGGCACACACACACATGATGGGAGGGGAAGATAGCAGAAGCTCCTACCCCATCAGAGGATTTAGATCTATCTGTGTAGATAAAAGTGCTTGATTTGTGGAACAAAGTGTGTGCATAAAAGAGGCTTCACAGCCTGCCTGCCAGCACCTTGCAAACCCTCATGGTGGCACTTTAGGGATCTGATATGGAATAACTGATAATTCCCTCAGTTGACCTGTATCTCCAGTCATACGCAGGGCAAAGGGGCGAGTAAGCGAAGGAAACTCGTCATATGAGGCCACCGAGTGAATATTATAGGTGCACTCATATACAGGTGAGTGGGGAAACTGTTGCAGCCTGAAAAGGTACTGCAGGTTAAAATTAAGGTGGCGAAAGGATAGTGGAAGGACTCCACTCTCTGCATGGAGACTCCATACTGCAGGGGACTTGAATGCTCCCAAAGCTAGACGCACTCCCTGGTTCCTAATAGAATTGAGCTTATCTAGGTTTGAGGATGAGGTTGAAGAGTACACCTGTGACCTATAATCCAGCTTAGACTGGATCAAGGTTGTATACAAAAGCCACAGGGTACGGCGATCACTTCACCACGAAAAATGTGATAGAAGTTTTAAGACATCCATTCTCTTCAAGCAGGATTTTTTCAAGGCAGTTATATAGGGGGCCCAGGAGAGCTGAGTCAAAGATAACCCCAATAAATTTACAATGAGGCTCAAACGAGATGGGGGAGCCATACAAAGATAAGTCAACTTGCCTAAAATTGTAGAAATGAACTGCCTTTGTTTTTGAGGGCAGCAGAATTCTTGGCAATGATGTTAATGGCCAGTTGCAATTTACGGATGACAAATGGCAGCTGAGGTGATGCTAATAAAGTTGCCAAGTCATCCACATAAAGAGTTGTCATTACCTCTGCAGGAAGATCAGTAATAATGCTGTTGATAGCCACCAAGAAGAGGGTGAAACTCAAAATGATCCCTGTAGCACGCCCTCTATCTGATCAACAGGCTCCGATATGACATTTCCTACCCTAACACGGAATGTGCATCCAGCAAGAAATTGCTGTATGAACCTAGGAAGATGGCCTTTGATATCCCAGTCATATAGATGACTCAGGATACCATACCTCCAGGTGGTATCATATGCTTTTTCTATATCAAAAAAGACAGCAATGGAGTGTTGTCTCTTTGAGAAAGCTTGTCGAATGCAATCCTCCATCCTGACCAGCAGATCTGTGGTGCATTGTTTCTTTCTAATACCCAACTGTGAGGAAGAAATAAGGTTGTGTTTCTCCAGAAACCTTACCAACCTGGCATTCACCATCCTTTCAAAAAGCTTGCATGGGGAACAAGGGCAATTGGGCGATAGTGTGTCGGAAGTGTCCCTTCCTTTCCTAGTTTATTTATGGGGAAGTATGATTACTTCCCTCCAATTGGAAGGGAAACAGCCCTTAATCTAGATATAGTTAAATATATCGAGAAGATGTGAAATGACTGTTGAATGCATATTCCTGATCATATCATGAGATACCATAAGGACCAGGTGTGGTGGATCCACATCTTTTAAGAGCACTTCTAAGTTCATGAATGAAAAAGAGCTTATTGTATGGTTCATTATCCATACAGGGATCCGTGAAGTTTAAGAGGCACTGTTCTTGTATTCTCCTGACATGTTGAAATTCTAAGGAATAATTGTTAGGACTGGAAATGTCAGCAAATGTCTTTGCCAGGACATTTGAAATTCTGGCCAACCGCCACACTGATTTTAACATTCAAACAACAAGAACTGCCACAGTATATTAAAGCTGGGTACCTTCATGTCCCAGTAAGTCCCTACATCAAACTACCCAGAGTGAATCCTTATGAAAAATGGCTTAATTTTACTCAAGATTGGAAGCAATATTTCTAAAAGGCAATAATGGAGGGGTGTTAGAAAGGATATGTTTCTGCCTCATTTATTGAAACAAGGTTCTAATTACCTGCATCAGTTGATGAGTCTTGATGCTCCTGCATTTTCTTGGAAGTCCTTTTTAGGGGTGATGTCAAAGTATCTGTTAAGAAAAAAGTTATGAAATGGAGAGCCATTTTGGTCAAAATGATTTTGATAATTTCTGAACCAGTTTAGATAACTAGTTCAGTAATCTTACCATACCACATGCAATTAACTTACTTCCTATCCAAAATAGTATCCACTTTATCCTAATTGAGTCATGTATTTTTAATATTTTTCATCTCTCTTAAAGTGTTTACTGGAGATCAAAAACCAAAGTGGGGAACTACCATCTTAAACACATTTTCAAATTGGTTCAGTTATAATAAGAGAAAATATATGGAGTACAAACTATGAGGTTAATTAATAAGTAATTTCCAATTTGGTGAAATATATTTAATTATGATTGGCTCAACAATTAAATGATTTCAATTAAAAGTATATTCACCATTTTTGTCAATCACTTCTTGCCATTTAGCAGGTACCTCGTTGATACTAGAAGTTGTCCACAAACATTTTTACCTACACTTCTTCAGAAACCTTTAGCATTCTGAGCATTTTACAGAACAAAAAACATGGGAAATCACTCGGTGCAAGATCTTTTGAATATGGTGGAAGGGGTAGAACAAACAAAACTAAGTCAAATATCTTTTTTTTACATTATTCTAGCTGTATGTGGTCTTGCATTATCATAAAGAATCACATCTCATATTGATGAGTGCAGGGCATTTTCTTAAAAGATTTCCATGCAAACATTGGAGCAGTTTACAGTATAAGTTTGCATTCCAAAACTCCTATTAAAACATCCTTATCAAAGTTTGATCATCATCTTGAGGAGGCAACAGTGTGCAAGTGCAGCTCAAAAGTCAGCTTGGTATCAAAGCTAACACCAAGCAATTTCAGGGAAGAACAATAAGGGACCACAATGCAGTTGACAACGATGTTGGGATGATGCGGTTGTAAGGTCCTTGATCGAGCAATACCAGGCTATGGGATTTACATGGATTAAGTTTCATACCCCAAACATCATACCAGGATCAAATTCTCTTGATATTTGGAGTAAGCAATTCAGTGACTGTTTGTCTGTCCAAAGGGAAAGGAATTGCAGCATACAAAGTTGTATCGACAGCATAGGCAACCATTATCAACTCAATCCCATAAAACATAGCTGAGGTATAAATAATGAAGAGAAGCGGGCCCAGGACACTACCCTGAGGAACACCAGATTTAACAGAGCTGTATGAGCTAAAAGTATCAACAGAAACATGCTGATTTCTGATAGTCAAAAGCTTGACTGGTAATGACCACCAATACTAAGAGATCTAATAAAATACTTAATACAGGGTGACCCCCCCCCAAAAAAAGGGCCCTAACTTTCAATAGGCATCATTTCGTAATTTTCTGCAAGGATTGAATGAAACTTTGGTGATAACTAGTTTATTGTGTTTGAAAACATGAGTCTTTGAACTTTTCTTCTATATTCTAGATCAAGTATTCGCAATGACTACCATTTAGCTCTGTGCATTTCTTGAGATGCAGTACAAAGTTGTCCATGATGTCCTTACAAACCGACCAATTAATGGATCTGATCTCCTCCCTAGTGGATTCTTGAGTCCTGTGATGCTCCTGGGTCTCCCTGCATACACACACTGTCTTTAAGTTAGCCCCAGAGAAAGAAATGGGAGGGGGGGCTAAGGTCTGGGCTGTGAGGTGCCAACTCAAAATTAGTCTTGAGACTCAACACATGGCCAACAAGTTTTCTTTCAGCCAATCTCGGGACAGGTTTGAGGTGCGACAGCTTGCTCCATATTGCTGGAACCCAAACTTCCCCATAAGCAACGGGAACAGGGTCTGCAGCACCCTCTTGAAGGTTTTGAGGACAACATGCCGCTCCTTGGTGACTGTCACTGTCGTGGCAGATTCCTCAAAGAATAATGGTTCAATGATGCCTCTGGCTGAGATTGCAGTCCATACTTACCTCATTTGGTCTAGAGCTCCTCCAGAAGATATTTGTCTTTGAGTTTACGTACCCTTCAAGATGGAAATGAGCTTCATCTGAGATCCAAAGGAGATTAAGGAAAGTTAGGGTCTCCTGAATATTGACTGCTATAACTTTTCCCGGCTACCTGTCTGGCGCTGTAAGGGGCTGCTTCGTCTATATTATGTATGGGTAGGCCTTTACATCCATTACTAGCAGTCTCCAGCAAGTCTCACAGGATATACTGAGGGACTGACTCCGCTTGAGCACAAAGCATTTTGGACTCTGCTAAACTGACTCTCTCGACCAGCTCATCTGTACGCTTCCTGGGGCATCTCCACTGTCGCATAGTTCTCGAAGTGGTCCACTCAGTCCTGAATTCTGCTCTTAGAGGGGGCTTTTTCACATTCAAACTGATGCATAAAAGTGTCCTGCACTTTCTTGAACAAGCCTGCCTTGTAGTAATGTTTGATGCAGTATATTCTTTGCTGGAGCTCCCATTGAGATCTAGTTGTGTTCACAGGCTTTGCTTTTCTCATGTCCTGCAAAGTAAGGGTGATTAGTGATTGAATGAAGGATATATCGCAAAAAGTGTTTGCAGGCTCATTTTGGGGGGGATCACCCTATATTAATACGATCAAAGGAAGCGATACAAGACAAGATTCATGAGCAGTATCAAAATAACTTTGAAGGTCATTAGTGATACAAAGAGCATCAGAAGGACTAAGATCTTTCCAAAAACTAAACTATTTTTCCGGCACCAATTTAATATTATGCAGAAAATGAATCATGCGTTTGGCCACCAAACAGTCAAATATGTGCTCTAAGTTTACAGATTGAACATATTAACATGCAATTTCAATTAGGCTGTCTGTAAATGCAACAATTGTGAAGCAAATATTTATTGGCTGATAACTAATTACCTGTTAATATGCAATTTCAATTTCTCCAGGGGCCTACATAAATGCAACAGTTGTGAAGCAAATATTTTATTAGCTGATAACTCATTGCCTGTTTTCTTCTTACTAATGTGAAGTACATTTGGAGCTTGTACTACATTCTAAGTGAATAGAAACAACCTTTGAATGTGAGTAAAGTCACATTGAGGTTGTTTATTTGCTTTATAGAATCCCATTTGAGATTAGGGTGATAAAATTGGCATACGCTGATACAGCTTTTGGCTCAGATCAACCGGTAAATGGCAAATCCTGCATCTATACCCTTAGTGGTTAAACGGTATTAAATGGATAAAATATAGCCATGTATATACCAAAGATCATTCAGTGAAAAGGAATATCTCCCAATTTTATTTATGATATCTACCAAGATTTTGTGAGAAATATTAATTCCAATCCTGGGGTAAAATTAAGCCATATTACATATAGCAAAACCACATTAACCACAGTTAATGTGGTTTAGATGTTAATATGGCTAAATTTAACTCAAGATTGGAATCAATATTTCCAAAAAGATTATCAATAATGCAACAAAAATATCTTGCAGTGAGCGAGTTTAAATTATTCTAAACACTTTTAGCTTGTGTTTGATACCTGTCTCATTCCTTGATACAGAATAAAAGTGTCTAATCACCTGTATCAGCTGAGATATCTCCATGTTTGTAGATTTTCTGAGAATTCTTTCTTTTTTTCAGAGACACTTGGAAATCTGATTAAGAAATTAAAAATAGAGCTAAATTTTGGTCAAATTGATTTTCATGACTGTTCCATCTAGGGTAGGGGCAACTCTGGAACCATCTCCAGTTCATGAGTGGCCTCAAACTGGTCATCACCCCACCAGAGTGTGGTATTCAGCCAAGGAACTAAAAGGGCCTATACCCTGTCGTGGTATGACCAGGTGTATGCTGTTATATGCATATTGGCCTACTGGCCGACCAAAATTAGGGCTCCATCTGGGGATGGCACTGAGAGTGCTTTAAATACACAGTTACTAGGCCAAGGAATATTAAAAAATGGCTACAAAAATATACTTTAATAAGCCTAAAGATTACTTACACATATAGGACAAGTTAAATGGCAATGCAATTAAATATTGACAGTTCACGGCTAAGATGATTGACACTATCAATTAAGTTTGAACAGAGGGATGAAGGGATAATTAAGAAATGATCTTACGATTATGCAAGTTGTAGAGCAAAGGGAATCCTTGAGGTTCGAGGCAGTAAAGGTGGGAGAAACGTGATGTAGCGGGGGTTAAGCACCTTTTACGTTGATCTGCAGAGAGTAGGATCAGGGAGGTAAGTTCAACCTTGAACTTGTGAGATGAGGCGCTCAATTCAACTTCAAGAAATTGAAGATAGGGCCTCTTATCCTTAAGAGGAAAATGGAGGATGCTGAGGATGGCTTTTCCAATCCTTAAAATCCGAGCATGGTGAGAAGGGTTTGAAGCGTGCTTAAAACTATCTCCATAAACAATACTGAGTGATGATTAGCTCTTCTTTGGCTCTTAATAATTCACTCTGAGAAGAATGTAGTCAATTCAATCTTGACTAACGAAGATGTTAACAGATAACGTACTGGACGACGGCTTCAGACACAATCTGCCAGTGAACTCCGAAGTATCGAATATATACTCCAAAATTATCTAGATGGGCAGAGAAATTCATCACCAACATACTTCTTTAATTACCTTGGGTCACGGTAAGGGTCCATAGCAGGAAGTCAGGATGCATCCTTTTTTTTCTTTTTTTTTTTAAGAGCTCATCTGGCGACTGCCTACTTGGGCATTAGTCGCCGTATTAAAACTGGCCTAGTTCTAGGCTACTTTAAAATAAAATTAAAGAAACGAAAAAAATGCCCCAAATGGGGAAAAGGAAGCAAGCTTCTGCGTCAGGGGAAGGTCCCCCGGCGCAGGAGCGTGCCAAATGAAGGAAAAAAAAAACAAATGCAAAAAACAAAACAAAGCAAAACAAAAAAACAAACCCTGCTTAAATAATAGGGAGAAGGCCGGCCTCCCCCCAAAAGTCAACAAGTCCACCAGTTGATGTGCACGCACTCATCCCGAGTACAAGGGACAGGCGGTAGCGACCCACCCATCCCAGTACCGGGACAGGTGTCATGCGCGACGATCACCCAGACTGGGACATTCGGCAAGAATGTGCCGAACAGTCTGGGGGACGATGCAGTCTATGCAATAGGGCGCAGTCAAGCGCTCCATCAAATTGCGATGCGTCACACGAGCGTGCCCGATTCGGAGAAGACAGAAAGCAACCTGAAGCCGCCGCGGCATTGGGGAATAGGTCCATGGGAACAGTCGCGGCGCAATTGGACGCAACTTTACGTTCCCTTCGACTGTCTCCCATCTTCTTTGCCAAGCAGTCCGAAGAGCTGCCCGTATTCCTGCCATGTAGTCGGTGTGAGGAAGAGCAAAACGCTGGTCCGGTCGCAGAGTGCTTGCGAACTCTTTGGCGCCCTCATCGCGCGCTCATTGCCCGCAATTCCTACATGTCCAGGAACCAAGCAGAAGATAATCTCGACATCTGTCCGGCTCGCCAAAACTGTGGCGTTACGGATATCATGAACCAGGGGATGCGGAGATTCCAATGCCCCTAGAGCACTCAGGGCGCTTTGTGAGTCGCTATAGATCACAATCTGGTCTCCAAACCGGGCATGACTGGTTTAGGGTATGACTGGCGTTTCTCGGCGGCATAGGTACCATCAAGATCAGCTGCGGATGCAGTGAGAGCTGTTGCCAACTGAGGGAGGCACCGGGCTCGCACGTACAGGCGAGTGATGCACTGCCTACGGCACAGAGCGAGTGGCATCTCCACGGCATCGACCAACAGGCTCTCAATGGGGGAAGTGCGGAAGGCACCGGTCGCAAGGCGAAGGCTGGTGTGGTGGATCAAATCCACCTTTCGCAATAAACGCTCGGCTGAGGATGCATAAAACTCGCATCCGTAGTCGAGCTTTGAGCAAACAAAGGAACGATAAAAAAGTAAGGCAGTAGCCCTATCACCGCCCCAAGCACTGAACGTCACGGAACGGAGAATGTCCATGGTGCGGGTACAAGAGACCCTAAGGCTGCGAATATGAGCCTCCCAGGTGAGGCGTCAGGATGCACCCTAAATGGTCTTTCCATTGTTCTAATTTTCGCAGTATATAGGGCAGATAAATGCAGTGCTGCTGACTAAAATCATCTGCAACAATGGCGTTTCACCCTACAAAGAATTGCTTGGGGGAAGTCAGGAGGGGGGGGAATGACAGTGAACTGAGGTACAGGAGAAGGTGGGAAGAGAAAGAAAGATTCCTTTTCTCTCCTTATTCCTCCACACCCTATTACAAATGACACACAGTCCTGCATTGAGAAGGCAAGGAGAGCGGACATACTGACTCGCATCAATGAGACAAACCTGGGATAAATGAGGTTTATTGGAAAGGCCTAATGGAATGACACCAACTTGGGACCCTCTACAGAGTTTAGTTGGTTCACCTGCCCTCAACGATGGAACCATGAACTGAGGCAGCGAATTCTTTGCCTTGCTGTGACCAGGTGACCATACTAAAAAAATCTTTGAAGCCAGCGGGCTCAAAGATGCTGCCAATCTCTTGATGCAGCATCTCAACATTATCACAAGTCCACTTGGCTTTTCATCTTCCGGGACTTAGCCCCTTCATCCAAGCCAAATGGGTCATCTGCAACTCCATTACAAGATTTATCCATCAATCCATGCACTACTAGGACGGGTCATAGTAGTAATGAGGGGTATTTAAATGATAAATATTGGTGAAAAGAACATACTTTTGGCAGAAAAATTAAATTCTGATTGATCTAACCTACATCAATTTGAAGTTGAAATATTGTTAGTTCTGGGTCATTTACTATATTTTACTATTATTTTAGCTACAATTAAAAGATCAAATTTACCGTTTTCTATCATCAATACATTTATGTAGTCTGAAAGATATTTGTCTAAAAAAATGTTAAAATGTATTAGACACATGAGAAGTAGGAAACCTGTTAAAAATGACCATAAATTTAGTTTGGTCTAACTCCAAAATTGCAAGTAGTCACTGCTCATTACTCAGTGGAAGGCAATATTCCAGTAGTGTTGCAGGTTCTGGTAACTGTTTATAGAACATTTACATTTTATTTGAATGCTAGTAAAGGCTGTGGATCATTTTAGAATAACATATAATTATTTGGTAGAGATTATTTCTTAATCTAAGTGCCATCTTTTCATTTGCAAATATACCAGCAATTAGTGTGACAATGGCAAAAATCAAGACAAGGTCCAAATCAAGTTCTCATCTGACTAATTTTGTTGGGACTGGGCAAGAGCTTGGTGTATGAGTTACCAACAATAAAAGATATTCTGAGGTATGGCATCGACCTGAGGGAGCAAAGTAAAGATAACTGCAGAAATTATGAAGTGGACCAGCTGGTAAAAGACCTGTATCAGGGGTTGATTAATCAGTCGACTAAAGCTAATGCTCTCTTCAAACCACCTGTTGTAAATCAAATTTCCAGTTGTGGGGAAGTAGGTTGTAATGGCTGTGAGACTAAAGCCCACATTAACTGCTGTTGTAGTAAAGAGAAAAAACTACCTAATAGGAAACTGGCCTTTATAAAGGACAAAAGGAGAAGGTTGGAGGTCCTGATATTCCCGAACATATTAGACAATTAAGAGCTTCAGAATGGAAAGAAAAAGAAAGAATAGCAGAAAGAGAAAAGGTAAGGAGGAAAGCGCTGTTTTAGCAGGAAAAGCAGAAAGAAAAGAAATCAAGCATTTTTTGGCAGAAGGCGAAGATCTGGGTAATGAAGTAACTTTTGAAGCTGTCCAAGAGTCGGAATCTTCCACCAGGAAGAGGAAGAATTATGATGAAATTCCAAATATTGCCTTTGCTAGTATAAGGTATGGTGTCGGATTTGAGACCAACTGCATATAGCAACAGCAGCTTTAATAGATGCTGGATTCATTACTGAGGAAGATACAAGTAAAGTAATTGATAAGAATAAAGTTAAGAGTGCACAGGAAAAGCTAATGACCTTTTTTGAACATGAGTTTGAAGGAAACTTAAGGAAGGATGGGGGAATTTCTTATTTTCTCTTTGATGGATGAATTGATGTGATAAATTTTATGATGGAGGCAGATGGAAGTGAAAAGTTGTTTCCAGCAAAAACAAAAGAGGAGCATTACACTGTCATCAGTGAGCCTGGGAGCAATTACCTCTTCCACTTTGTCCCAGAAAAGGCTACAAAAGAAGAATCACATGCAGAGAAGATCGCTAAGGCTATGTTTGGATGGCTGAGGGAAAGGGGCATGGATAAAAGCTTAATGGTCATTGGTGGAGACTCCACGAATGTTAACAACAGGTATAAATGCTTGAGTAATGCGAAAAATAGGGCTCCATTTGGGCAAAAAGCTTGTTTGGTTGGTCTGTAACCTGCACACTGGGGAACTCACTCTCTGTCATCTAATTATCAACCTGGATGGCTAAACACTCTGAAAACAGATATTCCGGACCAATAGGAGAGCTCCTTGACTCTTGTTACAGACTTGAGTATCAACCCAACTTTCAATCAAATATCTTTAGGTCCTCCTTTTACCAAGATACCTCAGGAAGTGGTGCAAGATCTTTCCACTGATAAACACTACCTACAGCTATAGAATTATATCAGCAATCAGAGATGGAGTGCTTTCTCTATTGGAAATAGGACCAGTAAACCAAAGTCGCTGGCTGACCACAGCTAACAGACTTCTTCGGCTGTGGGTGTCAAAGCATGAGCTCAAAGGAAATGCCTTTAAGAATCTACGAGTGATTGCTGAGTTCATCATTTGTGTATATTAAGCACTCTTGGACCGAGGGACCTAGGCATATTCTTTATCAACTTCACTGCCTTAAGTCTCAGAGGAAGGCGGTGTTGGATATGGTTTTGCCAACTGTAAAGAGATCAGCTTGGTAGGCATACAGTGAAGCAATCCTTCAAACCCTCCTATGCTATGAAGATCAGGCGGAGAGAACTGAAGGGATGAAAAGAATCCAGACCATCAGGGAAGAAAGGGACCCAGATACCCAATTGAGAGACTCTTTTGTAAGGCTTAGAAGGACACCAGACATTAATTGTGATGCTACCAGGATTGGAGATCTGATCAATTGGTCAGAAGATGTCTCTGAGCCACATCTCACTTGCTCTTTAAGTACTTCTGAATTAAAAAACTTCATTGACTCTCCAATGAAAGTACTTGACTGGCCTGGTCACACACAAAGCATTGAGAGGGTTGTATAAGAATGGTGACTGAGGCTTCTTCCTAGTATTTTTCATATGAAAAGAGGGATGGAGGAATCAGGGCACAAGTGACAAGTAGACATCTGATGTCCAGGAATGAATCAAAGCAAGATTTATGTGCTCTTGTAAAGTTTAACCTTTGAATATGACCCAAAGTGACCCATGCAGCTATATATCGAGCTTTGCATACACTTTTCTCACTCAATAAACATGTAAATTTGAGGTTACTTTGCATTTGTGTGTACTTGGATTAAATAAAAATAGGTTACATAAGCTTGTGACAAAAGAGAAAAGTTTATTTTTATTTAAATGGAATTTGATGTAGGTAGGAGCAATTGTATAACAAAATAAAGTTTCTTTTTCAAAATCTACAATGGAAAATCTATCATTTAAGCACCTATCATTAAGGATTTAATGAAAATATATGGTTGCCTCAAAGTAGGACCCCCTCTACAGCACTACCCACACACACCCCATCTTCACTGGAGGAGAGGAAGATCTACCAATTCTATTGTGGTTGCATTCTTTTTAGGAGGGTGGGCCCTGAGAATGGATGAAGCAGCCTCTCAGCCTCACTTTTCTCTGATATTAAGGGGGGGGAAGTTGATGGGAAATCTTCACAAATGGAAGATACATAAATTATTTCTGTTAATTGGGAAGACCATCTTCTTTTATGGATACAAATGTATAGAACTATCAATATTTTAATGTAGTTTCAATAAGTGGATTGTGATTACAAAATATTTTAGAAAGGAAAAGACTAATACTATTCAGCTGACATTAGCTTAGTTTTGTTTCGAAAAATGAATGCTTTAACGTTTGAATAATGTTCAATCAATTCTAGATATGTTTTCCTTGACAAAAAATTGCTTAAAGTAGTGAGCTTTATATTTTCCATGACTAATTATAACTATTTTTATTGGTTCATAAACTTTATGTGGTTTTGATATATGCTGAGACATGGGAGGGTTAATTACACACACAAATATGAGTGAATCCTTATGAAAAATGGCTTAATTTTACTCAAGATTGGAAGCAATATTTCTAAAAGGCAATAATGGAGGAGTGTTAGAAAGGATATGTTTCTGCCTCATTTATTGAAACAAGGTTCTAATTACCTGCATCAGTTGATGAGTCTTGATGCTCCTGCATTTTCTTGGAAGTCATTTTTGGGGGTGACACCAAAATATCTGTTAGGAAAAAAGTTATGAAATGGAGAGCCATTTTGGTCAAAGTAATTTTGATAATTTCTGAACCAGTTTAGATAACTAGTTCAGTAATCCTACCATACCACGTGCAATTAGCTTACTCCCTATCCAAAATAGTATCCACTTTATCCTAATTGAGTCGTGTATTTTTAACATTTTTCATCTCTCTTCAAGTGTTTACTGGAGACCAAAAACCAAAGTGGGGAACTACCGTCTTGAACACATTTTCAAATTGGTTCACAGTTATAATCAGAAAAAATATATTGAGTACAAACTACGAGGTTAAGTAATAAGTAATTTCCATTTTTGTCAAATATATTTATTCATGAATGGCTCAGCAATTAAATCATTTAAATTAATAGTAAATTCAACATTTTGTCAATCACCTCTTGAATTCAAGGACTTTTCAAGGATTTCAACAATTTAAAAAAAAATAATCAAGGACTGATGTTAGCCATTGTTTTTTCTTTAAATTATTAGTTACACGACCCTGCTATGTTTTATTACATTTATGAGAGATCATTTATTTAATTAAATGATTTCCATCATCAAAAACTATCTATTTCATGAAAATTTAGTACTTACATTTGGAAATGCTTGCATTTTCTGGTATAAAAATATATTTTAGAGCATTTATTTTTCCTCAGCTACACAATTACCTAAATTATACTTGCAAAAATATCCATTACTTACCCCTCTTCATAACAAAGAATTTTTTGTTTCAAAATGACCCCCAAACACTGAATCATGAAGCATTTAAGAAAAAATCTGAAAACTTTCAATTGAAAATTAAATGTATTACAAAACAGAATTAACAGTCATGATTCAGAGGTTACCTTTTAATTTTATTTAATCATGATTGATGATGGTTACAATTTCCTTATCAAGACTCATTTTTGTTCAAAATTTATTTTTAGTCTGTTTCTCATCTTCTTTTTCTTTGATCAGAGTATTAGTTCATCTTTTCTTGGCTTCCATGTCTGTAAGACTTTTGTCTTGCTTCCTTTTCTTTTTCAAGATCATCTTTGTACCGGCGAGAAGAATTCCTAACTGAGTGCATAAGTGACTTGGTCACTTTAACCCTTAACCGGCAGACATTGTCAATTGATGTTTTCTTAGAGAACGACAGGTGACATCAATTGATGATTCAAAGAGTTTCCTGTAAAACGAGGGTCGTCAATTAATGTCCCATTGTTTTATTACTAATTGGCAACTCCTTGAGGGAAAGAGTTGACAGAATCACATTTGAGCTTAATTTATGCGTCATTTTTGGGTCCAGTATAATCCTTTTTACAATTTTTTATAGCATTTAGAATAATAAAATATAGTTTACATTGCATATTTACTTAAATCAAATAATATTTTAAATGATAAATGACCTTTCAAGAAAAATCAAAATTACCCATTTTTCCCTGTATGGCACAAGCTCTGACGCAACCCAAACCTGCCGTTTAAGGGTTAAACTCAATTAAAGGCTTCTGTATTGCAACAAAGGCATTTTGTACAACTCTCTAAGCAATCATAGACTTCTGTTGAAGATTTTCAACTAAGATTTCTTTGTTAATATTGAAACCCCGTTCAACAGCTGCTTGTCCGTGAATGAGGCCCAATATCTCATAAATAAAGCTCTTGAAGAGGAAGGTTACCATTAAGTTCGCTACCAGGAATAAGTGCTCAAATAAGCATCAAGACGAGTTTTTCTGGAGAACTTTTTATTTGATTTGCAGACATTATTGTCAATGACAAATTGCTTTACCCTATTTTGATGTCATCAGCAGCTTTTCCGGAAAGTTTTTCTATAGACACAAATTCTCTCAGAAGGATCTCAATTCTGGACTGGCACTTGGATGCATTCAACATCACATTTGGATTGAAACAGCTGAATCTTTTAACAACCAAATACTTAAGAGGGCTCCTCTCATTGATTTTTTTTTACTACAGCTACAAAGAAGTTCACTGCTTCCTTCCAAAACTGAAGAATGTCAATGTTGGACAGTTGTTCATAGAGAAATCAGATTGATGAACTTCATTTGCTTGCTAAAACAATTTTTGTCTCTGGAGAATCTTTGAAAACAATATAATGTAGCCAAAAAATTGCCCAAATTCCCCCCAAAATGTTCTCATCAGCAAATTTGAAGCTGCCAGAAATTACATGCAATGAGCATATGCCACAATCAAGTAGAGGAGGAAAATTGCCACTTCTTTCAGCATTCAACAGCCTCAGAAACTTATGGTTAATTTTTGGGCCGTCCATTGATACCTGAATAATTTTTGATTGGTAGAGATTCGATACCCCTTCATAAAAACCTTCTAGCAAGTTTTCCGCTCTTCCTCTGCTTAGAAAAACTGAAGAATGAAGAGGGGTCTGACAGGACAGCAGAGGGCAGGTGAAATGAAAACAGAAAAAGACCCAGGCTGGGGCCTGAGTACATACAGTTGACCAGAAAGACAACTGTACCGCACACAAGTAAAATTATGTGAAAAAGAATAGCCAAATAATTAAAAAGTGCAATAAACATTATGGGACATTGACGAAGGTGAGGTATTTAAGTAAAAAAATGGCTTATAAACAAAGCATAACCAAAATCAAGTAACTAGTTCAAAAAAACAAGAACAAGGTATCCAAGCAAGTCACAGAAGTATAGCAGGCATCCATCAAAAAATACAATGCATCCAAAGCATATATATGTTCACTCACATTAGTGAGTAGATTAACTTAAGTATTAGTATTTTCGTAATAGATATTAAAAAGTATATAAATAGTGAATTTGAAAAATCTTTTGAACAATCACTATGTTTATTTTTAAAATTCAAGGTCTATCTACTTTTTTTATCAAATTCAAGGACTTTTCCAGGATTTGAAGGGCTTTTCAAGGACTTAAAGGATTTCAAGGGCAGTAGACACCCTGAATTGATTAGGTAGTTTGTTGATTACAGGAAATTCAGCAAGTTTTGAGTTCAGGAAGTTGTCCACAAACGTTTTTACCTGCTCTTCTTCAGAAACTTTTAGCATTCAGAACATTTTGCAGAACAAAAAATATGGGAAATCACTCGGTGCAAGATCTGTTGAATATAGTGGATAGGGTAGAACAAACAAAACTAAGGCCCATATCTTTTTTTTACATTATTCGGTTGTATGTGGTCTTGCATTATTATAAAGAATCACATATCTCATGTTGATGGGTGCAGGGCATTTTCTTAAAAGATTTTCATGCAAACATTGCAGCAGTTGACAGTATAAGTTTGCATTCCAAAACTCCTATAAAAAGATCCTTATCAAAGTTTGATCATCATCTTGATGAGGCAACAGTGTGCAAGTGCAGCTCAAAAGTCACCTTGGGATCAAAAGTAACACCAAGCAATTTCAGGAAAGAACAATAAGGGACCACAATGCAGTTGACAATGATGTTGGGGTGATGCGGTTGTAAGGTCCTTGATAGAGCAATATCAAGGCTATGGGATTTACATGGATTAGGTTTCATACCCCAAACATCATACCAAGATCAAAATTTCTTGATATTTGGAGTAAGCAATTCAGTGACTCTTTGTCTATCCAAGGGGGAAGGAATTGCAGCATACAAAGTTGTATCAACAGCATAGGCAACCATTATCAACTCAATCCCATAAAACATGTCTGAGGTATAAATAATAAAGAGAAGCGGGTCCAGGACACTACCCTGGAAAACACCAGATTTAACAAAGCTGTAGGAGCTAAAAGTACCATCAACAGACACATGTTGATTTCTGTTAGTCAAAAACTTGACTGATAATGACCACCAATACCAAGGGATCTAATTTCAAATAAAATAGAACTAATACAGGGTGACCTCCTCCAAAAAGAGCCCCAACTTTAGATAGGCCTTATTTCTTAATTTTCTGCAAGGATTGAATGAAACTTTGGTGATAACTAGTTTCTTGATTAAGACATATCAAAACATGAGTCTTTAAACTTTTCTTCTTTATTCTAGAGCATATGTTCCAAGGTGACTTCCATTTAGCTCTATGCATTTCTTGAGATGCAGCACAAAGTTGTCCATGACATCCTTAGAAACTGACCCACTAATGGCTCTGATCACCTCTCTAGTGGCTTCTATAGGTCCTGTGGTGGTCCTGGGTCTCCCTGCATACACTGCCTTTAAGGTGGCCAGAGAAAGAAATCTAGTGGGGCGGCTAAGGTCTGGACTGTGAGGTGCCCACTCAAAATCAATCTTAAGACTGATCACACAGCCAACAAAGTTCTCTTTAAGCCAATCTCGGGAAGGTTTGAGGTGTGACAGCTTGCTCCATCTTGCTGGAACCAAAACTTCCCCATAAGTGATAGGAACACGGTGTGCAGCTCCCTCTTGAAGGTTTTGAGGACCTCAACATATCACTCCTTGGTGACTGCCACTGTCATGCCAGATTCCTCAAAGAAGAATGGTCCGATGCTGCCTCTGGCTGAGATTGCAGTCCATACTGTGCACTTAGGGGAGTGTAGGGGCTTGGTGGCTAACTCATTTGGTCTGGAGGTCTCCCAGAAGAGATTTGTATTCTAGTTTACCTTTCCTTCAAGATGGACGTGAGCTTGATCTGAGGTCCAGAGGAGGTTAAGGAAAGTTAGGGTCTCTTGAATCTTGACTGCCATAGCCTTTCTCTGCTCCTTGTCTGAAGCTGTAAGGGTCTATTTCATCTGTATTCTATATGGGTAGGCCTTTACATCCATTACTAGCACTCTCCTGCAAGTCTCACATGATATACCGAGGGACTGATTTCGCTTGGCCATTAAGCGCTTTGTACTCTGCTCAACTGACTCTCACACTCTCGACCAGCTCAGCTATACGCTTCTTAGGGCATCCTGAATGACTTGGATGGTTGAAACTGGCTGCATTGAGGTTCTCCACTGTCCCATACTTCTCGAAGTAGTCCACCCAGTCCTGAATTCTGCTCTTAGAGGGGGCCTTTTCACATTCAAACTGATGCATAAAAGTGTCCTGCACTTTCTTGAATGAGCCTGTCTTATAGTAATGTTTGATGCAGTATATTCTTTGCTGGAGCTCCCATTGAGATCTAGTTGTGTTCACAGGCTTTGCTTTTCTCATGTCCTGCAAAGTAAGGGTGATTAGTGATTGAAAGGATATATCACAAAAAGTGTGTGCAGGCTCATTTTGAGGGGGATCACCCTATATTAATACGATCAAAGGGAGCGATACAAGACAAGATTCATGAGCAGTATCAAAATAACTTTGAAGGTCATTAGTGATACAAAGAGCATCAGAAGGACTAAGATCTTTCCAAAAACTAAACTATTTTTCCGGCACCAATTTAATATTATGCAGAAAATGAATCATGCGTTTGGCCACCAAACAGTCAAATATGTGCTCTAAGTTTACAGATTGAACATATTAACATGCAATTTTAATTAGGCTGTCTGTAAATGCAACAATTGTGAAGCAAATATCTATTGGCTGATAACTAATTGCCTGTTAATATGCAATTTCAATTTCTCCAGGAAGCTACATAAATGCAACAGTTGTGAAGCAAATATTTTATTAGCTGATAACTCATTGCCTGTTTTCTTACTACTAATGTGAAGTACATTTGGAGTCCAACGGGTTAACTTCTATTCCCAACTATATAGGCATAAGCTTGTACTACATTCTAAGTGAATAGAAACAAACCTTTGAATGTGAGTAAAGTCACATTGAGGTTGTTTATTTGTTGTATAGAATCCCATTTGAGATTAGGTTGATAAAATTAGCCTATAATAACTGATACAGCTTCTTGGCTCAGATCGATGAGTAAATGGCAAGTCCTGCATTTATACCCTTAGAGGTTAAAAGGCATTAAATGGACAAAATATAGCCGTGTGTGTACCAAAGATCATTCAGTGAAAAGGAATATCTCGCAATTTTATTTATGGAAGCTACCAAGATTTAGTATTCTGTTTAAAATTGATAATCCAATATTGTTTTCATTGTTAGGCTAATATTTTTTTGATGCGGGGAGGGGTTCGCTAAAGTCATGATACATCAATTACGTCTTGATTATATTAGGTCATCCAATAAATGATGCTGAAATGCTCAGTAAGCTCTTCCTTGATATCTTCTATCGAGTAGTTGGATTGATCTCTCAAATTAACAACTTTCATATTTGAAGGCAGTGTCATCAATATGAGAGCCAGAGCATTAAATGGCATATTTCGCTTCTTTACCTAGAACCCCAACTCATGTAGGAGAGAACATGCCTCTTGAACCTAATGCTACCATTACAAGAATGAATAATGAAGAGCATTTGAAGCCAGGAGGCATGAAAAACCTGGGTCAACTCTTAATGAGAAGCCTGGATGGCCTAAGCTCAAGTCATTAATGTCCCCATCCAAGTTTCTTAGGTCTAAATGTGACATACTAGACCTGGTCACTGCTGAATCCCAAGAGGACCTGTCACTTTTCGTAGACCCATAATAAGTAAGGGAACACCACCACCTAGTCATTTTTTTATTATTATTATTCTGTTCTCATAAGGATAGGGAGTGCACCCTATAGTCTGCTCCCTGAGAAAAGGCCACTAGGCTGCATGAGCAAGTGAGAGATTGTTCACCCTCAAGGAAGACCCTGTATGTTCAATCCGTATGCCCGAAGCAGTGGCAGTGGTACCACTTCCATATTACATATATCAAAACCACATTAACCACTCACTAGTCAACAGGTTCTTCGAAAGAATACCCAACATACTCTCTCACATAGACTAATCCTTTCACAAAATTCTTAATAGAGGGCAGTGTCACCTGTACAGGTGAACAATCAAGTGTCTGAATAGGACTCAACATGGGGGCTTGGAAAGAGTTCACCACAATAACCAGAATGGTGCCTTGAGATAAAAAGATCTTTAGTTCTCTACTTAGAACCAGAGCTGATGGAATATGCGTCTTGTGGCCATGTTCTGATCAGTGGAATGAATACTCAAGAAGACGCCGTCAATCTCTTGATGAGGGGTCAGGACATTTTTATCTGGCAGGATTTAGGACCTTAACCTAAGCCAAATGGGTCACCCTTGGGCTGGTTATCTTCCATTTCAGTACAAGATCCATACATCAATCCCTGCATTACCCCAACCACAACTTCCCTGGAGGAGAGGAACCTATACCCATTTTTTTGTCTAATTTTGGGTGAAATACTGATTCCAATCCTGGAGTTGAAATTAAGCCATATTACATATATCAAAACTACATTAACCACAGTTAATGTGGTTTAGATGTTAATATGGCTTAATTTAACTCAAGATTGGAATCAATATTTTGGTAAAAATTAGCAATAATGCAACAAAAATATCTTGCAGTGAGCGAGTTTATCATCACTAACTATAATTTAAGAAGGGGATTTTTTTGAGTATTTGAATAATAATTTCATCTTAGTTTAGTAATGGTTTTTTTTATCAAAGTTATTTCTAATAATTCTTTTATAATATCAAAAAACAAAATGGTGAAGTTCAGCCTTAAATAAGTATCAAAATTTTGTGAAATTTTAAAAACCCAACGAATTACAAATGGTGAAGTTTAGAAAATATATTTTTAGATATCTTCTTCTATAACTTATATTTTAGCAAGTGATATTTTGAAAGGGGAAAATTTAGTTTAAGAGTTCCTTTTTAAAATTATTATAATTGCCAAAGTTCAAAAAATTTCTAAAAATTTAACCATGGCTGCTTTTTTAATTTTAATCTTAGTAGCGAAGCGCAAGCTAATCCCCCTCTATAGGGTGAGTAGCGAAGCGCAAGCTACCCCCCATAGGGGGAGTGGCAAAGTCATTGCCTGGTATTATTATAAACACTTTTATGTTTGATACCCATCTAATTCCTTGATACAGAATAAAAGTGTCTAATTACCTGAATCAGCTGAGATATCGTCCTGTTTGTATATTTTCTGAGAATTCTTTCTTTTGGGGGGAGACACTGAGCTATCTGTTGAGGAAATTAAAAATGGAGCTAAATTTTGGTCAAATTGATTTTGATGACCATGCCATCTGGGGTAAGAGCCAGGGTTGGCAAAAAAAACCCAAAACCTGGGTTTTATTCTGTTTTTTCAAAAAAATAAACACTACAAGCATTAGAATAACATAGAAAAATAGCTATCTATTTTTATATCAACCAGGAAATGGCTTTGCCACTCATAAGGAGGAGCTTGCACTTCACTACTAAGATTAAAATTTAAAATCTAATAAAAAGCAGCTATGGTTAAATTTTTAGAAATTTTCTGAACTTTTATTCGCAGAGCTGTTTTTTGTATGTTTCGAGCTTTTATCAAAGTTCTTTCTAAGAGTTCAGAAAAAAATAAATATAATTATTGAATGATTTGGAATGAAAAAAACATACAAATAGTGAAGTTCAAAAAAATGTATTAAAATTAGGGCTCTGGCGCTTTTTTACCATCATTTTGTATATAAAACAAATTTAGATGAAAAAAGAGATCTGACGAAGGTTTTTCTATATATCAAACTGGGTGAAATAACTTTTTAAAAAGTTTTCAGGGTGTCCATGTTGAAAAAAGTGTTGGGAAAATTCTCAAGGGATAAAGACAATATAATAAAAAGGTGAAATTACTTTAAAAAAATGTTTCAGGGTATCTATGTTGAAAAAGGTGTTCAGGGTGTTAAAATAAAGTCTATAAAGGGGATTAAAAAAGTGGTTTAGAATAGCAAATAGGCCATAGGCCACACGCTGAAGGAGTGCCTGTGGAACCAAGTTCTTTCTGTTAGAAAGAATACAAAGTATGGCTTGTAATTTTAAAAAGGAACTCTAAACTAAATTTCCACCCTTTCAAAATATCATGTTGCTAAAATATAGTTATAAAAGAAGAAGATATATAAAAATAAATTTTCTGAACTTCACCATTTGTAATTCTTTGGGTTTTTAAAAAAAATTCACAAAATGTTAATACCTATATTTATTTCTGAACTTCACCATTTTATTTTTTGATATTATAAAAGAATTATTAGAAATAACTTTGATAAAAAAACATAAGATACAGTGTGAAAGCCAACCACTTCCTGGGACTTGGAACCATTTGTGTATAACAGCTTGTATAGCATGGCAACAAAGTGTACTCCAAAAAGGAAGAACCAGTCGCGACCAGCTCGAGAGATACACCAAGCTATCAATGTTTCCTAGCCCTAAACCCATGTACTGTCCAGATCAGCTGTGGATGTAGTGAGAGCCATTGGCAACTGAGGGGGGCACTAGCCTCTGACAAATATCAAAATAATGCACTGTGCAAGGCGCAGAAAGGGTGTTATCCCACCAGCATCAACATTTAGAGTCTCAATGGGTGATGTGAAGAAGGTACCAGTCACCAGACAGACCAGTGTGGTGGATCGAGTCCACCTCCCACAATACATGCTCAGCTGCAGATAATAGAACTTGCATCCATAGTCAATCTTCGAACAAACAAAGGATCATGAGAAAAGTAAGGCCTATCATCAGCACAGATGCTGAATGTCACATAACAAAGAATGGTGATAGCATGGGTAAAAAGAGCCTATGGCTGTGAAAATTAGCCTTCCAGGCGAAACATTTGGGAACAAGTCCGGGTCGGGATGGAGCTGTGAATGATGGCCGAAGTGCATCATCTTAGTCTTGGCCAAGGAAAACCAGAACATTTGTGCTTCAGCATAGAGATATATGCGATTCTATGCCTGTTGGGGCCAACACTCCAGAGTTGGCATCTGGGGCAAACCAAAAGATTGAAAGGTTGTCAATGAAGAGCATAGCAAGAACATCTTTCGGTAGTACCGAGGTGATACCTTCTATGCTCAGGGCAAAGTGTGACACTGATGACACTTGCCTGCGGGACACCCTCTTCCTGCTACAATTGGCCAAAGGGGGCCCCCACCTCTATGCAGAATCAAAGATCTAAAGAAAAAACTACAAAAAAGATTGGGAGGTGTCCCATCGCCCCCATCTTGTGGAGAGTCTCCATGATCTCCAGATTCAAAAACAATGTGGTCTAGTTCTGTCTGCGAAGGAAGGCCTCACAGGCAGCATTTTTGAAGTCAGAGCAGAGCATTGACATAAAGTGGAACTTGCAGAAGCTACACTGTGCGGAAGGCGGATGGCCTCTGTTGTACAAGAAAAAGACTAGTCGAACATTTACCAATTTCTCCATCAATTGTACATGCAGGAAGATAGAGATTGGAGAGAAAGTGGCCAGGGTAGAGTGATCTCTCCACAGCTTGCCAAAAGTGAACAATGCAGCAATTTGTCAGGAGTCTGGGAGGATACACCTCTACCCAGATTGTGTTGAACAAATCTAACAGAAATGGCATACTTCAATCACCTACATGAGGAAGCAAGGCATAGGGGACATCAGGCGAACCATGGATAGTGTCTGTGCACAGTGAGAGCGGAATGCAACTCACTCAATGTAAACCTGTCATTGAAGGGTTCTCCGCCTCTGGAGGTAAAGTCCAGTCAACAGCCTTCCAAGACATCACTACACGCATTGAATACTGGTGGAGCAGCATCCTGGCTAGTGAATGAGGAGAAAGTGGTCGCCAAGGATTCTGCCATGGATGTGGGAACCAAGATTGCAGTCCCATTCTCCTAGAGAAAGGGAGAGGGGTCAAACAAGAAATTCCCCTGAATCCTTTATGACTTCCTTCCACACCTCTGCTAGAGCGGTCTTCCTGTTAAATGAAGATGCCAGGAAGAGCAGGCTAGTTAGATGTAATTCAGAGAGTGAAATTGCTCAGGTTGTGGATATAACATATGTACGCATAACGCTGCTGTTTGAGGGTTATCTCACACTCGGCTGACCACCATGGAAGCACTCTGTGTGCAAAAGAGCCAGATGTTCTAGGACTAGTAGCTAGACCCAAGGTAATGAGGTTGCCAGATAAATTCTCAACAGCCTCATACAACCTAAACTCCTCTACTGGGATAAAGAAATCAGTATTTACTGAGATGCGGACCACTATGCCCCGGCAAAGCAACAAAGGGTGTGGTCTCTAAGGTGGCAGCGGTCCAGAAGATACTTGGGTGGGAAAGATGTCAATACCAGGGAGGTCATTGACCATCTCACACAAAATCAGGCTGTTTATCCAGAGCACATGGATAGATTGAGACAAAAAAAATGAAGTTCTCAAGGAGTAATACATAAACTCATCCACATTTAGGACACTTATCCCCAACTCATCGATTAGGTTGGCAAGGACCTGAAACCTGAGATTGATTGAGTAGTCTCCCCATAGGAGGTCTACTGTTCAAATTTTTGACAGGTAGAAAGGGCCTCGGCAAACGTGCCAGAATACAGTGTAAGTCGCCTGTGTCAAACTCCGCTGATGGTCCAATGTACACGGAAATAACAGTATACCTACTATCCAGATGCAAATGCACTGCTACTGCCTGAAAGGAGGTATCTAAAGCAAAGAGAAGAACGGAGACGACATGCTGGGATTAAATTGTGTATCTGCCTACCTGGTCTTCATCCTAAGAAGTGAGGTTTCAAAAGCCTCCACAGCTTACCCCAGTTGGCCTGGAGTCTGCGGGAATTCCACTGCAGTAAGAATATGCCTTCCAGGCCTAGCTCAGAGGAGATGCATGGGGCATCTTCGAAAAGAAGACCCCCGTGGAAATGTCTGTATAATTCCTGGACAAGGACAAAGCTTTACGAACTTAGGGAGATAGCTTCACAACCCTTCAGGAGTGTTGTCTCTCACAAGTCTAGTGACTTAGTGGTAGAGGTGTGTGACCATTCCCCCTTACAAGAAGTAGTCCTGATGGGGTAGGGAGAAGAGGGAGGGGGGGCTGGTTTTAGCCAAGTTTAGGTGTGAACCCTGTGCCACAAGCTCTACCAGGGTAGCACCTGGGGTGATTAGAAATCTGCTGAAGGGTTTCAAATTGGCACAGAAATGTAGGCCTTGGGCGGTCACATGTAGACGATGCCCCCTTTTTTTTAAAAGTTGAGACAAGATGTCCCAGGCACCACCAGATGTACCAGGACCGGGTTATCCTCCAGAAATGAGAGATGTGCCGTACAATGAACAGCCAGGATTTACTTCTCCAGGAGATACACACCACATTGCTTTGAAGTGGGATGCGGCTCTCCACAAATGATGCACCAAAATAGCCACAGGGTGTCCAGATGAGAACAGCTTCTCCTGGTACCAGGTGCAGGTAGACAAAAGTTACGTGGGATAGAAGAAATAAAATGGCTGAGAGAGAGCAAGAGGGAAGTGCACTGACAACTCATGTCCCGCCTTTACTGGTACCAAGTGTAACAGGCTACACCACATACCCCTTTATGGGGAGGCAAGGAAGATGAGGAGAGTTGGTACACAAAGTAGATGTTAGTGGAAGATCTTAAGCTGGGGCCGAAAGATAACTCCTGTCAGAATGGTAACCAGGAAAATGCATCACAGTACCCTATACCTGGTTGAGAACTTACAAGCGAGCAAAGGCTTAAGTACAAGGCTGTAAATATATGCCTCAGAGGCGAGGCATCAGTCAAAAATGAAATGAATGAAATAGCGCAAATCAACCAGTCACGGGCAGCCCAATTAGTACCCGGAAAGGGCAAAGACATGCATGGTGAGAGATGTTTCAATACCTGGTGGAGTCGACACTGCAGAGTTCGCATCTGGGTTACACCTAAAGAGAAACAGTCATTATGTAGAGCATAGCAAGAACATCTTCAGGCACCACGGAGGTGATACAGTTGATGCTCATGGCGAGGAGTGGGATACTGAGGAGACTTCCCTGCAGAATGCCCCTACCTATATGCAGAATCCACGCGTTTGTAGAAATTTGGATATAAAAATTGGAAGGAATCCTCTCCTCCGCATTGTGTAGAGGGTCTCTAATGATACCCTATCAGTAAGCAGTATCGTATACCCTTTTCAGAAAGAAAAACACTGGCATAAAACTGTCTATGAAGGAAGGCCTTTCAGATAGTATTTCCCAGCAGGGGCCGAGCATCCAACGAGTGGAACTTGTGCAAGACACTGCAGAAGATACTTGGCCTCTACTGTACAAGAAAAAGGCTAATATAACATTTATCAATAAACTTGCACCTACAGGTTAGAGAAACAGCCAGGGTAGAGTGATATCCCCAGTTTGCAAAAGCAAGTAGTAGTAGTCAATCACCAAGAGCCTGGGAGGATACCCTATGTCCAGGTCCTGTTAAAAAAATCTAGCAAAGAAGCCACACCTCACTGACCTAGGTCTCGAAGCATGGAAGGATGGAATAATCATCATCCTGACCAGGGTCAGTGCCTGCGAATGAGGCAAGTGCAAAAGATAACTCACTCAGCATAAATCTATCATTGAAAGGTTATAGACCTTGATGTTAAGTCCAGTTGGGGGCCTTCAGTAAGATTATGGCAAGCAGCTTCCCAGTCACAAAATAATTCTACCACAGATGCAGGATTCAAGATTGCAGTCACATTCTCCAGAAGAATGAGAAGGGGGTGGTACTGCAAGAACGTCCCCAGAATCCCTTTGCATTGATTCCCATTATGGGAAGACACAAGGATGCCAAGCAGTGTGGCAGGTGTGCTTCGAAACATGCCAGAACCTAGCTCTCAAAAAAGGTGAGCTTGAGAAAAAAAGTAAACATACGAGAGGTTCACCACCAATGATCTTGAGTTTGTAGTATTGAATAACGGGGGGGTAGGGTGGTTTTGTAACTATATTTCTATGCTTATACAATACACACATACTTAAGTAATGATAAAAGGTGATTAGTGGGATAATCTACCTGAAACTCCTGATCTGGACACTTCGTACATTTGATCAAAAAATGTTTGCTTCGTAGATAGTTTCCTTTTTTTCTTTTTGGTAGTAGATTCAGATTCTGACAAGAATAAGTTTTAAATATATTAAAACTGGAATAAATACCAACATTTAAATAATCCATTTATATAAACACAGCCTACAAAATCTCCCTATGCCTCTGGCCCTGGGATCAAAACTCCTGAAATATTTGGGTCAAAAAGGCAAAACAACACAAATCTCCCAACCATTCTAATTCTCCTAACTAGTACTTTCCCAGTACTTTGAGGCCATTCTATGCCCCCTTCAAAATAGCATTTCCAACTAACCTACGGCACATACTATAGGGCAAGGATCCTAGGGTGCCCAACCCGGTACAGTTATTTCTATCTCTCACCCGTTTCTTGATTATCCCAACCTTTCTCCAATGACACCACATTTTTCATTTGCATTGTATTAGCAGGTTCTTTCTATGCTTCAACATTTTTAAACTTCTTAAAATGGACTGGTTACCACAGTTCTTATACATATATAGTGACCCATTAAAATGATTTCCTAGATTGTAGTGTACGCGAAGGGAATGTATCATTTGCGTATTGTGATTAAGTTTATGTAAATTAAGTGCTTTTATATTGCACTTTCTTTTCTTTCTTATTTACATACTCTTTACTCTCATTTCAGCAGTTATTTCAGGTTAAATTAAATTTTATTTCAATTTTTCTTACACTGCATAGAAAGAGTTCAAGCAAAGGCTGATAATGGAACTGGAGCTCTATATATAATACAAAATGGAATAATTGAATGTATATCATTCCTTATAAAGTCATAATGCTGGTAGAAACTTGTAACAATTACCTCATAAAATTGCCACAAATTCTAAGAGGTAAATGGTTCCCACTCAAGCTCATCTCAGATTTCACTTAGTAAGCATATTTGGACTAACTGTGAATTAATTTTAGTCATTGGTGGTTAGTATTACATACAAAATTGTCAACTAACTCTGTATTTAAGAAAGACAATCATAATCTTGATGTTGTAGAAAGATACTCAAAGGAATGCAATACAAAGCCTGTGCAGAATGAGCATTCGCAAAACACTGATAAAGATCATAAGCAAAGCAAAAGCTACTTGTATATATGTAAACATTTTTCATTTTATTGCTCTTGCCATCAACATTTTGGGTACAAATGTTGCCTACCATCAGAAAATATGGTATACATGGCATATTAACAGACATTACTAAACTGTAGTACTGAATATCATAAATTATCATATGGCACAAACTTCTGCATATGGGACAAGTCAGAATTTTGAATAGGTCTGACAGGCTTCCTCCCTGAGAATTCTGACTCAGGAAGGTTTTACTGTATTAAGAGGATCTATGGCTGAAAAGGATAGGGAAGCAGTCAGCTATGAAAGTAGTTACATTGTGAAGATGTATGAAAGACCATCACCCAAATAACCAATTACAAAATAAAGATGGGTATCATGAAAGGAATGCGAGGGTAGGGCATCTAAATTGCTTATGAAATTTTAACACTTCTCAATAAGTCACTAAATTTCAATTCATTCATGCAAGATAATTGATAAAGTTCTGATTAAATTAATGTCTTACCTGCTATGTTTCTATTCATTTCATTAAAATCTTCTTGAATGCGTAATTTTTCAGATTTTTTCTTCTTTTTGGGCGATTGCCCAAGTTCTGTTTGGGGAATATTGGAATAAAACAAGATTTAAGAGTTCTGTGTTGGGCTTGGAAGATGCCCATACCATTTTTATGCATACAAAATATACCATCAATGGCACAAGCTGCCAAAATTAAGTTGTCTAATCTTAGGCTATTTAAGTAATTATAAAACTTTAAACAAAACCACAAAAGTCAGAAAAAATTCACCTTATGCATAAGAGGGAGACCCCCCCCCCTTATCTAGGCACTGAGTTAGACCCAATGACCAAAATAATTAAAGTAGGGGAGGCCATATGCACAAATGCATAGACTGTCTTTAGATGCCGAGAGTGCTTGTTAGGATGTTGGATCAAAGTATTTTATGAATTTTAGTGGGGTGATTCAATTGGAAATGGTGAATGAAAGTGAAGTTTTAAATGACAATGATATTTTGGATATGCAGAGATGTGTTCAATAGTTTGACAGATAAAGATATGTATTGAAGAGAGGATTAGTTTAAATGAATGGCCTGAATGTTTGAGTTTAAGAGGTACACAAAGCAATGAATAAATAGTGCCAAAAATAAATGCTGTAAAGCCCAAACGGACGAGCCTACAGCCAAATTCAAGGATGGGTAATTTAGTTGAAAATTCTCAATAAAAATATGGACATCTGGATAATATACAAAAATATAACTAGGAAATTAAAATCAATAGAATGGAAGTACAGGAATTTAAAACAATCAAGGGGTGTTAAAGGATATCAAAAATAAACTATTGAGAACTGGACACGGAACGCAAAGGAATTTTGTGATGTCTGTATGTGGTATATTATGTAAGACACTGTAAGGCTGGAGATGTTCTGTGCTGTCTTTAGCAGGTATGAGAGTTAGTTAAAGTTATGCATGATAGCTTGGAGCACATGGGTAAGTTTAAGTTTTGGGAGTGTATGAAAGAAAGGATGTTTCACCCGTGTCTGTTGACTGTTGTGCATGATGTTGCCACTGCATGTAAAGGTTGTGAGAAGAGAAAAATTCAGGGTGTGCAGGCAAAACTCCCGCTGTTGAAAATTGATGTGAATGAACCGTATGAGGTGGTAGTGATCGACTGTCTTTCTTTACCAAAATGAGTACTGGGAATGTTGGTATGATTGTGATGTTGGACCATAAGAGTAAGTTTGCATATGCTGCACTTGTGAAGGATAAGAGGAGTGTGACTGTTGTACATGTGGTGTAACAGATAAATTTTTCAAATGGGTCTATGGAAGCTGAAGAAGTGAGTGATGATGGTCCAGTGTTTGTTAAGGAAAAATGGAGTTAAACATGGAAGTACTCTGTATATGCCTTCCTCAAATGAATTAGCAGAGAGGAGAGTACACACATTATACAAGGTGTTGCGAATCATGGGTGAGTACAATTTGGAGGTGTGGTTGAGAAGTGTTATAGGCATATAACAATAGGTATATTCCTATGTCAGTATATACTAAGTTATGATGGAAGAGTGAAAGAACTTTTGTGTCTTGGAGAGAAAGAATATGATGTATGGCATGACTCGAATGAGAGATTTCGGTCATTTAAAGTGGGTGGCAATGTTTTGAAGGTGTGAAAAAAAGGCAGATTGAATGTAGACAAGTTGAGTGATAAGTTTGAGGGTATGTATGTGGCTAAGAATGTGTTGGAAAATGCGTTGATGTATGTGATAGAATGGGAGAGTGTGAATGGTCTGTTTGTACTCTTTTATTCCAGGTCAATTGAAAAAATGGAGAGGCCCTCTGGAATACATGTTGCATCCAGGTGTATGAGGTATGTTAGGATAGAAGTAGAGTGGCTGAAGAACTAATGAGGATGGAATAATTGACTTGAGTGGGAAAGAGTTGGTAATAGTGAGTCAATGAAAGAAGAGACGGAAGTATGAAATGACAGAGCCAGAAGAATAGAAGTACAGATTTCTCTTGATTTAGCCTACATCAAAATGATAAAAGTGTGAATGTTTGTGGAGGTAGTCTGAGAGTGAATGATTTTGGGGGGTTTAGTCCACTTGTGAGTGATAGAATGAGTTACATTGAAGTGATTAGTAGTGAGGTGATAAAACAAGTTATTTGAAGAGATAAGCAGTGTGAAAGAGTCCTCTATGGCAAATGAGTATGCTTTAAATTTAGTGGAAGCTGCGATTGAAGGGTATTATGTGAATAAAAGCTTAAATTTGAATGCTCTGCATAAGGCAGTGACAGAAGCAAGAGAAATGAGCCAAGTGAGGAGTGTGGTTGATGGAAAAATGAAGAGTGAAAGTGTAGAAGGCAGAGAGAATAGTGGAACTATATCTGACAAGAAAACTGACCCAGACATCTCAACAGATCTGACAAACAAACCTGCTAAACATTGTCAAAGACATGTGGGGAAGTGTGAATGGGTTCAGAATAGTGTATTAGATTATCAAAAGTATAAAGTATAAAAAGTATCTGAGTATGATAGCAGAATGAGTGTGGCAGTGTAGAAAATAAAAAATTATATAAGAAAGATTGAGTGGCTTAAGGAAGGATGGATGTGGTGAATGGTGAGTGTGTGTGGTTGGTGTGTGCGCGTGTGTATGTGTGAGAGAGCCATTCTCCCCATTGTGCCAACTATGAATTTCCACCATGTGCCTTAGTCTATCCTTTTCCCATCTCCGACTTCCTGAACTAAGAAGCAGAGTCACAGAAGTCCCCCTTCACAGTAACTGTCATAAAAAAGTGGCCACAAACACTACAACTTCCACCACTATCAGTCTCAAGTAAGAAGGATGACCCATGAGACATCCTAGTGGAGCCAGTGTATAACAGAAGGATGTGCTACCCTTCCCATTCCTCCCCCAACCTTTTTGTTTGACTGAGCTTCTTGTTTATTTGTAAGGCTAAAACATATAGGGTTTTGCAAAAGTTGTTACACTTAGGGGTTTTTTTATCTTTCCAGAGGTTTACATGTGTGATAGAAAAAGTTCCATCAAATAAACTTAAAAGTTCTATTTTTCCAGCAAGTGTCATTAAAAATGTCTTTTGCATTGTGTGCAGGTGTGTTGAGATAGAAGTAAAAAGAATTAATATCTCTGCTCTCTAGAAGGCAGGCCCCAAGTCCAACATTGCCATTTGGCTCACCATCAGCCTGATGACCATCTAGAGTCGTGAATAGGCTTTAGAACAGAAAAGACCTCGAATATCAACCTCGTTCAGGTTCAAGTTGTTGACCATTTGGCTCTTGAGAAAGACCTTTATAAGTGCTCCGAGCTCAAAATGCCTGTGCTTGCAAGGAATATCTGTGGCCACAGTGTCCAGGCAGTCATCAAGGAAAACGGTGGCAAGAGTTTGAGATGTGTGGAAAGGCCTCTGCTCACAAAATGTATGCAAGAACAACGGCGGGATCACTGCCATCGCCTTTTTCAATGATGAAGGCATGGGAATCAAATGGAGGGGGGAAGGGGCTGATTAAAAAAAAAGGCCAATCAACTCATCACCAAGCTGAATGGCTGCATGGTAAGCTTCAGCCAGGATATCTCGGAGGTCCTTTGAATGATGATGCTCAGCATTGTGGCTTTGAATGGCAAGAAGAGCTGCTGGTGTGGTTTGCAGATGGTTAAAGGTTCATCACAGCCAGTTACAGAGAGATCTTGGCCACAAATCACCTGCCATGGGTGAGAAAGATCACAAAGATGGGCTACGTCTTTCAGCAACTGTGTGATCTATAGCGACTCACAAAGCGCCCTGAGTGCTCTTGGGGCATTGGAATCTCCCCATTCCCTGGTTCGCGATATCCGTGACGCCACGGTTTTGGCGAGCCGGGCAGATGTCGAGATTATCTTCTGATGGGTTCCTGGACATGTAGGAATTACAGGGAATGAGAGTGCGCAAAGACTGTGACTGGACCAGCGTTTCGCTCTTCCTCACACCGACTACATGGCAGGAATATGGGCAGCTCTTCGGACTGCTTGGCAAAGATGTTTTTTTTGTTATTGTTTATTTTTTGTAGGTTGCAGGCTCCTGCACTGGAGGGGGGGAGGACCTACCCCCAACGCCGGATCTTGCTCCCTGATTGTTATCCCTTTTTATTGTTGTTTCTGTTAAAAATTTTATTTTAAAGTAGCCTAGAACTAGGCTGTTTGTTTGCGGCGAATTATGCCCAAGTGGGCAGTCGCCAGATAGCCCCTTCCAAAAAAAAATGTGTGTGGGCAGGCATTAGGAAAAATTTGTCTGCAATGCATGTGCAGCCTTCAGATCTCACTCACTAACAAGGGCAGCCACATTGATTAATATTAGACATAAAAAAAATATTTATGTTAAAACTATAATATATCTAAATACATCAAAACTATCATTGTGTCCTTTGTTGAGAGCCGTAATGAATGTAACTGGACTTTTGCAATAGTTGGAAGGCAAAAATTTTATATACACACCATTTTTGGTCACAGTATTTTTAGGAATATAGGTGTAATTTATGAGGTTATTTGTATCCTTGGTCTAAAACTTTCATCTCCTCAATGCACCTCAGTCCTCTTACTAGAGCAGGGGTGGGGAAACCCACACCCACGAGCCCAATTTTAATCACCCCCTGAATGATATTTTTCAATATTGAAGTTTATATGTGCAATTTCCATGGTGGCAGTTAATAATTATTTTTTTATAGATATTAATACATGAGTATATCACACCATGTAATAAATTTAAACAACATTTACAAAGATATAAAAGTCAAATTTTATTTATCGCCCACCAACTTCTTTCATTAGAAATTTTCACCCACAGCTCAAAAAAGTTTCCCTACCCCTGCCCTAGAGTGAAAGTGTGCGGTGGGTACATCGCACAAATTTCCACAGCAATGACTCACTAAATTTCAATTCATTCTTGCAAGATAATTGATACAGTTCTAAATTAATGTCGTACCTGCAATGTTTCTATTCCTTTCATTAAAATCTTCTTGAATGCGCAATTTTTCAGATTTCTTCTTCTTTTTGGGTGATTGCCCAGATTCTGTTTGGAAAATATGGGAATAAGATTTAAGAGTTCAAATATATATAGTTTGGGTCTCTGTGTGGGGCTTGGGGCATATAGAATTTATTTTTTTAATAGGGGTCAATCTTACTAACTGCCATCAACGGAACAAGCTGCCAAAATTAATTTTAGCTAATCTTAGGCTATTTTAGCAATTAGAAATTTTAAAAAACAAACAAAAACAATTAAGAGAAAAGGAAAATCATACTTATGCATCAGTCAGAGGGAGGACTGTTCCGTTCTAGGGGCTGCGCTTGCAGCTAACAACAAAAGGAATTAAATAAAGTGGGAGGAAGCCAGAATCATGAGTGCATGAATCCATCCTAAGTACAAAGAGCAAGCAAGGGCAACCCCACTCATCCTGGTACCATAATAATGAGCTACCAGTCCAGGGCATTCAACAAGAATGTGTCATAGTCTGGGGAGGACCAATGAGTCAGCACAATAAGACTCAGGGGAGCTCTCCATCAAATTGCAGTAACCGTGTGTGTGTGATTCAGGTGATAAAAATAACCAGAATCTATTTAAACAATGGTAGGTGGGACCGTATGAAGTTGCAATGCAATGACACAACTTTAGCTTCCCTTTAGCCCTCTCCCATCTTCTTTGCCATGTAGCCCAGGGGACCGAGTTGATTGCTCCAGTCACATAGTCTAGCAGGCTATTTGGCACCTTTTTCTAAAAGTACTTTGCATCCACCAGAAGAAAAAATCTACATTCTTCTGCTATCATGAATAGTGTGAACCAGTAAGAGATTACATTGCCTTGAGGGCATCAGTGCACTGAGTCCCTATTATCACTATTACACTGTGTGAACTAGGCACACAGTGTAATCTACTGTACTGTACTGTATATTGCTACCATCTCAGCTTTGAAGACACAAAGTGTATGGTAGAGCCCCATAAGCCTCTTTGGATTTGGAGCCATCTGGGTATAATGCGCCATGGGTCAATTGTTACAGGGCATGTGCTGCAAGAGGTTTGAATTGCTATATTCCCAGCGCTGTTGATGTTTGGGGAGCAAAGGAATGGCGTAAAATGGTCAGACATGGTATCCTCCATAGTGGCCTTCTGGGTCCTCAAAAGAACCAGAGGCAACACTGGCCCAGTAGCTACAAGGGGCGATCAATAAGTTTTGCAAATCAGTAGGGCAAAACAGAGGAAGGGGGATGGCTGTTTGTGGGGGTGTTAGGACAAGTCAGGACCTGCAGCCACACGCTTCTGCCTTGTCTATTTAAGAAGCAGTAGCTGATCACAGATCGTCAGTCACAAATTTTTCAACAATGGAGAAGGTTGAGCACCGCACAGTGATCAAATTTTTGACCAAGGAATGCAAGAATGCAAAAAAGATCCATGAATGCATGGTTTCAGTGTACACCGACACCGCCCCTTCCTATGCAACCATTGCTCTCTGAAATAGGGAGTTCTGCCATGGTCGTGAGTCCCTTGAAGATGACCCCCATCCAGGATGCCCATCAGGCGTGACCAATGAGGACAATGTGGCCCGTGTGGAGAGGATGATCTTTGAAATTCGAAGGGTGAAGGTCAAGAAATCGAGCGAGAACTTGGAATATCACATGGAAGTGTTATTAACATCATCCACGACAATTTGACCATGAACAAGGTCTCTGCCCGTTGGGTCCCTAGAAACCTCACACCCCATGATCGACTTCAAAGACGTCAAAGTTCAGAGGAGCTGCTGGTCCTGTACAACCAAGACCCGGCAGGAGTCAAGTCACGCATAGTGACAGGTGATGAAACGTGGGCCCATCACTGGGATCCCGAGACCAAGCTCAAAAACATGGCCCAGAAGCACAGGGGCTCTCCAACCCACATCATGGCCACCATCTTCTGGGATTCTGAGGGAGTGTTGATGGTGGACTATGTACCTCATGGAAGGACCATCACAGGCCATTATTAAGCCAAGGAACTGGCTGGGTTGAAGAAGTGCATCGGTCAGAAGCAGCGCGGCAAGTTGACACACAGTGTCTTGCTCCTCCACAGCAATGCCCCTGTCCACAAAGCCAGAGTTGCACAAGCTGCCCTGCGCGAGTGTGGATTGAAGGAGCTCAACCATCCCCACTACAGTCCAGATCAGGCCCCTAGCGACTACTTTTTATTCCGCCAGCTCAAGGCTGCACTTCATGGACGCTGGCTTGGGCACGATGAAGATGTCCAGCTTGCCATCCAGGAGTGGATTGAACAGCAGTCGGGAGATTTCTGGTTGTCGGGAATTCAAAGCCTCAGGGATAAGTGGCGCAAGTGCATTGAAGTCAAGGGTAGTTATACAGTGGCAGCCCCAAAAAATGTGACATGTGACAATTCGGGGAAAATGAAACAGAAAAATGTAACTTACATATTTTATTATGAATATTTCATGAAAGTTAATACTTGGTCATGATGCCCTTGCACTTGATGACCATCCTGAGTCGATCGGGCATTGATTCAGTGAGGTTTGCGAAGTAGGTGGGATCGATCGTAACCCAGATCTTCTTCAGTGATTCTATCAGGTCCTTGATGCTGCCGGGTGCTGTCTCTTAACTTTGGATTTCATCATATTCCAAGCATTCTCAATAGGATTTAGGTCCGGGGAATTACCAGGCCACTCCAAAACACTAATATTATTATCATTGAAGAACCTTTTTACTAACTGGGACCTGTGAGCAGGGTCACCATCATGCATGAAAAATTCACACTGATGAATTTCCCAAAATGGCAGCATGTGCTGCTTCAAAACTTCAAAATAGTTAGTCCCCCTCATGGTTACATTCTTGGGAAGGAAGTACAGACCTCCTCTGCCCTTGTTTCCACTAAAGGCACCCCCCACCATCACACTACCAGGGTGCTTCACAGTTTTCATGGTATATTTCGGGTCATACTGAGACACATTGCTGGGACGACGCACGATCTTTGACTCTCCTCTGACCAGCCTAAAGGTGCTCTCATCACTGAACATGACCTTCTTCCAATGGGCAGCTGTCCAATGTTTATAAGTCTTGTAAAAATTGAGCCTTTTCATCTTCATAGCCTTGGTAAGAAGTGGCTTCATGACAGCGCAGCCAGCCTGTAGGCCTAAGTCCTTCTGTAAGCGATGACTGATGGTCCTGAGGGCGACGTTCTGGAGGAGGTTTGGGTGTTTTTTCTTGATTGAAGCGGAGGTTACAGAAGGGTCTGACATCACTTCACGCCTTAGGATATTATTAGTCCTTGGAGATGTCTTCCTAGCTGCACCAATGCCTTCCTTCCTCTTTGGTATGGTACCTGGTGGCAATAACTCAGCTGCCCATTTTAGGCGATGAATCATATTTTTTGAGGTTCCTAAATCTGCTGCTACATCAATAAAAGACTTTCCCTGCTCTAATAGGGTCATGGCAGGGCTTTTCTCTGTCATAGAAAGCTTTTTCAGCCCCATTGTATCCACTTTCACAGAAGTTATAGCACATCAAATGTAGGCACGAATGCAGGAAATCAGCACGCTGGAGTGCCATATACTAAAACCTCACTGTACGAGCTCAAACGAGACACTGAGTTCCAATAGAGCGCAGTTCTGTTGTCTTAGCCCAGGAGAGTCATCCACTTGCAGCATAAGCTCCGCACATTTTCATTGGCTTGTTGGCAAGTAAAATTGTGAAATCGATTTTGTGTATCGATTTCTGTTGCCAATATTCAATGTCACTTTTTTTGTTGCCGCCACTGTATGGAAAAATAATAAAACACTTTTCCTCATATCCGAATTGCAAAACTTATTGACCACCCCTCTTAAATCAGGTTCTCAAAAGGAGTTGGATAGATTTATGACTCTCTGAATGCTGACTGAGCTAATTGCACCAAACTAGATTTGTTTAAACTTACAAAAAAATATATATTTAACCTGATAGGTTAAGGTGATGTGAAAAGTGAGGTAATTATGCAGGGGTGATTGAAACTTTGATCAATGGATGGATGTATCGTGTGCAAATGACTGAATTAGATAAAAATTGCAAAGGTCCAAATATTTGAGATTGTATTCTTTTAAATCTTGTAGAGAAAATAGGATCTCCTTTAGGCAGCAGATTATTCCTATGGTGGGGCAGATATTCTCTTCCTTTAAGCTAGCCATACGATGGAGGGTCTTTGTTTTGTTTTTGTTTTTAAGCACCCACCTGGCAACTGCCTACAAGCAGATAAGTCACAGTAATTAATTACAAACCTAATACTAAGCTACATTAAAATATAAGTCAAATACCAAATAAAAAAAAAGCTAAGAGCATGCTCCAGTATCGGGAAAGAAACCCACCTCCGCCCAGTGAGGGAACGTGCGACCTACAACAGTCAAATAAAATAAACAAAGCCAGCCTCCTCCAAAAAGTCTCACAGGCCACAAGTCTATGTGCATGAATATGTAATGAATACAATGGACAGGCTGTAGCAATCAGGCTAGTCCCAGTACAGGTAATGCACATGAAGATCTCCAAGAGAGTCATCACAGTGAAGTGTGGGAGAGTGCTCCATCAAATGACGGCGCATCCAGGAGGTGTGACCAATTTGAAAATGACAAAGTGACTTGAAGCAGCAATGCATCGGGGGTAGGTCAATGGGAACAGTCATGCCACTTTAAGTTCCCATCAACCACCATCCATTTTCTTTGACAAGAATCCCAGAGGGTTACCTTGATCCCTGCCATGTAGTCAGTGAGAGAAACAAACCACTGGTCTGGTTGCCCAGTCCTCTTTGGCACCCTCATTCCCTTCAATTCCTACATGTCCATAAACTTAGCAAAGATAATCTCATCATTCACTCTACTGAGGCCAACCATAGTGTTACAGATACTGTGAACCAGCCAAGTGTGTGGAGATTCCAAGTCCTGAGAGGACTAAGGGCACTTTGTGAGTCACTAAAGACCAAAAGCTGTTCTCCAAACTGGGCACAATGTATTATCTCCAATACCGAGCTGTGTATTGCAACCGGCTCAGCAGTGAAGATAAGAAGCGTTTGGTAGAGCCCCGCTGACTTCAAACAAGAAGGGATGCAGTGTGAAAGCACCCCCCTCCCCCTCCTGGTATAATAGACACACTCATTTCCTGCTCCACTGGTCTAATTATTTTCTTTCTTATTTCAGATTATATATTTAAATGAGCCATAGAAGAGGCCAATAAAAGCAAATAAATATATGTGATAGAATATTAATATTATAGAGAAAAGAAAATATTATACCTATTTATATTTATAAGAGAGAAAGAAGAGCTACAGGGCCAGAGTGAAAATTCCTTACTAGATATTCTAAAAATCAGTTTGAAGACAGAGTCTTGATAGCAAACTGGTGAAAACTGTAGTACACAAATAAGCTAAGAAAAAAGATAAAATTGGGTAAAGTTAGTCTGCTTCCAAGTAAGAGCTTAGTAAAGTAGTGTAGCATAACATTGAATATGGCCAAAGGTAGAAAACTGCCAAAACCTTTAGGTTATCACACAATGCCATGTAAAGAAAGCAACAAAGATTTAATAACAGCGTATAATTCTAATAATTTTTTATTTATTCATATTCTCATATATATTTATGTTGTGGTATAGCAAGGACTGAGTGATGGTGTTTGTACATATAGGTTGGTTACATATTTCCAAAATTCATTGATTTAGTTATCTCTCTAAAAGTGCTATATTTGGATTATTATTACTACGTAATTTTAATCTTTGAGGGTTTCTAGGGGCATGCTCAGCATTTAGAGGATTGAATTAAATGCTTCTAAGAAAATAGACTTTAATTGAAACGAACCAAAATTGAAATTTAACAAACAAACTACACAGTATTGAATTAAACAAGTTTAATGACATAATTGAATATATGGTAATGGTTGATCCAAAGCTCACTTTAATATTGAACACAAATTGACCTTCAACGAAACAGATAATGGGATTTAAATACCTTTCAAGATTCCAACGAGAATCTGGTTTGAGACTGACCTTGGTCTTAATCTTTATGTTGCCTCAAGAATCTTGTTTCAGCAGGCACATGGACTGCCATTCCAGATGTAGTCTGAAGGGTGAATGCTTTAAAGCCACAGAGGAATCCAGCATGTGTGATGAATGGCGTTAAGCACTTTGTTTAAATGAGATGATTTCAACAATGTGACAGGGAAAGTATGCTTCTTCCACTCTTCGGGTTAATCTGGGAATAATTCACACTGACGAGCGATAAGCAAACAAATGAATCTTTTGACGCAGGGGAGTGCTTGAGGGAGTTCACTTTGGGGTATTTCTCAATGGCGAGGACTATCTCTGGGTTTTGGAATGCACTAGGATAGGGGCTTCTCTGACAAGAGATAGTTAAACTTGTTTATCAAATCAAGTTAACTTGAAGTTCGGTGTGACCACCAGGAACTGGCTCAGGATAAGCTTCTTCTAAGTTCCTTTTGTAGGGTTGCTGGGCACTCGTCGGACTTCGCAGTCTTGATGACTCTCACGATCTACCTCGTTCTTCCAGTTATTGGATTATATACTTCACCACCCCACTAGGGGTAGGGGAAGGAAGGGGGGGATGAAGACGGCGGCCTTAAGTCTCCTCCTCTAACGGTTTTTCTCAGAGCGTCTTTCTTCTAGCTGTAAAGGGCACCTTCTGGCTTTAGGTGAGACTCCTCTAATTTCGCATATGAAGTGAAATTAAATACCCACTTAGGGAAAATCTTGCTGTTTTAACCAATGTTAGTCTCACTAGGGCCAACATGTGATGATTAGTGCATTATGTGGTTTTGGGCAGCCTTTCTGGTTCTCCTTGAGGCGAAGGGAGAGAGAGGGGGAGGTTAAGTGATCAGGCTACGCCACCAAAAATGCCAGGAGGTTGTGGTTAAGGAAAAGGGCCTCAGTTGTGAGTGGGATATCAATTCCCCTACAATATAGAATTTAGATTATTTAAACTACTTCCTATTTGGATATTTAAATATTATTACTATTAGATAGCTAGGGCTATATAGTTGTAATAGAATTTATTTGTGCTCGTGTTTAATGATGCTCTATTATTCCTACTCAAAGTTAATATCATTATATAAATTCTCACTTGTATTCAACTATTTATTGAACTACTAAATTTAAAGTTATTGAGCTTTTCAGTCCTGCTGTACAGAGTTGTTTCATCATTGTTAGCGGTTACCCCAGATAAATATAAAGGGTTTGGATGATTTGACCATTTTGTTATTATTAAACTGATTAATTAAGATGATCAATTTCCAAAGCAAATCAAAGTGTCTTTCAAGCAATACAATTCTAACTCAAATTCAATCTCATCACATTGCTGCAAGTAAATATACATCAAACTACAATTACTACCACAAAATCCACCCCTTCAATATTACATAAAAAAAGAAGAAAAAAAAACTAAATATTAGGACTGGGACTTGGAGCGCCCATATTCACTGGCAAGAATCTACCATGATATTAACCAGAAGTGTGCTCCCAAAGGCCAAACACAATACTCCCAGTGCTATGGAACTTTTAGGAGCAGAGGCATGGTGACAGTCTTAGGTCATAGTTCCTAGGGTGGCATCTGGGGTAGAATCATAGTAACCATGGGAATGAGAGCTAAACTGGGCTCTCAAAAGAGTTTCTAGCCGTAAAATGAATGGGTTTAGGTATGACTGACATCTTTGGACAACAAAGGTACCATTAAGATGGGGAGGCCTGCCATCCCCAGCGCAAGAACGTGAAACCTAGAAAAAAAAATTCCAGTTAAAGTGGAGCAAAGAGTCAAAGTTGACAAGTGAGTGTGCACACACTGTCCCGAGTAAAAGGGACAAGCGGTAGCATCCCTGCTCATCACGGTATCGGGACAGGTAGCGTGCATGAAGATCACTGACTGGGAAATTTAACAAGAATGTGCTGAACAGCCTGGGGGACAATGCAGTCATCGCAATTAGTGCAGGCAAGAGCTCCATCAAATGGCAGTGCATCATGCGAGTGTGTCTAATTCAGAGATGACAGAAAGCAACTTGAAGCCATCGCGGCATTGGGGGGTAGGTCCATGGGAACAGTCTTTTCCATCTTCTTTGCCAAGCAGCCCAGAGAGCTGCCTATATTCCTGCCATGTAATCGGTGTGAGGATAAAAACGCTGGTCTGGTCACTCAGTTCTAGCAGACTTTTTGGTGCCCACATCGGCGCACTCATTCCCTGCCATTCCAGCAGAAGATAATCTCAAAATCTTCCCTCAGCTCGGTAACAGAGTGAAGTCACAGATATTGCAAACCAGTCTCGCGTAATCTCCTGTACCGAGCTGTGTATTGCAACCAGCTCAGCCATGAAGACAGACCTTGCTGACTTCAGAGGGGATAGGGCATGGAAACAGACCTCCTCTTGGGACTTACCGAGCCATTTGTATATACTGGCATGGTTCTAGCATGACACAAAGTGTGCTCCAAAAAGGAAGAACATGATACTCCCAGCGCTGTAGATGCTTTGGGAGCAGAGGCGTAAGGACAAATGGTCAAAGTGGTATTCTCCAGGGTGATGACTTGGCCCGAGAGCTATACCTATTGTCAAAAAAAGTTTCCTAGCCCTAAACCCAAAGCCCAAAGGACTTAGGGTATGACTGGCATCTCTGCGTAGCATAGGCACCATCAAGATCAGCTGCGGATGCAGTGAGAGCTGTTGGTCAATGGGGTAATTTCGGTCACCAGGCATAGGCAGTGTAGTGGATCAAATCCACCTTCCGCAATACACGCTTCATTGGGCATGAGGACCCTGTTTTAATTATGGGATGCAAACACTAATCCCACCACACAGTAGCCTGCTCTGCGAGAGGTGAGTGCGGGGCCACTCTTCGCACCTAGTGGCCTAGCAGCCCATCGACATGGCGGCTCCACCTTGGGCGCAGCGTAAAATGGATAGAGATTGAAAGGAGGAAGAAAGGAGAAGTAAATCAGGTTGTTAAAAACCCACAAGGATAGTTGGGTGAGAGGAAGCTGGTCAGCATCTACCCTGTGAAATTAGATGCTGACCAGAGAAAGCTGTGGGAGGTTGCAGGGAGGGTGAGGAAGAAGGGTAAAAATGCAGGCTCTCAGAAAGAAAAGGCTAAGCTGGGGATGGACAGGGCGCTAAGTCCTGTCAGCATGGCAGCCAGGAAGGCAAATCGCAGCACCCCTTACAGGGAAGATGGGCTGCAGCTGCAGCTGCACTGAGGGACACTGGTTCAAAGGGATGTGCCAGGCTTACACATACAGGTTCATGACATAGATGAGTGGAATCTCCCAGCATTGACAAGTAGACTCTCAATGGGATGTGCAGCAGGAACTATTCAACAGGTAAGGACCGGTATGGCTACATAAAACTGGCATCCTTAGTCAATCAGGTGCTGAACATCATGGAACCAAGAATGTCCTAGGCATAGGTACAAGAAACCCTAAGGCTGCTAATATGAGTCCCGGGTGAGACTTTTTAGGCTTCCACCTTGAGACTTCTGAGGTTTTATCATATTAGGAGGATCTTGGCTAAAAGGTGTGGGGAAGCAATGTTATGAAAATCATTACATTGTGAAGATGTATGAAAGACAAATCACCCAAATAAACAAAGATGGAAACTACTTGAAGCAATGGGGAATAGGACAGGATGGAAATAATAAACCCCAATTCAAAAATAAAGATGGGTATCATGAAAGGAATGCAAAGGTAGAGCATCTAAATTGCTTATGAAATTTTAACACTTCTCAACAAGTCACTAAATTTCAATTCATTTATGCAAGATAATTGATAAAGTTCTGGCTAAATTAATGTCTTACCTGCAATGTTTCTATTAATTTCATTAAAATCTTCTGGAATGCGTAATTTTTCAGATTTCTTCTTCTTTTGGGGTGATTGCCCAAGTTCTGTTTTGGAAATATTGGAATAAAATAAGATTTAAGAGTTCAAATATATATACCTTGGCTCTCTGTGTTGGGCTTGGAAGATGCCCTTATCTATTTGGAGGGTTGGAGGATACCTATAAATATGTGAGGCTTGGAAAATACCTATAACTTTCAAGTCACATGGGATACAATGCAATAAGCATGACAGCTAGAAAAATATCCACCCACTCTCACACACAAATCATGCCTTAACCAAGATAACAAAATATCCAACATACTAGTAAATGCAATTCTACTAGTACATAATCCACTATTCCAAAATCAGTTAACTACCCACCAGCTACAATAATAAAAAAACAAAAACTTGTTCAAATTACACACAGACTATATATGCCAAATTTCATCCCCCTATTCACTCAAATCTCTCAGAACCTCACAAGGTGTTTAAAGTAGATGTTCAGGATGTGCTGTATCTTCAATTTGTGAATTTGGATGGATAGGTGATAGAAGCTTATTGTGTATACGCAATTCTTGCCTAAGTTTTGAGTAATGATTATTGTGTGACCAGTGAAGTTTGCATTCTTACAGGGATATCCTATTAATAGATGCATTCTTATTGCCCCCTGAAGAATTTTTTAATGGACATTTATAGAAATTAAAGAAAACAGTGTTGACCTAAATAATGCAGTTAGAGCATGGTATGAAAGAGTAAAACAGGAATTGAGATCATTTGGTAAGTCAATATGTAGCTTAGAACCAGCACTGTTCTTCTGGCATAAAGTCTTCAGGAAATAAATTTGCATACATGTCGATAATCTTTACTAGAGTGGATCATGTGAATTTAAGATGACAGATTTTACAGCTGGAAAAACTATTTCTTATTGGGTCTGAAGAGAAATATTGCTTCCAATAGCTAGGTATAATAATAGAACAGGGGAAAAAAATGGCATTATGATCAATCAAGATAATTATATCAATAACTCAGAGATCAAAATAATCATCATACAAAGATAGGAAAAAATGATGAAGCCGGTCAAAAGGAGAGAACAAATTGCAAGTCTGTAGTGGGACAAATAAATTGGGTAGCCACACAGAAAAGACCAGATGTGGCATATGATGTCTGTGAACTGAGCACAACATTTAAGTGAGCAACTGAGCCAGCAAAACATTTAGGAAGGTGGAGGATAACCCACTTGTCACTTTGGTTTTGGAAAAGTTGATCTGGATGGTGATGTATCATTTGGCAATTTGAGAGATCACTGGTCTCAGGGTAGCCATATTATATTTATAACAGACAAAGAAGGAAATAGCTGTCCTATTGCATGGAAATCAAAGAGAGTCACATGAATAGTAAAATTGACCTTTATAGCAGACTCTTAGTTTACTCAATGCAGAAGAAAATGGAATGTAATCTACTGGAACCATACTTCATAAAAATAGTATCCCAGTAAGATGATAATGTAGATAATAAATCTTTAACTGAATGTCTACAATCAACAAGTTAGTTTAAGATAAAAGTTTAAGGATTAACATAGCAATATTGTGGGATATGATTGAGAAAAGAAATCCATAAAGTGAAGTGGATAGAAACATCAAAGCAACTCTCGCAGGGCGCCTTACAAAGAAAGGGCTTTATCCATATTACTGAAAGAACTGAGCAAACCATGATTAAAATAAGAAAATGGGGAATGTGTTAGTTATGAGGTGTCAATAAATAAATATAAAGACAAACAAGATGGCCACCAAAAAGGGGGTTAACATAAAGTGTTGAAGATAAGTTATTCAGCCTGAAGACGCATGATTGTGTATAGATATGTCAATATTAGTAGGAAAGTCTTGGCCAGGCAATAAAGAACATAGTATCAGGAATCACTTAATTAAAGTGCAAATAAGTGAACTTATGATAAAAAAAAACATTATTCTGAAAAATTCAATGACTCAACATTGCTCTGATTATATCAGCTTACAAAGTGAATGGATGTTATTTCCTGAGGGACCAGGTTAGAGGAGGGATGCTGTTGCATACTGTGGGAATTTTATAGCACAGCGGTTCATTAAACAGCTAGGAAGGGAAAGTTCTTTTGCAACTTAACCTTGCATGAAATATATCCAAGTGGGTTGGTCTTACTCTCCAGGATTGCATCCAGGTAAGAAGGTCATGTCATACCCAGTTGGAAATGACTGGCCACTAGTCTTTTTCTCTTTCCCTAGAGGGGGAGGGCTCAAGTTTAGAAAATAGCCTTGTGTGGTAAGAGCATATTTGTATTTTTGACATGAAGTGCGAATGAGTGACTAATAAGCTGATCAGAATATCAAAGAATTTTGATGCTGGATTACGACAATGTTTTTGATAACATTTCTAAACCATCTGAGATTTTATTGTTTGCTTCACCCTCTCCTAATGTGGAGTGAGGTGTGGGGTTTCTTGCATTTCAGCATGTTATAGCTACACCTGTGCCAAAGTTAGAAACTGAAATATAATCTTTATTAATAATGGTGATACGAGTCATAAGTTAATTGAACAACTTTACCTATCACTTAAATTAGTAGGAGCCACTTACAACCACTTCATAATGCCAGTTACTTTTTTTTTTGCTCATCTGTTGACTGCCTACAAGGGCATAAATCCCTATAATTATTTTATAGCCTAATGCTAAGAGCGTAGACTAAATTTTTTTAAATAAACTACCCCTCCCCCCCATCTGCATGGGACCAACACACTTGTGTGTCAGATAAAATAGAATGCAGCCTCCTCCAAGAGGTCAAAGACCCTAACAAGTCTGGTATGAATCCAGCCTGAATACAAGGGACCAGCACAGTACTACTAAATATGCCAGCCTATTTTGATCGAAAGGGCAGTGGTATGCGATACCATTAGGGATTAATTTAAGAAAGAGAAATTAGAAAGGGAAAAAAAAGAGTAAACATTTTTTTTTTTAAACTCTATGCTTGACTGTGATGAATTTGTCACATAGAAAATAAAGGCTTATAGCGAGACAAATTACATGTAGGAAGTGTGACAAGTACATGTTTAGTTTAGGTTCACAAGTGTTGCATCAGATTTGCGCACTGTTTGCCACTTAATAGACATGATAAAGTAATTAATGTTTTTCATTTTTAAACATTAATTCAGGCATACAGGGTTAAGAGTCCATTTAGCAGTGGCCAGCGAGGGTACAGAGCAAAAAGAAAACAGCTAATAATTTAACAATATGAACAAACTAGAAAAAAAAAGAAACAGCAACCCAACAATTACTAAGAAAAAGTCCACTTGGGCCCCCTGGTGAGGCCTGCTTCTCCCAGGGACACAAACAAGACACCATCAATGAGTAAAAGAAAAAGGGGGCTTGCTTATTACTAAATGAATATACTCACCCTGAGTTACTATTGAAGTCAATTTTTCTTTGTTTTTCTTTTTACCTAAAAGAAAAAAAGATTTAGAAAATAGTAGAGTTTGGGTACTCACAATCAAAATATTTTTCTGTTCATCTGGCATGAATCATAGGCAACTTAACACTTTAGCTGTGGAATGTATATTTATGCATATTGACAAATTGATAAAAGCTATTGCAGAACATACACGTGCTTGTTTGTTTTTTAGCTACAGTCTACATAGTAAACATATTTAATTTAGAAGTTCTGATTGGCTGATAATATGTAACCAGATACGTCACTAACACTTGTTGGTTAAAAAAAATACTAATTCTGAAATAAATGCCATATTATTCTGTTTGGTGCCTGATATGACTGCCTGTTGTAATAATATTTTTCTATGGATTTGGAGATAGACTTAGCTATCATGGCAGTAGATTCAGATAGTAACATGTATAGAGATGAAGTATTAGATAACACATCTGAGCATGATTTGCCTGACACTGATGTGACTACAACTGATTCCTGGAGTGTTTTTGGTACAATACAGGATACATTTGTATTTACAAGTAATACTGGTTAAAAAATAAATCCAAATATATAAGCAAATGATATAAAAATTTTAAATCTGTAGTGAATATAAAATTTATATACAACAAACACTTAGGCCACTAAATCAATGTGCACAAAACCATCCCTAGTACACTGGACAAGCGGTAGAGACCCTGCTCATCCCAGTACCAGGACAAGTAGCTTGCACGAAGAACACCCATACTGGGACATTAAATTAAACAAGAATGTGCCAAACAGGCCAAGGAACAACGCAGTCTTATTCTTGGCCAGGAAAAATGAACCCTGTGCGTTTCAGTGTAGCAAGAAACGTGGTTCAATGCCTGTTGGAGTCTACCCCCAAAGTTGGCATCTGGCCAAGCGAAAAGAGATCAAAAGGTCATCCACTAAGAGCGTAGCGAGAACATGTTCCAGCAGTAATAATGTGATACCATTGATGCTCAGGGCAAAGGGTGTGACACTAAGGACACTTCCCTGCGGGACACCCCTGCCAGAGGGCTCCCACTACCTGCACCTGGAATCAACAACCTCGCAAAATTCAGATATAAAGATTGGGAGGCATCCCCCCCGCCCCCATTGTGTGGAGAGTCTCCATAATACCGTATTATCATGCAGGATCATAAGCCTTCTCTAGTGCTGTCTATGAGGGAAGGCCTCACAGACGGCATTTTCCAGTTGGAGCAGAGCCTCTGACAGGAAGTGGAACTTGAGGAAGCCGCACTGTGCAGAAGAGATGACCTCCGCTGTCCAGAAAAAAAAGCTAATCTAACATTTACCGATTTCTCTATCAACTTGCACAAGCAGCAAGTTAGAGAGATTGGGCAGAAACCAGTCAGGGTAGAGTGATCTCTCCCCAGTTTGCGAAAAGCGAGCACAGTAGTGATTTGCCAGGAATCTGGGAAGATACCCTCCACCTAGATCCTGTTGACAAATCTAACAAAGGCCATGCCTCGCTCACCCAGGTGTCAAAGCATGGTGTACGAGACATCACGCACGAAGCAAGAGCGGAACACAACTGACTCAAAGGGTTCTCCACCTCTGGAGGGAAAGTTCAGTCAGCGGACTTCCACAGCATCACGATGCACATTGAATGCTGGCATAGCACCATCCCGGCTAGAGAATGCAAAAAAAAAAGCAGTCTTGAAGGATTCTGCCATGGACACGGCGTCCGATATTGCGGTCCCATTCTCCTGGAGAATGTGATGGGGTTCCTATGAGAATTTGCCCCGAATATTTTGACTCACTTCCACACCTCTGCTAGAGGGGTTTTCCCATTAAGTGAAGAGACATATGCCCAGCAAGAAGAGCAAGGGTGTGCTTCAAAATATACCGGAACCTAGCACTAGGCCAAAGAAATTCAGAGAGTTAAATCGTTTGGACTAGCATGTAGGCATAAATGCTTATATTTGAGGGCAGTCTCACACTATGCTGACCACCATGGGAGTGGTTGGGGTGCAAAACGGCCAGAGGTTGTAGGAATAGCAGTTAGGCTCACAGCTATGATGTTGCCAGAGAAGATCTCAGCAGTGTCATCAACTGACCTAAACTCCTTGACTGATAGAGAAATCAGTCATTTCGTGAAATGCGGACCACCACGACCACGCCAAGCATCCCAAGGGTGGGCTCTGGGGAGGCAGTGTCTAGGAAATCATATTTGAATGGGAAAGTGATTACTACCATGGAGGTCATTGACCACTCCACGCTCAAAATCAGGCTGTGCATCCTGAGAATACAGATAGATTGAAGCAGTTCTCGGACAGTGATGCGTAAACTCCTCCACATTTAGGACACCCATCTCAAGCTCATTGATCAGGTCGGAAAGGACTTGACCCCTGGGATTAATTGAGTACTCTCCCCATGGAAGTGTCTACCATTCGGATCTCCGACCAAGAGAAAGGGCCTCAGCAACAGTGCCACAACACGGTGGAAGTCCCTGCGTAGAATCTCAGCTGATGGTGGAATGTATGCGGAAATAACAGTATACCTCCTATGCATGTGGAGCTGCACAGCTACTGCTTGAAAGGAGGTATCTAAAGCAAAGAGAAGAACAGAGGCATCATGCTGGGTGTAAATCGAGCATCCTCCTGCCAGGCCCCCATCCTGTAGTGGTGGGGTCACAAATCCCTTATACCCCAGGAGGGTGGGCGGGGGGCACGAGCCCAGCATGGTCTCCTGAAAAAAGATAGCTAACAGTGAATGGGACGAGACAAGCCTCCACAACTCACTCCCAATTGGCCCAGAATTCTTTCTTCTCTTCACCTCAAAACCTTAGGTCAGCAGGGAGCAACTTTGGAGGCGGGGTTCCCTCATTTGAAGGATCCACCGTCTCCGAGCCACCCAGCCCACCACTTGGTGTGGGTAAAGGAGCCGAAGCTCCTCTACTGCTGTCATCCTTTCAAGGGGCAGTTTAGGGACCTCGGAAGATGGCCTCACGACCAACTTCAGGGGTGTTGCCTCCAGTCTAGCTATTCTATGGAAGCGTGCACCAAATTTGCCTTACGGGGAAACAGTCACGCTGGGGGAAGGGTGGAGAGCCCTGGTTTTAGTCGGGGCTGGGTATGAACCCTTTGTGCTGCAAGCTTTACCAGGGAAGCCCCGAGAGCTGAGGCAATGGGGCGCCCTGTTTTTAATCCAGGGTTGGGTGCTAACTGTTTGGGATGCCAACTTTACCAGGGGAGCGTCCAGGGTGGGTAGAACCTGCAGAAAAAATCTGAATAGGCGCAGAAACGGCCTTGGAGCAACTTACACAGACTTCAGGTAACCCCGACTTTGCACATCTACACGAGGGATTAACATGGCCGAAGTGGTGACAGTAGTAGCACTTTCCAGGCAGTGGCACAAATGCCTTCACACAGTAGTGATACCAACCAGCATGCACCGACTCAGGGAGCTTGTCACAGTCGAACATGGCAAAGAGTCTAGGGGTGGGTCCCAAGGCCCCTCCCTCTTTTCTCATTACACGCTCAACCTTGACCCCCCCATGGTCAGCCAGCTCTAAGGGGATGTCATCTATAGAGTAGTCCATGGGTTCCCTTGCATAAACTACACTCCCAAAGTTTATTGTAGAGTGCGGCATCACACTCACAGGCGTGCCGTGCCATCAAGTGTCAGAAGGGCACTAATGATGGCTGCCTCAGAGAGAATTGATGCATTCGCCAAAAAGCTCTCATCCAAGAAATGGGTCACCTTCAGCTCTCTACCAATCACACTATCTAAAGCTCTCCTCTGATGGATCAAGTTGCCCTTAGCCAACATGCTGCCATCAGTGGAGTGAATAACAAGGAAGTGTTTGAAGCCAGCAGGTGCGAAAATGCCTGCTATCCTCTGAATGAGGGGCCCCAACATAATCAAGGCTCCGCTGTGCACACTTTTGGTCTTGGTCAGGAACTCCACATCCGGGGGAGCAAAGGGGGTGAATGTGCCGAACTTAGCTCAGTCGCTTGTCAAAACAGCAGCGGACCCATCCGTCCCTGTGGTTCCTGCGGAGGGAGAGGAGCCCTTAGTCATTTTGTCTTGTTCCTGTCTTTATTTTTAGGAGAGGAGGGTGGGGAGTGAACCTGCTTCTCACCTCCGCTGGCAGGAGCCCATAGGCCGGATGGACTGGGCTCAGCAAGATCGTTCTCTCCTTGTGAGACCTAACGACCCGTGCCATCTGAGGAGGTCCTTTCACAGGGGCGGACTTGGGTTGAACCCAGGTTTGACCCCATGGAAGGTCCTACCATTTGAGGCTGGGTCACCTGATGGACCAAATCCATCTCAAAGGGCTGGGTGTGAACCCTTTGGGCCACCAGCTTTATTAGGGTAGTGTCCAGGGTGGGTAGAACCTGCATTTCCAAATGTGCGCAGAAATGACTGTGCTCGTAGGCCTGGAGCAGAGGGTGTCTTTCTTAATGTAGCCATTCCCCCTAGGACATCACAGATCAGTGAGGAAGAGAAGGGAGCAGGTAGACTGACCTCCTGCACCCGTAGTCAAAGGAGAGGAGTAAGCCTCCTCTCCGGTAGAAGAAATTTGGAGAGGCCCCTCGGAGAGTACATGGTGGAGACATACATTTTTTGAGTGGAGCGATGGTACAGAATTTTTTTATTGACTCATCATTGGGTATGGTGACCCTTTGTAATTCAGGGGATGACATGCTCATCACCCCACGCAGGCCAGCAGAACCAACTACTTTCATTTGAAGCCACTCCTCCTGCCTAGTGACCTGGCATAAAATTGATAGGTAGTGAAAGGAGAAAGAAAGGGTATGTGAGGAAGGTATAGGTGGGGATGAAACAGGTTGTTAAAAACACACCAAGCCAGACCAGAGTTCAGGGTGAGGAAATGTTGTCCCCTCCCTGCCTCAGCCACAATCCGGGATAGTTGGGTGAGAGGAAGCTAGTCAGCGTCTACCCTGTGATATGAGAGGCCAACCAGAGAAAGTTGTGGAAGAGGTAGGAGGAAAAGTTAGGAAGTAGGGTAAAAATACAGTCAGAAAAAAAAAGCTAAGCTGGGGCTGGATAGGGCGCTGAGGCTCGTCAGTACAGCAGGCAAAAAGACAAAATTGCTGTGCCCCTTACAGGGTAATAACATGAGAGAAGACAAAGATAAACACCCATCATCAACCAAATAGAATATCTGCCTTAAGGGGAGTAAAAAAAATCAAAAGTGTTCAGACTATAATGCAGAGCCCTGCAGTTCATACGTATTGATGAGGAAACACTACAAGCAAAATCTATGTCTTGCAGCATGACATCTTCATGTCGCGCAGATGCTTTGAAGTTTGTTCCTATAGCACCACTCCCATGCAATGTGTTTTTCATTTTTTACCAGTCTTCCATGAGGTCCACTGACTGACAAGTTATGGCTACTAGGTGCCCCAGCAACTCAACAGCTGTCATCGAGTATTCTCCCAAACCATGAGGAAGTCCTGTGTTTTGCAGTACCATGTAAAGCTAAACCCATGTGATTTGACATTCTCAGTTCAGCAGATGGCACTCAAAGTTCAACATGTGTACTCAAGCGAATATTCTGACCATTGATACATGCGATATCCTCAAGAAAGTACGGTGTCTCACGAAGAGTACAATAGATTGAAGAAATCAAAATCCGGGACAAGAGGGCAAGCTGAGGAAAACCAAACCAATTTTGTTGCTTCCCTGAAAAAATCGGTTTGATGTAGCAAGGAGGACCTCAAGTTCCTTGAAGCTCAGAGGAAGCTGGGCAGTGTGGATCAGGCCCAGGTGGAAAGAGAAACGGACATAGCAGCAGGGGGGATGATGAAAGAAGTCAAGCTGCAAAGGAAAGTCAAACGTTCACAGAAAGGCAGGCCACCGTTGAACTTGAGTCTTCAACCTCACCCACTTAGTCTGAAGAGCAAGGCATGATAGTAACTCCTCTACCAAAATGATCCTGCCATGCACCATTGCAGAAGAAAATCATCTCCCCTCAAGTTTCTGCTGTTCTGGACCAGACCAACATGTGTCTGTTAAGCTGCACATGTGCTGCTTCCATTCATGGAGGAGATGGGAGTGAACACTGGAGAATTGTTTTTGAACACAAGCACGATCAATTGGCAACAAAGAGATCATCACCGCAGAGCTGAAAGAAAACTTCACTCCTGATGTACTGCTCACACTCCACTGGGATGGAAAACTTATGCCCTCCCTCACAAACGAAGGCCTCGTGGACCGACTGCCGATCCTCATTTCTGGAGAAGGCATGAAGAAGATCCTCGCAGTTCCCATAACTGACGGCAAAGCAGAGCCTACAGCAAACACCAGCCATTTTGTTATATCTTAGTGAGCTATTTCTGATCGAATGAGTGCTGTGCTTCAACACAACGGTGATGAATACAGGATCCAAAGGTGGAGTGTGCATTCAACTGCAGCAAATCCTTGGTTGAGATCTGCTGCATCTGGCATGTCGCCATCATGTGCTAGAAATTCTGCTGGCTGTTTTCTTGACCCTAATCCCGGAAACATTTCAAAATCCAGATATCGCTGCCTTTGTCCATTTCCTGAGTTCTTGCAGTTTGTTGATAAAGACCAGTACAGGACATCAAACAAAGAGCTCAAGGAGGACTGGGTGTACGACACCTTCAAACTCTGCCAAGGCTACCGCAGACAGTACCACCCATGTGACGATTATGGAAAACTGCTAGAACTAACCTTTGTGTTCCTTGGAGGAATCCCTCATGGACGCAAGATCTCTTTCTACAAGCAGGGAAGAGTCCATCAGGCTCGATGGATAAGAGTGATTTACACTTTGAAAATGGGGATCTTCGCACCTCAGTTCACAGAATATAACAAACAGCAGCCCTCCACATTATGCACAGTCGAGGCTGCAGTTCCTACAAAGCTAGGTAAGTTCAGCATCCTCATTTTACACTACTACATTCAAGCGTGGTTCTCAGCTGCATGTTCAGCAAAAGCCCCAAGAAACAACTTTGACACTTACAAAGTCCTCACAAAAGAGTAAGGGCTGAAAGCGTTGGGACATCACATGTGGTACCTGTCAGAAGTGACAGTTGGTCTTGCGCTTTATGACGATGAGCTGTCCCTGGAGAAGTGTAATGTTGTTGCCAACCTCCAAAGCATGGAGGCATCAGAGGAATCTCCCGTAAGGTTTGCGTTGTGGAGGGTGACTTAGACAAGACCGTTGCCTCCATCACTGTTGTGGTATAGGAAGGACCGAGTGATGGGAGTTCGTACGTATGGATTGTTTACATAATACAAAAAAAACATGATTAATGTTATATCTCTCTAAGAGTGCTATATGTGATTATTATTATCTTGGTTATTGACTTCTTTAAACTTTGAGGGTTCCTTGTGCCATACTTAGCGTTTTGAGGATAGAATAAAAAAATTGTTAAAACAAACTAGAACTTTAATGAAAGCAAAAAATAAATAAACATGAACCAAAGAAATACTACACACTAAATACACAGAAATTACTTCAATAATTTTTAAGTAAGGCTTTCTAAATTGACCTCTCAAAATTATAGTGACGGTTGACCCGCCGCTCACTTCAATATAAAAAAATGCTAACGGCCTCTACCGGCCGGATACCTTTGTCCCTCTTGCGACAAGTTTGAGTCTGACCTTGAACTCAATGAGCTACATCACCTCGGGAATCTTGTTGTCTGGTTGACGCGTGCCTCGGCCAGATGGTTGTTGCAGATGGAATAGCTTTTAAAGCCACAGAGGACTTTGGCAAGTGTGGTAGATGGGGGAGCCACTCGCCTTCAGCAGGAAATGATATCACCGCCGGATAGTGAAAGAATGTCCCTTTCTTCTCTTTGGATTATTCTGGGGAATAATTCGCACTTGCTAGCAATGAACCAAGACTTGAATACTTTGACTCAGGGGAGTGCTGGAGGGAGTGCACTCGGGGGTCTTCCTCAAGGGCGAGGACATCTCTGTGCTTTGGCCTGCACCAGGATAGGAGGGATTTCTCTAATGAGAGTAAGTTGAACTTGGTTCTTAAACCAAGTTAACTTAAAGGTCGGTGTGACCACTGGGAACTAGCTCAAGGATGAGTGCTTCTTCTTCTTAGTTCCGGTATTCCTCAAGGGCGAGGACTATCTCGGGTGCTTTGGGCTACACTAGGATAGGGGCGGGGGGGGGTCTCTGATGAGAGTAAGTTGAACTTGAAGCTTAAATCAAGTTAACTTAAAGTTCAGTGTGATCACCAGGAACTAGCTCGAGTTTGAGCTGCTTTTTAGTCCCTTCTCTTGGTAGCCCAGCCTCATGCCGGGGACTTTGTAGCCTGCTGACTTGCATATTCTACCACGTTTTTCCAGTTTTTGGTATATATACATCACCCCACTGGGGTAGGGGGGACCTTAGGGCTTGAGGGGGAGACTCTCCAATTTCGCATTTGAGGTGAAATTGAATACCCACTCTTAGGAGATATCTTGCAGTTTTAAACCAATGTTAGGGTCTCCAGTCCGACCTGAGCTAATTATTGCCTTCTGTGTTATCAGAAGGTTGTTCCGCTTCTCACCAGGAGGAGGGGCAAGAGCGACATGGTTAATAGTTTAAACTATGGCATCTACACTGCAAGGATGTTTGTGGTCAACATCCTGTGGCTCAACTGAGAGAGGAGGGAGAGTATAAATTCCCCTACAATCACAAAAAACACCAAATTCCTGGATCTGCTGGAAATCGACAAAGGGTCAACATTGATCTTGCCCTGTGGGGGACAAACCTCATATACCAGGCCGGGAAAAGCGAGTAGGTGGCCTTCTCATCACCAATGACGATGTGGAACAATGGGTCACCCTGGTGCAGGATTTCACTAAGAAAGGAAGCCTGACAAAATTGAAGGACTGATTACTGATTTGTGTAATATGACGCAATTTCTCCTCTCCATGAAGAAAAGTATAGTGACGGAACAACATTAAGATATCCAATCAAAAAGAAAATTCTCTCATTATGTTTCTGTTGGAAAAGGAAAAGAATAAAGAGTTCCACGTTAACATCATTTCATTTTGAAATTCCACTCCTATTGATGTGATGCACCCTAATCTGCGGTTAACATTTTTACCGCATTCCCGCCATATAGGTAGTGGGAGGAGCTTAGTATGATGCATGTACCTGAAACCAGGGCTCCCTCGCAACTTCCCCCCAGGCTCAGTTTAAGTGTGCTCGCAGAGCTCAGACAGTGTACATCTGTGTTACACTGCCCCACAGACCGCATCTTTTTCCCCTTTCTGCTGACTTTGATGCCCTACCAGACACCACCATACCATCGCAATGGGGCGTGTAGCTGCCGATCTGAACGTGAGCTGTGTGTCACTCTTTAAGCTAAAAAAAGCAGCCACCACACCGCCTCACAAACCTGGCTCTGGGGGCAAGAAGAAGACAACTGCTCGGACTGACATCCTGAATTTGCTCCACAATGTCGCTATTCGTATGATCCAGCACCGGCTACAAAAAGACCTGGGTTTGCCCTGCCGCTGTGCCACCAAGAAACTGCTGCACAGATGTGAGCAGATATGACCACTGCTAGACTGTGAAGCACCCTGATGGCATCATGGTTTGGGAATGCTTCAGTGGGGAGAAGGGCAGGGGTGGTCTCTATTTCCTCCCCAAGAACGTCCACAGAGAAGGGCAGGGGTGGTCTCTATTTCCTCCCCAAGAACGTCACCATGAAGGGAAAGAATTACATTGAGGTTTTGGAGGAACATCTGCTTCATTTCTACGCTCTCCATGGCTGAGACTTTTTTATGCACGATGGCGCCCTTGCACACAAGGCACAAGCTGTCAAAGACTTCCTTAATGAGCAGAACATCAAAGTTTTGGACTGGCCAGGAAACTCACCCGACTTAAACCCCATAGAGAATGCCTGGAACCAAATGAAAAATGAAGTTGCTAAGTCCTGGCCCACCTCGATCCCCGCCCTGAAGGAGACACTAATTAAGCTGTGGGTGGCAATGGACAGCTCCTACTTCGAGAATCTTGCAACATCCATGCCCAAGAGGATCCAGGAGGTGTTGAAGACCCATGGGAACATGACAAAGTACTAAATGTAAAGAAATGTAAGTAAAAGGACCCAATAAAACAAACTTGAAATGTACTTTTGTGCTTAATTATCCAAAAATTCTTAATGTTATCATTTCCTTTGCACCCACTGTAGTGTACAAGAAGGTAGCAGACAAGTCTTAAGCTATTACAACACATTTATGAAGATTTTTTTTATCTATGTAGGAGGCATTGGATGACATTTGTAGATATTTTTAAAGCAGGAAATTATTTATCCCCTAAATGAACCTTTAGTTCCTGCCAACCCCTGATCTAAGTAGAGCATGCAGGGAAGACTTGGTTGCCCTTATGTTACCCATAAAGAAAAATGGTAGCAATACCCAGAACATAAGAATAGCTATACCTCCATGCCGTGAGTGGGTACCATAAAATAAATACAATATAGCAATATTTAAACAATGCATTCATGCTTACCTTTAGATTGACCAGCATTTTTACGTACATTCATCCCTTTAATGGTGATATAATTAGCTTAAAAAATTATTCCCTGAAAAATTCAATTACATTTTAAGGAGATTTTATGGGCAATGTGTGTGATATTTAGGGGCTAATTTTAGAGAAACTTTTAATTTTGATTTCTATCAAAGAGTCATATCATAAATCCAATGGATATAATTAAAATTGGCAGATAAATCTAGTAAACATAAAGCAGAGGATGAGAAGTCACTAAAGGACCTAGGGGATAAGTTTAATGGAAAGAAATGTAGGTATGCAATGGATTTGCTGTAGTGTGGAAAGAGTACGACTGTGTGATTAGGTCTTTACATGTGATAAACTAGGGTAGTTAGTTAGTGGTGAGGGAAATTTAAGAAGCAGGGAAACTTATTGTTGATAGTTTTAAGGGCCTACATTTGAATCAAGTCAAAAAAGGTGTTTCAGGGGCAGGAGGACTGATGTCTCTATACCAATGGTCGTAGTCTTAGAAATAAGGCATTATTTAATAATGTTATTGATAAAGATATAAGACATAATATAACAGAATCATAGGCTAGTGAAATTAGATTAAGTAGAATGTGGGTGTTTATTTTTTAATTTTAGATTTTATATTATTTTTGGAGCACATTGGCAAGACTGCCTACTTGGGGCATAGGTCACCCTACTCACCAAAGCCTATTACTAGACTATATTAAAAACAAATAAGATATAAATAAAAATGATAAAGTAAAAAGGTAACAAGAAAGCGGGCTTCAACGTGCGACCTACAACAAACAGTCAAATAAAGTGGAGGAGGCCAGCCTCCTCTAAAAGTCATATAGTTCGCAAGTCTGTATGCACAAACCAGTACAAGGGAAAAGCAGTAGCAACCCTGTTAGACCCAGTACCCGGAAAGGTAAATACACAAAGATCACCCAGACTGAGATATTCAACAAGAATGTGCCAAACAGTCTGGTTGACCAGTCCTTGCACACTCTTTGGTGCCATTATATAGCTAACAAACTAAATGATAAAGAGTTTGTCAAAATAAAAAAAACACTCCAGTAGACTTAATCGCCGCTATTTGTAAGGAGTGTCGGAGAATGTAGGGTTCAGATACCCGAGGGGAGATTGTAAGTCCCGCCAGGACAGAGAGGGTTTTGATAGCTACAAGAAGTGACCAAATTACTACAATTACAAGCCTGGAGATCCCAATACCCACCTGGGTAACACGTGAGCCCTTTTCTTTTTTGGTCCTCTTGTCTGCTTAGGCCGCTTGTTTACTTAGGGCCTCCTGTTAGTGACTTCTTGTCTACTGTGTGATCGGTTGGTGGATATTACCCTGGCAGATATTTTGTTGTTGCTAGACTTAATCTATCTCTTTTGCATATATAGTCTAATTAAATGTTGTTTATATAAATTTTGATTGATATTCATCAGATAATATTGTGTATATAGGAAAATAGCTATATATATGTTGTTGAGCCAGTACATCCTTGTTTAATTCCACTTGCTACATTTATCTTAGTTTCTTTATCATTGATCTTTAATTTTGTATAATCACTGTATATTTTTGCTATTGCATCAATAATTGTATCATGTACCTTATATTTCATTAGGGACTATCATCATTTCTCCTTTTACAGAATCAAATTTTTTACTGAAGTCTATTGATAATACAAAGAGTGAATTTTTATTCTTGTAGCATTTTTCTATACAGTATTGTAAGATCAGCAAGTTGTGCTCTATCCTTCCTCCCTTAGTAAATCTATTTTGAGTTTCTTCCTGTGGATTATTTTGAAATATACGTGTCTATCATTTTTCCTATCAGTGACATAAATATCTTGTATGATGTATAGGGATGTTTTCCTTGGGGCTACCTATGAGCAGATGCCTTCTTTAAGCAAAATGTTAAAACAAGCATACTCCTGGCCAACTTCACTCTTGTATGGCAGTGGGATTTTGAATTCTGCGACTAGCATACAACAGGAAGACCCAATTGGACCTGCACTGTTTTTACTTGGTATAGAAAGATCATTAAAAGCCTAAAATCAGAGCTTAATGATGGTTCAATTGCTGATACCCGCCCAAAATGTTTTTGATGAGCTTCAGTCTATCATTTCTGAATTTAACAAAAAAGAGCTAGTTTTATAGCTCCAAATGTGAGTTGACTATCATAAATGATGATGATACTCAAGCCATTTTTCAAAAATTTAAAACGGTTCTCCCCCATGTTAAGATTGTGGCTTTGTATATATTGGGCTCTCTCATCCCTGGGTCTTTGCAGGCGGGAGACTAGTTACTGATAGTGGTCAAGGAAATATAAGAGTACAGGAAAAGGAAAGAGATGTAGAGGAAATAGAGTGGAAGGTATATATTCTAAAAGAAGTGCTTCAGGGATAGGAGGGCTGAGTTGTCTTTATACCAATGCTCATAGTCTTAGAAATCAGAAAGATGAGTTATTTAGTTGTATTATTGATGAAGATATAGATATAATATGTGTAATAGAATCATGGGTTAATGAAAATAAATTTAATGACAATGTGAGGGAATTTGAACTACATGGTTATATGCACATTAGTCAAAGGAGAGATAGGAGTGGTGATGGGTTGATTATTTATATCAGAAACAGCATTTCTTCAAATCTAAATAATTCTATAAAGCAAGAAGTTGAGTCACTGTGGATAGATATTAGGGTCAGTAAAAATAGGATAACCTTGGGAGCCTTTTACAGACCACCCGGACAGACTGACTATTGATGAGCTAATGATTAGGGAAATAATTAAAGGATGTGAAGTAGAGTTATTCTTGGTGATTTTAATTTAAATTCTGTGGACTAGGAAAATATGATAGGAAGGGATAGAGCAAGTTGTAAGTTTATAGAATGCTTTGAGGATAATTTTTTTACTCAATTTGTTAATAAGACAACAAGAGGTGCCAATATATTAGATCTGGTTCTTTTAAATGATGATAACTTGGTTCAGGAATTGACTGTCGGGGAAGCATTGGGAAATAGTGATAATCAGATGGTTCGTTTTAACTTGGGAATACTGAAAGGTAGAACATCAACAAACTCCACAAGAACTCTAAATCTTTATACGGGAGATTACAATAAATTACAAAACTTGCTAAATCAGATTAGTTGGGATATAGAACTCAGGGGTAAGAATACTAATGAGATGTGGGACACTTTTAAGACTATACTAATCATAGTCCAGGAGCAGTGTATTCCAATGAAAGCTATTAGGAAGAAATGTAGGAAGCCATTGTGGTGGAATCAGGAGATAGCTAGTAAAATTTCTGAGAAGAAAAGGGCATATCAGAGATTACAGAGAGAAAGTATTTTTGACAATTTAAATCATTATAGGTCAACCAGAAATGAGCTAAATAAGATTATTAAGGAGAAAAAGGGCAGCAGAAATTAATTTAGCTCAATAATAAAGATCCAAGAAAATTCTTTAGCCATTATAGAATTAATAACAAATCTAACAGTGATAAAATGGGACTATTAGATATGAAGGGGTTTTGAAAGAATCTGATGAGGAAATAGTAGGTTCTTAATGATAATTTTTCTTCAGTATTTACACAAGAGAATTGAGATAGATAAATGATGACAATTCTACGTCAAGGAAAGTAGTGTTGAATACCATTAATGCAAACAGGGAAATAATTAAAGGGCTTATATTGGAGTTAAATACTAGTAAGTCATCTGGCCCGGACAACATTCATTTTAGGTTACTCAAAGAAGGTGTAGAGAGTATTGCAGGAGCTCTTGAGAAGATATATACTAGATCACTAGAGTTTGGAGAAATACCTAATGATTGGAAATTAGCGAATGTAGTGCCAATTTTTAAAATGGGAAGTAAAAAGGACCCAAATAACTTTAGGCCGGTAAGCTTAATTTATATAATTGGAAAATTCTTGAGAAGATAGTTAAGAAGGGGATTTTTCACCATCTAGAGTGTGGTAGGTTAATAAATGATGCTCAGCATGGGTTTAGAAGAGGTCTACCTACCTTTGTATACCTTTGTCCGATTCCATCTAGATTGATTCAACTAACGTGGACATCCGCTGTCCCCAGGCAGCTCCTCCCCACTGACGTACTGGCCCAGTGACTCAAGAGAGTTGGTGTTGGAGCTGGGGTACCCCAGTGTAGGTGGCTGGTCATCAACTGTGGGCAGCCACTTGTCTAATTGGTTCTTGAAGCTCTCTGGTGAAATGCCTGTCAGATTCTGCAGTCTTTGTGGGACAGAGTTGAAGAGGCATGCCCATGTGTAGGTGAAGCTATGATGCACTATGGTCTTTATCCTTTCTGACGCCCCCTCTGTTCCCCTTCTTGGATGGTGATTAACCGGCAGACCCACATTCGGTACCAGATGCTCCAGAATCTTCCAAATGTATATTATTATGTATCTTTCCCGTTGACGCTGGAAAGAGTACAGTGCCAACTGTTACAGCCATTCCCAGTAGTTGTACTGTTGCAGCCCCACTATTCAGCTTGTAAATGGTCGCTGGCTTGCTTCTAACTTGATAATGTCTCCCCTCCTGAAGGGAGATCAAAGCTTGCAACAATAATCAAGTTTCGGGAGCACTAATGCTTTCCAGAGAGTCAGCATAAATGTTTTATTTCTTGTCTGCAATGATCGGAGCATCCAGCCAGAGAGCTTCCTGGTGGTTTCAGAGATCTTGTTGATGTGGTGAGAGAGTCATGTCACTGCTCATATGCACCCCCAGGTCTTTAACGTGTGCTTTCCCAGCAATATTATGAGAGCTGACTCCATAGCTGGTCGGGTTTTTAATTTCATGTAGGGGGCCATATCATAACAGCTCAAATTTATCCCTGTTGAAGCTCTCTGGTGAAATGCCTGTCAGATTCTGCAGTCTTTGTGGGACAGAGTTGAAGAGGCATGCCCATGTGTAGGTGAAGCTATGATGCACTATGGTCTTTATCCTTTCTGACGCCCCCTCTGTTCCCCTTCTTGGATGGTGATTAACCGGCAGACCCACATTCGGTACCAGATGCTCCAGAATCTTCCAAATGTATATTATTATGTATCTTTCCCGTTGACGCTGGAAAGAGTACAGTGCCAACTGTTACAGCCATTCCCAGTAGTTGTACTGTTGCAGCCCCACTATTCAGCTTGTAAATGGTCGCTGGCTTGCTTCTAACTTGATAATGTCTCCCCTCCTGAAGGGAGATCAAAGCTTGCAACAATAATCAAGTTTCGGGAGCACTAATGCTTTCCAGAGAGTCAGCATAAATGTTTTATTTCTTGTCTGCAATGATCGGAGCATCCAGCCAGAGAGCTTCCTGGTGGTTTCAGAGATCTTGTTGATGTGGTGAGAGAGTCATGTCACTGCTCATATGCACCCCCAGGTCTTTAACGTGTGCTTTCCCAGCAATATTATGAGAGCTGACTCCATAGCTGGTCGGGTTTTTAATTTCATGTAGGGGGCCATATCATAACAGCTCAAATTTATCCCTGTTGAGCACCATGTTATTCTTTTTTGCCCAGGCTATAATTCTGCTTAGGTCCTCCAGTAATAGGGTTGTATCTTCTTCTGTCCGGATCAGCCTGGTTATCCTGGTGTCATCAGCAAAGGACGTAGCATGGGAGTGATGTAGATCTTCATCTATGCCCTCTATTATCACAGAAATAGCAGTGGACCCAGGACAGAGCCTTCAGGAACACCACTTATTACATTACTGGACTGTGATAGCATTCCATTAACAGTTACCTGTTGTGACTGGATTTTATGGATTATGTTACTAAACAATTAGATAAGGGAGAGAATGTTGATGTAATTTACTTAGATTTTAGCAAAGCTTTTGATAAGGTTCACAAATTAAAAATGCATGGGATATGTGGTAAATTTTTTAATTGGATAACTGAATGATATAACATAACAGAACATAATTTCATGGATAACAAAAGCCATTTCTCGGCCCAATTGGACAGAATGGTCAATTCCTCTTGCATTACAACAGCATCAGAATCAGCCCTAATGGCCCTACCTAGCTTAGTATCATCAGCAAATTTACTCAGGTCACTACTTATACCTATGTCAAGATCATTAATATAAATTAAGAATAGAAAAGGACCCAAAACAGATCCTTGCGGAACTCCACTGCTAACACACCCCCACTCAGATTTAACTCCATCTATACTAACTCTTTGCTGTCTGTCACCAAGCCATGACTGAATCCACCTAAATATACTGCCATCGATCCCGTGTGCTTTAACTTTGCTCAGAAGCCGTAAGTGTGGCACTCGATCAAAAGCCTTACTAAAGTCCAAGTATAAAATATCATAGTTTTCATCATTATCTGCTGCTTCATACACCTTACTATAAAAAGACAGCAAATTAGTCAGACAGGATTTACCCTTACTAAAGCCATGCTGTGATTCTTTTATCAACTTATGCTTATCCAAGCGATCTCTAATATTCCTTGCTATAATAGATTCCATCATTTTCCCTACCACTGATGTCAAACTTACTGGTCTGTAATTAGACATATTTGTTTTATCCCCTTTCTTAAATATAGGTATCACATTGGCTTTCTTCCATGCCACTGGCACAATGCCACTCTCTAATGATTTTCTAAAGATGCATGCTAGGGGCTCACTTAACACATCCTTACATTCTTTCAAAATTCTAGGAAAGACCTCATTAGGACCGGGTGCTTTACTACTTTTGATTTTATCAATTTCCTTTGTCACTATCTCCTTTGTGATCAAGATATCCTTTAATTTCTCTTCATCATTACCCCGAAAGATCATTGCCACCTCAGGTATATTTAGAGTATCCTCCTGTGTAAATACTGAGAAAAAAGTCATTTAGCATTCCAGCCATTGAGTCCCTATCACTCACTAATTCTCCATTGGAATCTATAAGTGGGCCTATTTTATCTCTAACCTTAGTTTTGTATAATTGATAAAAACTTTTAGGATCTTCCTTTGCCCTATTTGCCACTTTAATTTCATAATTTCTCCTTGCTACTCTAACTAACTTTTTAACATCTCTTGCTAGTTCATTATATCTCTGCCTTAAGTGATCCTCTCCATTTTTTATTTTCCTATAAATGCCCTTTTTAATGCCAATATAATGCTTAATTTTATCTGTCATCCATTTTGGGTCATTATTTTTAGTCCTAATCTCCTTATATGGAATGTTAATCATCTGACCTGTAATTAATTGCTCAATTATTCTTTCATACTCCTCTTCAATTGTAATCTCTTCCTCCTGGTGATTATTGTCTCCACTAACTGATATCATTGAATCTATTCCTGAATTGATTTCATTGCCTGGTTTCTGTACAACTGCCTCCAGGTAAGTCCTTAGCCCATTATAATTTGCTCTTCTAAAGTCAGGAATTTTAACATTGTTCATGCTACTATCAATACTATTCCATTTCATCTTGAATCTAATTTCCCAATGGTCACTATTACCCAAATTTCCTCCAATCTCAGTATCCTTAATAACTTCTTCCCTATTTGTCAGAACTAAATCCAGTATATTATTACCTCTAGTGGGTTCGTTAATAATCTGCCTCAGAAAATTATCTTGGACAACATTCAAAAATTCCTCAGCCTCCTGATCACCCACAAGAGCTTCCCAATCTATATTTCTGTAATTAAAATCGCCTATTATACACACATGCTTACTTCTACATGCCCGTTCAATCTCCTGCCACAGAAGATTTGAAGCTTCCTTACTAAGATTTGGTGGTCTGTATAATAATCCTATGACAAGCTTGTTTTTACCTTCCTTTACATTTAGCCATAATGACTCTGTGTTATCATCTAATTTAATTGTACTGTTTACACAACACTGGAGATTATCTTTGATATAAATAATAACCCCTCCTCCTCTCTTCCTATTCCTATCTGTATGGAACATGTTAAAGCCCTCAATCTCAACCTCAGGTTTAAAGTGATTACCTGCCAAATCAAGCCATGACTCTGTTATCACAATTATATCAAAATTCTCTTCACTCGCTAATGCTCTTAAGAGATCTATCTTATTCCTTATACTCCAACCATTTGTGTAGTATATTTTTAAGGTTTTTTTATTATTCCCATCTTCATTGCATTGTGCTTTTTTATTCCTAGTTATCTGCTCATTCACTTGTGCATTAGTCCCCCTATAACGCATCAGTATGCCCTCTCCCCTAGCTACTCCTCTATCTCTGCATCCCTTCCATTTCCTACACCTGCCCTCTATTCCTGTTATTCCCTTACCTCTAACAGCTTCTAGTTTCCCACCTGTAAGGACCTAATCACACTATCCAGCTCCCCCCATAGAACCTCAACACCTGCCGACTAAGATGGAGCCCATCCATCGCATACAACCTCCTATTCCCGTAAAACCCTCCCCAGACATCTACAAACACCAATCCTAACTCCTCACACAGTCCTTTCACAAATTCATTCAAACCAATTGCACGCGACAACCATTCTACCCCCACATCCAATCTCGGAAGCACACCAGAAACAACACCTTTTACCCTGCTTTTACTCATCCTTTCAACTAACCTTTTATACTGCTCACGTAACTCACATGTACCCATCTTCTTTACATCATTCACCCCTACATGCATAATCACAACTGCATCCCTCTCACACCCAGAAACCAGCCTATCATACCTCTCACAAACGTCACTTACACCAGCACCCGGCAGACAAACTCTCATTCCCTTCCACTTGCTATCACTCAACTTCCTATCTAAATACCTAATCTGAGAGTCACCCATCACTAGCACCTCAGTCATTCTCCTTTCTGTCTTGGCCTAACATTACCCTCCCTCTTGCTCTCAGTCACACTACCACCCATCCTGCTTTCATCCACAATCACACCAGGCAAATCACTTTCACACTCTTCCTCTCTCAGGACATTGAATCTGTTAGTCAACCTAACAGGTTCTATGTCCCTCTCATTCACACACCTAACCTGTCCTAACTTATCTATCCTATCCATTTTCACCCACCATTCATCATCACTCACAACTTCCACACTGTTCCCAGTCCTAGCCCTATCTTCCACCCTCTTAGCATTAATCTCACCCTTCAATCGCACACTTGCATCTCTTCTCACCTCAAACACCAAATCATTCAACTTCTTACATTCCCCACTTAACCTCCTAACCTCCCCTTCCAGAAAACACACACAGCATTCAGTTACATTCACTCTCTTTTCAACTCCACATGCATCACACACCACATACACAATACTTTCAAACGGCATACTCTCACCATCTATACAAAAAGCCATACTCAGAAATTTACTAAGGAAAAAGTTAACACTCACCAAAAAAAATTCTTGCTCAGGATTGTTGCCAGATATCTTCCCCAAAAGTATTAATCACTAATGTATTTATTACAATGATTGGTGTATTAAATAAATACAAGAAAAACTACACACCCAAATCAGTATTATATCCCAATCTTACAATGAGAATCAGGAGCTTCCTGTAAGACAACCTTCCAGAACAAAGCCAGACAGCCGTCTTCAATTCATATTGGCGGAGGAATCTTTTAACCCGTCATTTTTTAAATTTTTGTCACAGAGTGGTCTCCTCCACCTTTTATAGATGATATCTCTCGCTTCACCCTAGTGGCCATATAAAATCCACTTGGATTGGGCAGCAACCCACTGGTAACTTACCTTAAACCCTTCTTCAAGTAACAATGTGAATTTTTTGAACAACCATGCTTATGCTGAAGCGGTTTGGTGCGAAATTAAATGTCAGAATAAGGGCCAGTTAGTTGGGACAATATACAGACCCCCAGCTTCAGTAAGAGAGAAGAATAATCTTCTCTGTGACCTTATAAGGCTAAGTGGTGATTATAACAATGACTCTCAGGGGTTTATTTGTAGTGATTTTAATTTTAAGGAGGTAAACTGGGAAAACCATGAAATATCTAGTGTTGGCCAGATTCTGGATGCAAGAAATTTTCTTGATAGTGTTAATGATGTGATCTAGCAACATGTTTTGGAAGACACTCACAATTTAGAAGAAATCAATCCATCAAGGCTTGATCTCATTTTTACCAGGGATTCTCATGACATTACAGGTTTAGAATTGCTTCCCCCCTTAGGGAAAAGTCATCATGCTGTGATTGCATGTGATCTCTTACTGGACACGGGTAATGAAGAGGTAGATAGTAGCCAGCATCCTAGATATAATTTTCACAAAGCTAACTATGTTGGAATGAAAAGAGAGTTGGCAGAAATTAACTGGATTGAACTCTTTAGAGAAAATGAAGTTGAAGAAATTTATAAATTATTAGTTGGGATATTATGTGATCTTATAGATAAGTATGTGCCAAAGATATTATGTAAGGTTGGAAAAAGAAAAGCTAAGTGGATGACAAAAGAAGTGTTAAACCAAATTAGGGAGAAAGAAAGGGCATGGAAACGGCTTAAAGCTAGGAAGACACCAAGGAGAGCTGCAGAATACAGTAGGGTCAGAAACCTAACTACAAATGTGATTAGACAGGCAAAAAAAGCTTATATAAAGAAATTGTGTGAGGACATAAAAGTAAACCCTAAGCATTTCTGGAGTTTTGTGAGGAGTCAAACCAACATAAAAGAAAAGGTACTTAAAGTGAGGATTCAAAATGGTGAAATAACCGAAACAGACTTAGAACTGCCAATGAAATGAATATAGCATTTCAAGGTGTGTTCATACAGGAGGATGTATTGAATATACCAGCATTTGATATTGGATATTATGGGCCAGTAATTGAAGACATTGATGTAGATATGTATGAGATTAAGGAACTACTGAAAAAAGCTAATGAACTGGCCTTACCAGTTTTAATTATTATCAAGAAATCACTTGATTCAGGGATAGTACCAGCTCTTTGGATTCTTGAATCTTTGTGTCCAATCTATAAAAAGGGTGATATTCTTAACCCTCTAAATTACAGACCAGTATCCCTGACCTGTGCACTTTGTAAAATGTGTGAAAAACTGATAAGAAAAATTGTAGTTAAGCATCTAGAAGATAATGAATTGATTTATGATGGTCAACATGGGTTTAGAGCAAAGAGAAGCACACTTACAAACTTACTGACATATATGGAGACATATATGATTCAGCACCTACATCCACACACTGGGTTTTTACCCATCATCATGGCGCATTGGGATCATCCTTCCCTTTATCAACCGGGCAGGGACAGGTTGGATGCAGATCACTACCACCCTATAGCTCTCATCAACTTATTGACTAAGTTGCTGGAAAAAATGATATTGGAGCGCGTAAACTGGTTCCTAGATACCAATCACCTTCTCTCTCCATTGGATCTTCAGAATGACCAAAATGTTTTAATTTTTGCTGGCAATAGCGTAAATTAGGTGGCACTATCGTCTTTGTTATTTTGATAAATGTACTATCGGCTCTGCACATTTATCAAAATAATAGACGATAGTATCACCTACTTTAGGCTATTTTCGCAAAAAAATTAACATTTTTAGTTATCTTTGAAATGAGGGGCTTCGCTTCTTGACCTCTGATGTCATAAGACCCAAATTGTAGCTCAGAAACAGCGCCCCCTATCATGCACCCCTAAACTGAAGTATTACCGAAAGTTAGTTCTAAGACATGTTGATTAAGCCCCAAGGACATAAAAAGGTAGTAAAATAAAGCGTCATGAGGAATGATGTTAAAGTCAGGTTCAGGAAGATTCCAGGATATAGAGGGATGGTTGAAATCCCCAACTATAATAAGCTCCTTCTCAAGACTGAACTCAGGCAAGTAAATGATGAGTGTGGTATAATCCATGATGGAGTTGGATGGGGTCTGTATACTACAACAATATGTACATCAAGTGTAGGAAGAAAAATAGCAAGTGTGTTTGGTGGTGGTTCTATAGTACTGCAATGAATAGCTTTAATTATTATATATACACAAACTCAACTATATATACATAATTTTGTCATAAGTTAATAATAACTGGTCTCTCACTGATCTGTGTGAACGGAAGCCAAACTGGTTATCATCAAAAATCAAGATAGTCATCAAGGAAGCTATGCAGGGTTTTGATGGATACGGATGACCTTTGATAGGCCCTTGTGGCTTTTGTCATCCGTGAAATTATGTTATGTTAATAATGCGTTGGAGAGTTTTACAAGGAATTGGAGTAAGGCTGATCGGTCTGTAATTCAAGGGATCCGTACGAGATCAGGTAAACATAAAGATCAGTGTGTGTATGTTTCATTCACCCACACATGCATATTCATGTGTGTTTGGTTAAATAAAAACATTATTCTATAAACAATTATGATTTTATACTGGGGGGGACCGCCCCCAATTGATTGAAACTCAGAATTATCATAGAGGGGTTGCCCCGCAGTGATAAACTGCCCTTGAATTTACTTCAAAAGGTGAACATATTGGAAGAGGGACGATATATTTTGTGTCCCATCATTCGTGCCGCCGATCTTCATGTTTACCCAAGATCCCTTCTTGAATACTGATGCGTTATAGGGGGACTAATGCACAAGTGAATGAGCAGATAACTAGGAATAAAAAAGCACGATGCAATGAAAATGGGAATAATAAAAAACCTTAAAAATATACTACACAAATGGTCGGAGTATAAGGAATAAGATAGATCTCTTAAGAGCATTAGCGAGTGAAGAGAATTTTGATATAATTGCGATAACAGAGTCATGGCTTGATTTGGCAGGTAATCACTTTAAACCTGAGGTTGAGATTGAGGGCTTTAACATGTTCCATACAGATAGGAATAGGAAGAGAGGAGGAGGGGTTATTATTTATATTAAAGATAATCTCCAGTGTTGTGTAAACAGTACAATTAAATTTCATGATAACACAGAGTCATTATGGCTAAATGTAAAGGAAAGTAAAAACAAGCTTGTCATAGGATTATTATACATACCACCAAATCTTAGTAAGGAAGCTTCAAATCTTCTGTGGCAGGAGATTGAACAGCATGTAGAAGTAAGCATGTGTGTACAATGGGCGATTTTAATTACAGAAATATAGACTGGGAAGCTCTTGTGGGTGATCACGAGGCTGAGGAATTTTTGAATGTTGTCCAAGATAATTTTCTGAGGCAGATTATTAATGAACCCACTAGAGGTAATAATATACTGGATTTAGTTCTGACAAATAGGGAAGAAGTTATTAAGGATACTGAGATTGGAGGAAATTTGGGTAATAGTGACCATTGTGAAATTAGATTCAAGATGAGATGGAATGGTATTGATAGTAGCATGAACAATGTTAAAATTCCTGACTTTAGAAGAGCAAATTATAATGGGCTAAGGACTTACCTGGAGGCAGTTGTACAGAAATCAGGCAATGAAATCAATTCAGGAATAGATTCAATGATACCAGTTAGTGGAGGCAATAATCAACAGGAGGAAGAGATTACAATCGAAGAGGAGTATGAAAGAATAATTGAGCAATTAATTACAGGTCAGATGATTAACATTCCATATAAGGAGATTAGGACTAAAAATAATGACCCAAAATGGATGACAGATAAAATTAAGCATTATATTGGCATTAAAAAGGGCATTTATAGGAAAATAAAAAATGGAGAGGATCACTTAAGGCAGAGATATAATGAACTAGCAAGAGATGTTAAAAAGTTAGTTAGAGTAGCAAGGAGAAATTATGAAATTAAAGTGGCAAATAGGGCAAAGAAAGATCCTAAAAGTTTTTATCAATTATACAAAACTAAGGTTAGAGATAAAATAGGCCCACTTATAGATTCCAATGGAGAATTAGTGAGTGATAGGGACTCAATGGCTGGAATGCTAAATGACTTTTTTTCTCTCAGTATTTACACAGGAGGATACTCTAAATATACCTGAGGTGTCAATGATCTTTCAGGGTAATGAGGAAGAGAAATTAAAGGATATCTTGATCACAAAGGAGATAGTGACAAAGGAAATTGATATAATCAAAAGTAGTAAAGCACCCGGTCCTGATGAGGTCTTTCCTAGAATTTTGAAAGAATGTAAGGATATGTTAAGTGAGCCCCTAGCATGCATCTTTAGAAAATCACTGGAGAGTGGCATTGTGCCAGTGGCATGGAAGAAAGCCAATGTGATACCTATATTTAAGAAAGGGGATAAAACAAATGTCTAATTACAGACCAGTAAGTTTGACATCAGTGGTAGGGAAAATGATGGAATCTATTATAGCAAGGAATATTAGAGATTACTTGGATAAGCATAAGTTGATAAAAGAATCACAGCATGGCTTTAGTAAGGGTAAATCCTGTCTGACTAATTTGCTGTCTTTTTATAGTAAGGTGTATGAAGCAGCAGATAATGATGAGAACTATGATATTTTATACTTGGACTTTAGTAAGGCTTTTGATCGAGTGCCACACTTACGGCTTCTGAGCAAAGTTAAAGCACACGGGATCGATGGCAGTATATTTAGGTGGATTCAGTCATGGCTTGGTGACAGACAGCAAAGAGTTAGTATAGATGGAGTTAAATCTGAGTGGGGGTGTGTTAGCAGTAGAGTTCCGCAAGGATCTGTTTTGGGTCCCTTGCTATTCTTAATTTATATTAATGATCTTGACATAGGTATAAGTAGTAACCTGAGTAAATTTGCTGATGATACTAAGCTAGGTAGGGCCATTAGGGCTGATTCTGATGCTGTTGTAATGCAGGAAGAATTGACCATTCTGTCCAATTGGGCCGAGAAATGGCAAATGAAATTTAACATAGACAAATGTAGTGTACTTAGTATAGGTAGAAATAATCCATTGAATAGCTATAAATTAAATGGGAGAATTTTAGGGAGGACCGATTTTGAGAGGGACTTGGGTATTTTGGTAAGTTCAGACCTTCGTCCTAGAAAGCAATGCCTAAATGCTAAGAATAAAGCTAATAGGATTCATTAGGAGGAGTGTAAGCAATAAGAGTGCTGAAGTCATTCTAAAACTGTATCTGGCGCTAGTTAGGCCTCATCTAGACTATGCAGTACAATTTTGGTCACCATATTATAGGAAGGATATTGATTTGCTTGAGTCTGTGCAGAGAAGGATGACAAAGATGATTGGTGGGCTAAGGAACTTACCTTATGGTGAAAGGCTCAGAAAACTAAATCTACATACATTGGAAAGGAGAAGAGTCAGAGGGGAATTGATTGAAGTCTTCAAATGGGTAAAAGGATATAATAAAGGGGATCTGGGTAAGGTTCTTATACTTAGTGAACATGACAGGACACGTAGCAATGGGTTTAAGCTTGATAAGTATAGGTTTAGGAAGGAGATTGGGAGGAATTGGTTTACAAATCGTGTGGTAGATGAATGGAATAGGCTCACTAGACATGTGATAGAAGCCTCCTCTCTGGGTAGTTTTAAGAATAGATTAGATAAATATATGGATGAAGCTGCTAGATGGGACTGACTTTTTTTATGTACATATTTTTCTAAGGAGTGGGGAGATTATATTTTGCGGTTGCATGAATGGACATAATCCTCTGGATGCATTTTATGTATATTGTAGATTAGATCTGACGAACTCCTGTAAAGGCTGACAATGTTGATGACTTTTCTCTGGTAAGAAATCTTTTGTGTGTTGACTGGAACAGGAGCTGCCAAGTGTAGGCCATGAATGGTCTTTTGCAGTCTCCTTTTTTTCTTATGTTCTTATATAGGTACGACTGGCTGCTGCTTTTCCTCTATTAAAATTTACTCTCCTTTCTTTTCCGTACCACATTTCAAAATCTCTGCAATACAAGTGAAAAGAGCATTTTGAAAGTAAACAACCAATTAATTTATATAAGCCCCACATGAAGAGAATAATGAAAACTTAGTTCAAACCCACTGCTGCCAACTGTGGCTGATAAAAACCCGCGAATAACAATGCTGGAATGCGCGCTAAAAACTGGTTGAATTTTCCAATATTTTAAAGTTAATAATACATGTTGAATTAAATGAAATATCATTCCCTTTGTAGTCGATAATAGAGACAGGATATTAAATTTACTCGAAAATAAATGCACTAAATATCTATAGTACTCACCATTAGACACTTTGATATTGGTCAACTTCAATAAAAAATTGCCAGGCTACCAACCGTACGATAGCTGACTGCTGTTTTTTTACGATATTTGATTGAGTAAAGAGTCTTTCAACGTCAGCATTCGAATGAGGCAGAGAAATAACGGCCAGTGCAAATTTAGAAAGTTCTTTAAAAGGATTGTCACAGTCAGAGACAGTAAATTTTTCACCCCCATCCATAGTTTTATAGCTCCCGTTTATCACCCGTTTTTGCTTCCCATTAAACTGTATACAATTCCTTCTATTGAAAGTCTATTCTTGTCGAGATGTTCTTATTGGATGTAAATAACTCTAATGCATTCAGTAATGGCAAATGCAAAGGACGTTTGTAAAACTTTGAAATTTTCTGGTAAACGCTTGTGCAGCTGTTCAATAAGGATTAGCCTAAAATCTCTGCATCTTTCACGGATATGTATGACTGGACATGATCAGAGTTGTTGATTATTTTTTTTATTTCATTTTCGAACTCATAGCCGATATAAGGGTTCGAAAATAAATGGTTCTTTATGACAATTTATTCATTAAATTTCGTACCTGGAATGGCAATTTTCAAAATCATGGAATTTATTAATCGGTCTAAATCTGTTAACAATTCCGTCGGATCCCATTTTAGCTTTCGAATACATAGTTTGTTTGATAGATCAACAATTTTTTTTGGTCACACAACATTCCATGCAATAGTTTGGCATTGTAACAACGCTCTGTAAGTTTCGCTATTTCGAAATGCGTTTTCAATTCAACCACTGATTGTGGATTCTAGAATTAGCAGCTTCAATGGATAACATTCTGGTCTGACTGCATTGGACTAATTTTAAAGGTGATGCATCGTTATTAAGGGTTACATATAATTGATGATATTTACTCTCCCGAAAGGACAAATGCGTAAACTAATTGTAAGTTTCTTTGACAAGCCAATCTCAATATCGCGGAAGAACTTGATATACAGCATGGGAAACAGAAAGTTGTACAGAAAGGCAAACCTATTTTATTAGTATTAAATTTGGAATTTCTTGTTTGAGTCTTGCATGCACACACCTGTTTATTCTAGTCATTATAGACGCATTGTCAGTTCCAACACCAACAAGATATTCTATACTAAGGCCATTTTCCTCAATGGAACTCTTAAGAGTATTATAAATACATTCGTTATTGTATTCATTAAGCTGAACTAAATCAAAGAACGATACAATTATAGCTTTCTTTGCCTTGGAGAAATATCGAATGATTATACCTAACAATTTCGTTGCTCATATATCATTATTACTCACATAATAATTACACTAAAGCTCTAGTTTCCAATATCTTCAACTAACTCTTCTCTAAAATGAGGAGCCAGGACGTTGCAAATAATTCAATACATTTTGTTCTTCGAAGCATTACTTCTTTACAGTTTTTGCTAGCAGAAAATCTTGATTTAAATAATACGCTCAAGTGGCCTAAAAGGGACATAGCACAGTTCACAGACGTGAAGAGTGCGAGCGAAGCTTCTGTTTGTTTCAAAGATTCATTGTTAACTTATATAAAAGAAAGAATAAAACTTCTTTCAGACTATATAATTCTTGAGCATTTTTATACTTAAGGGGATACCACATTCATATTTTCAACTTTATACTAAGTTAGACTATCATATATGAAGATTAAAGTTCATTAAAAGCCCTTTTATTCCTGCCAAAATCATAATAACTTACAGCGCCGTTTTTGAGATAAAGGGGGTTCGTTCAGAACCCCTTTCCCTTGAAACGTGATATCATATAAATGGCTATAGAATGATTAAAAATTAAGCATTTCAACTCAAATCACGACCAAAGATTCACATATGACTTAGTTATCATTTGAAATCAGTTTTCTTTCGTTCCATTAAAATCTGTTTTAATGGCTGACTGAAACATATATTTTTCATACATGGTCAACTATAGGCTTTGTTCTCAGTTGGATCGGGGGGTGTTAGGTAAATAGTTTGTGTGTTCTGAATGCCCTGGAATTTAGTTCAATCTATATTCGAATGATGCTATAAATATAAACTAGTTCTTAGGCCCCGATTTTTTTCCTTAGCAAATATTTAAAATCGCATGGTATAGTTTTGCGTTTTGTTTACAAATCAACTTTAAACATATACGAAGAATTTCCATGAATGTATAAAATTTTGCATTATCATAATTTTTACTATGTTTTAGTCATGTTGTTAGCACAAAATATATACTATACAAAGTGCATAAAACTTGCAATAAAATGATATAAAAATCAATGCGGTTTTTTTTTACAAATAAACTTTAAATATCTAAGAAAAGTTTTCCATAAATGTATACAATTTTGCATTATCTTAATGTTAACTATGTTCTAGTCATGTTGCTAAAAAGATGCGTATTTTAAACGAAACAACGTAAAAAGTAACTCAAGAAGAAATGTGTTATCCCCTTAACTGTATTCAACGCCTATCAATGGGAAGGGCTTCTTATGATTTAGAAGAAGAAGTCTTGGGGGGGGGGAGAGAAGAAGAAGGAACAAAACGTTTTTGTGTCTTTTTTTTGCTGTTGTGGCTGTCGGAGGGACCAGTGCCAATGTTAGGCTAAGTCATTCGTATCTGGTTCCTTTTTTTGTATATTTTGTAATTAGTGTATTTAACATAGGTTTCGTCTATTTGAACTTGAAAAGTGGTCGTGGATTTGTTTTTATATCGGCAAATAGTTGTAAAGCATTCTTGGATGTGGGAGAAATAGGCATTCGTTGGTGTGTTAAGCTAGTCGTGTTAGCATAGAATTTTAGTCTTGCAATGTGTTACTCATCGACGTCTGAGGTCGTTTACCCTAAACCAGCCTTGACCTTCCAGTATTGTCAGGTCGCCCGCGGATCTGAGGGGTGAGTTCAAACAGTGTATGTGTTTCCTTTTTATATGCTATTTCTTGCTACAAGCTATCTAGTTTAATAATGGAGTCTACGGATTTGCAATTAATTGAGAAGCATGACGGCAGCAAAGACGTCATTGAGTGGTTATATATAGTGGAATTATTGTGTAAGATTAGACAAAAAAGGTGACTTGGCCCTGGTTATCCCATTGCGGCTAACTAGAGGTGCTTTTTCAGTATATCAACAGTTAAGTGAAGATGACAAGAAAGATGTAGAAGCACTAAAACAGGTGCTGAAATCTGCGTTTGGATTAGATTCATTTACAGCCTATGAAATGTTCATCAAGAGTAATATTAAAGGAGAGAGTGTAGATGTGTATTTAGCTGACTTGAAACGTTTGAGCTGGCTATTTGGCTGCAGTAATAAGAAAACAGTGTCGGGTGCTTTTATTACGGAGTTGCCGGAGTTTGTGAAACATGCACTTAGGGCAGGCGCACGTATTGATAGTATGGGCCTGAGTCAGATTGTGGAAAGAGCAAGAATGCTTTTGAATAAGGACTCTAACACTGATATTGCATATTTTGGTAGAGGCAGAAACGATGACAAAGAGAAGGTGTCCCGACGAACTGATTTTAAACGTAAGGTAAGACCGCGACTGTGTTTTAATTGTGGCAAACAAAACCACTTTGATCGTGATAGCCCGTCGACTTCGCATGCGGAGTCAATAAGTAGATTTACTGCATCGAATGAGTCTCATGTGTGTTTTAGATGCAATAAACCTGGTCACATAGCGAAGGACTGTGATTTAAACTTTAAAGAGGAAAAGCAGTTAGCGTCAGCTTCTTTCTCCAAGAAGTAAAAATGTCATTGCCTGTGATCGAGATAACAGTAAATGGAATTCGGGTGGGCGCTCTCGTGGACAGTGGGTGTACTAGATGTATAGTTGAGGAGAGGATGTGTCGAGATAGTGGTGGATCGCGGTCCGTTGAATTTTGGATTCGTCGCGGGGTTGAACGGTATTAGTTAATTGGGGGTGGGGTAACTATTGAGTCGACTCGAAAGATAACCGTAGGAAATAAAACTAGTCTTTGGAAAGTATATCCGTATGTAGGAGAGAAAAGCCGGCCATGGTGATATACAAGAAGGACTTTAAAGCAGTGTTTGATGGATGTCATTGGATTGTAACTTAGTTATAGTCGGATGAAAAGGAACCGAATCTTAAGAACACAACAGCAGAGTATGAAGTCCCACGGCATGTGCGAGTGAGTATGAGTAGTAATTGGCACAATGAATAGAGGATGGATGTTTTATGCCACACCATGAACAAAAACCTGCCCCCCCCACCCCACCCCTCGTGGCTTGATACTTCTTATGTCAGTGAACCAGAAGAACAGGAAAAAGGTGCAAACGATTCTCGATTACAGGAAGCTTAAAGCTTACGTAGATATTTTTTACCGGCAAAGCAGATGTGTGCAGGGACAAGATACAGGCTTGGTATAGGATGGAGAGCAATACGGCCATTATTGATTCGAAGAAAGCGTATTTTCAGATTCATGTGGATGAAAGTCTGTGAGCGTATCCGACAGTAATCTTTAAAGGAAAAAGGTACTGCTTAACGCGGCTTGGGTTCGGGTTGAACGTCGTGCCCCTTATAATGTCAGGAATTTGGCAGCGGTATTGGATCAGTAACCCGAGATCAAGCAACACACGTCAGCTTATTTGAATGACATTTATGTGGCTTAAAGTGGCGTGGAATGCAGTCGAGTTTTTTAGCATCCGCAAAGGTGGAGTTTAACATGTAAGAGCCCTGAGAAGGTGTCAGCTGGGACGCGTGTTCTAGGCATGAGGGTGGAGAGGGACCAGAAAGAAAGGGAAGCTTTACTGGCGCAGATACAATAAATTCGAGGGAATACCAGATGTGTTAATCAGGATACTGATATTTTCAATTTGTGGTCAGTTAACTGGAAATTTGCTAGTTTGTGGCTGGTGAGAGTGGCTGCCTCTTACCTCAAAAGAGTGGCAAATACTTACAGTGCAAGATGGGATTATGAGGTCAGAGAAGAATGTATTCGTGTTATAATGGAAGAGGTTTATCGCAGATAGGATAAAGATGATCCGGCTCATGGGAGGTGGAACGTGGAGAGTGCCGAGGTTGATCTGTGGATTCATGCGAGCTCTTTAGTTATTGGTGTCGTTTTGCAGGCTTGTGAAATGACTGTAAAGGATTAATCATGGCTGCGAGAGTCAGACAGCACACATATAAACATGGCAGAGTTTAGAAGCTGTTATTCGAGGGCTCAATGTGGCTCTATGTTGGAATATGAAGAGATTACGGTTAAAGACAGATTATTCTACTCTCTATCGCTGGTTAACTGATGCAGGGACTGAGAAAGAAAGGCTGGAGACAAAAGCAGCAAGTGAGATGCTAATTCGAAGAAGATTGAAAGTCATAAGCCAATTGAAAGAAGAGTATAATATATGTAGAGCTGAGCCTTGAGCACGTCCGGCTTTACGCATAGGCTACACAGGCGGTTGCCTAGGTCGCCAAATTATAGATTAAAAAAATAAATAAATAAATAAAAATATATGTATAATAAACTTGAAAAACACACTTTATACTTAGGCTACTTGACACGTTTTCTCTGAATTACGTTGCTCAAATTGATACAGAAGGACGTCGTCGTGTTGTCATTTTTGTCAACAACTCAATTACTTATCCTTTGAAATTAAAAGAATTAAAAGGTTATCTAAGCCATCAGGTGCTGCTTTCAGGAAGCGAAAAAAGGTGGAGGAGGAAAAACAGACCCAAAGCAGTGGTATGTAACTTTAGTTAATTAACTTTTAAAGCGTTATCGTGTTGACTTTTTATTTTACTAGCCAAAGAGCAATAGCTAATCTACGCTAGGTGCGATAAATACCAATATATAGTCGAATCACTTTTTGTAAAACTACGTCATTGAGTGACTAAGTTTTGCAGAAAATATGACGGTCCTTCAACAAGTAGTTTATCACCTCTTATTATAATAACACATATCAGAAATTAAGATGGTTAAAGTATAGGTTAGGTCAGGGTTTCCCAACCGGGGGGCATGACACATCTGAAGGAAACCACAGGAAAATTTTCAGCTTTAGAGGAGCCACAGATCCATGAAGGGGGCCATAGTACTCAACCTATTGAAACCTGAATTATAGTTAGGGCAGTACCTAATTTTAATTTATGCAGTCGAATTACATTTTAAAAATATCAATATATATATTTTCCTCTATATAAAAATATTTGATTAGCATAATAGGATTTACATTAATCTGTAAACAAATATTTTGCATCTTACAAGCTTATTCTGAGGCGCATTCACTCCATTGTGCGCTTGATCGTTATGCGCCTTGCGCCGTTGTTGGCTTGATGAAAATACTTCAGGAGGAACTTTAAATCCTTACAGTATGTTTATCAAGTGGTTCGGCGTTATAGTATGTAAGTAGCTTTTATTTCTTTACTCTAATACTGCCAATTTGTTGTAATTTGACTAGTTTTTAAAATTATTAAAGATTGCTACAAGCACAATCATATAAGACTTTTATAAGTAAATAACTGAGAATTTTTGTTTGTAAGTAAAGTGTGCCATTGCTAGGCCTACACCAAATCATTTTTTTTCACTTCGGTTTCACTTAGGGTTTGTTTACGAGATTAACATTTAATCTAAGATTCTGATGATTGTACTTATCGTTTTGTATCTGCCTAGATTGTTCATCTATTCACGTAGATCCTTGGCCATAAATGAGGACCAACGATCAGAATGCAGGCAGGAAGGCATACCAAATATTTAAAAAATCTGATTTAGACAATGGATTATAATACCAGTAGTCATGTTCTGACAAGCAAATACGAATGGAAAACGAGAATAGTCATCCACTACCGTGAGCATATAGCGGTTTCTGGAGTTCGAGGGTAGAGGCCCTTTGAAGTCTGATCTCTGATAAAGTCCAAACTAACACGTTCAAAGGGCTATGTGGCATTGATAAAGGGAGTTTGGGGTAGTTTGTAGAACAAAGGCTTCAATTGGGCACACTGAGGGCATTCAGAGCATACCTTTCCCACATCTTCAACGGAATAAGGAGGATTTCTCACTCTGACTAAATGAGTAAGTCTCGTTGCAGCGGGATGGCAAAGTCGAGCGTGGAGCTCAGATAGTTTCTCGTTATTAATGGTAGCTCCACAATGGGCACGACATAGAGTGTCTGCGGGAATGTTGTTTTTACCAAGGCGGTACATGAACAATTCGATCCTCCATCATTAAATTTTATCATTCTTGATTTTCCAAGCTTATTCATATGGAACATAAAGCTGACAGCCTGTTGGTCCGTAACTAAGGTAAAACGTCGTCCTGTCAAGTAATGAGACCACCTTTTTAAAGATTCCACAATTGCACATGCCTCCTTTTCTACTGCAGTGTTTGCGTTAAGTAGGCGTGAGGGTCCGAGAGAAAAAGATGACTGAACGGCCTGTCTAACTTAGAGTAGCAGCAATGGCTGTATTGGAGGCATCATTCTTAACTATCGAAGGAATAGTTTCATCAATCGAGTGTACACCAGCTTCCCCAATCTCTTCTTTGAGGTCATTGAAGGCTTTCAGGGTCTCTGGTCTCAAGGGAAAAGTGTCAGTAGCAACAAGGGGTCTGATCTTGTCAGAGAATCGGGAAACCCACTGCGAATTATAGAAAAACATACCAATAACACGGCGTAAGGAAGTACGGTATTTAGGAATTGGCAATTCATTTAATGGACGTAAACGTTCAAAATCTGATTTGAGAGAGCCGTGGATTATTGTGTAATCAAGAAAATCTATTGATTTAGTAGAAACGACAGACTTATTTGCGTTGATTATGGAATCGGGCAGCCTATTGAAACTTCACCAGGTTTTCATCATGCTCCTGCTGGGTCTTTCCTGCCACAACAATATTGTCCACATAAGCATAGGTTCCGTGCAGGTTGTGTTGCTTAATGATACTGACAACAGTTCTTTGGAAGCAAGCAACGTCGTTTGTAACTCCGAATGGCACTCTGCAGAACTGATAAAGCTTACCATTGGATTCGAAGGCAGTATATGGCTTCTCCTCTTCCCGTATAAGTATTTGGTGATAGGCACTTCTCAAGTCCAGGGAATTATAGTACTTGTAGTGAGACAGTTCCGTGACAAGGTCGTCTATTCTTGGAAGAGTGTATGCATCCCAACGAATGAATCTATTAATGGTCTGGCTATAGTGAACAACCAATCTAATTCGGTGGCGCTCATTCGACACAACAACTTGTACCCTCAATGGAGATGTGCTCTCCCCAATAACACAATCTTGTATCATCTTGTTAATTTCAGACCTTATAAACTTCTTATCATCATCTCCAAGCCTCTGAGATTTTGTTGCAATGGGTTTGCAATGAGGAGCAAGACTTGAAAAGAGATGGGGTGTGTAGAGAAATGGCTACATTAAGCATCCCGGATGGCCAGGAGGATATGTACCTTAAATTCCCCACCCCCTTGTAAAGAAAGCCGGAGAAGCGAGCCCCATGAGGAGAATCGTGGGAACGGTAGCCGGCGAATAACAGTAACTGCCTATCCTGTTTGATCTCCCCGCCGCTTTGGGCAGTTGGAGCTAACATCTGTTTTAAGGCGACCACATAAGGCCCTTAAACGACGCTCTAACGATCCAATTACCTACGAGACCCATAAACCCGTGGTTATGTCACAAAAAATGCGGTGCTAGTCAAAAGGCATGCCAAAGAGTGTGGCGTTTGAGAGTCTCTCTAATTAGCAAGCCGACTTGGGCACCTGAGTGCCAACCTCGGCACTTCTCGCTCTCACCAGATGCGAACTCACCATTCGCGCTCCCCTCTGTGGCCTTGCCCCTTCCCCCTTAGATGGGGCGGTGATCCGCCTATAAATAAGCCCCGAAAAGAAAGAGACAGGATTAGAATTCGAAAAGAAAGAAGAAGGTTCAGTTCGTGAAGATCGATCCTTCAGCCATACCAGACGATTTCCGTGAGAAACGATAGGATCAGATTGAGAAAATCGATCTCCCCTTGGAGGGCCGAATTAATATAAATAATCAATCTTTGTATCGGTGCCAGACCGAAGAATCCTTTACAGACTTAGAAGAAGTCTGACTGGAGAAAAGTAAACCCGCTCACACTCGAGTGACTCACATCTCAAGCTCCGTAAGAGTGGGAGGAGAAGAACCCAGTCTCAACGAGGTTCCGTTCTTTAATTACGGTAAAAATCTCACCGAATACCCCAAAAGCTAGGTGGACACTCTACGTTGAAGAATCAGACGCCAAGAGGCGTGTAGATCATTCAGAAGAGGACTCTTGGAGCGAAGAGCACCGTAACTCTCGCCGTCTTCTTAATTTAACCAGAGGCAAGTTTGCAATAAGAAGTGACCTCGCCTAATCTCTCTCCCACCATACCACCTCTATGAAATTCAATCATCGGCCACGGCAACACTCCAAAGCGAGAGATAAGCTCTCCAGCGACATCCGTCAATCCCTGATCCCTCCTGTCATGTGAGTTAGAAAGAACATTTATATTCATATTGCGATAGTCTGAGTTTAGTACGTCTCACGTTTTAAGGGAAGTAGAAACCATTGTTCGTGAACCTCGGTCATATTTGATAGTAGACGAGAGTACTTTAATTTAATGTTTAACGTTAATCAAATAGGGTCGTGATAAAAAAATACTAATCGGCAATTGGTGTGTTTACGTGTAGCCTATTTGTTTATTTTTGTCATTGTAGACATATGTAATAGGCCTAGATGCCAACAGGATAACTGTTTGTTTGTCATAGTTAAGTGTTACATTTAAAATATATGTTTATTTTGGGATAATTCCATTGTGTTTCCTCTTATCCTTACGTGTTGAAGTGGCTCTTCCTTAAGAACAAAACAACCAAATTACCACTCTTAGATCAAAGCCTACTTCATCAAAGAAGTACATCACGTACCACAAAGGATACCGCGTCAAAAGTAGTGTCAAGAGTGGAGTGATCAAAAAGTGGTATTATAGGACAGGGTGTGGCAGGGTTGGAGATGTTTCAATCTCCAACCAGTGATACCATTCTCGTGCAGCAGTAGGCGAGTTGGGAGATACATCCAGGTGTTTAGGTCTTAGGAATAACATACATAGGAATAACTTTATCTAGGCTTTATTCAACTAACAAAACATCAACACAGTCTGTAAACAAAACAGAAATAATATGAATAAACATACCCATTCTAATCAGGTTAACATGCACAATTAGTTATAAGTAGACAATATAATGTATCGCAACCAATTAGGCAATATAACATAAAGCATAGATCACCACACACATTTTAATTCCGAATTAAACCGTTTTATTAACTGATTTTTGTCATTCAAAAAAGAGATGGGACACCTTTTGGGGACCCTTCCAATGGGGGCCCGGGGTAACTTTTAAACTTGTGCCTCCTCGTCCCCCCTTAGCTACGCCACTTTTACCATGTCAACTTTGAGTTGAGTGAATTATTTGAGCAGATTTTACCCTTTCCCACAAAAATTCCAAATAGCAGAGCATTAACCCAATGCGCAATTGTGAATTTCGGAAGACGCATTTTAATATCTGTTGTACATTCTGTAGTCTCCTAAATAAAAGTTACTAGATTGTAGCTGAATAGTCAACAATAAACAAGCCATTCTCTAGAGTTTGCCCAATGCATTTGTGTATCTATACTCCTCTGCTCTGACCTCAGACTACTTTACGTGACTAATTAGTCATATTAGGGTAAGGGGCGGGGGAGTTATGGTGGTCTAGGAAACGGTGAGCTAAATGTACCCTCGTAGAGGTGAGCTAGGCGGTCTCCCTTCCGAATGCTAACAAGGCCAAATGTGGCTTAACTTCGACGTAGTGCTTTTGAGGTACTGATTTACCGGGCGCCAACCTAGGCCTGACTCCAATTTGGGGAAAATTATCCTCTTGCTTGATTTTAGTGATGCAGGCTGGGTAAGAGGACCGGTTGATTACCTGTAGGAAAAGGAAATCTTGTAAGACGGATTCAATGACTTTATTGGGTGGAGAACTCGGTAGGCTTGGGCGCAATGAATTCGATTAAACGTATGTCGGGTATTCGAGGCAGGCCTACTAATGTTTGGGTCTACTTTGGCCTACGCTTCCCTGAGACTGGCTACTGTTTTCCTGTTCTTTTCTGCTTTTTACTTTCTCTCTGACTCTCCTTTGACTATACTTAAGATGGTATTAAATGTGTCGAAAATTGTGGGAGTTACCCGCCGCTGACCAACCATGCGGTTTCAGGCGGAGGTTGCTTGAATAGAAAGTTTGTTCGTGTGTGCAAAGGATATATATATATATATATATATATATATATATATATATATATAGAGAGAGAGAGAGAGAGAGAGAGAGAGAGAGAGAGAGAGAGATAACTTAACATAGGCCGGCTGGTTATCTGGGGGGGAGGGGCAGAGATAGTTTTTAGGAAATAAGATTTTGTGTTTCGTAGCTCTGTGATAGTAAATAAAGGTCCACGTCTTTCCTGATTTCAGCTCAGTGTCAGTGACGGCATCTGCTTCGGCGTTTGCTTGTACAGCTATGACGTCTCCCAGAATTGCGCGACCTGAAAATGGTCCGAAAGATGATGCGTGAGCTGCCTTTTATGTGTGACAGCGTGTGCTCGTGTAAGTTTATATGCGTGTGAGTGTGTAGGTGTGTGAGCGCATATGCGTGTGAAAGATTATCGAATTCATTTTGCCTATAGCCTTTACAAAAAAACAGATATTGTATATTATTATTCACATGACAAAATGTTTTATATTATTATTTACATGGCAAAATGTTATATATTATTATTTACATGACAAAATGTTATATATTTTGAGATTACTTGCATGTGCATAATCAGGTGCGTTCCTATTTCAAGCCTTCGTAGGATTTCTATTACACTCATCTGTGAGGTTTCATTGGCAATACTATTTCACCTTGCAATGTGGCATACATATAACATTAGACCTTCACTAAACTATCAACTCCTTTGTATCTTTTGATTAGAATTGTAGCAATAAATATTCTAAGGTGAGTGGCTAGATTTAATGGGTACTATCTACATTATACCTATTGTGTTTCTTGTGAATAGTTCTTTAACTTAAAGTCAACTACTATACACACACTAGATTTATAGTGGGAGGAGATAAATATTTTTCTGCTCTTTCTGAATCCGGGTTCACAAGAATTCAAGTGTCTAATTCTTCATTTTTGTCGTTGTCTGTTTTATCTTCCAAATATTCTCTGCAGTCAATTTGATTTCGAACTCTTGAAACGCCCTCACAAAATTTTACCCATTGTCTGTTACATTACTCACAATCTTATTCTCGGTCAGTGAAAATTATTGCTGGATATTATCTATTTTTTCTTCTATTCTAGTGTAAGTGTGGGCTCCTTTGAATCTTGTTAAACTCAGAGCTGCCTTTCCTCTCCCCAAAGTGTTCTCATCAATCTAACGATAAAAAGATAAACTTCATTATTTTAACAAAAAAGTGTTCCATAAATCATTGACACAAATCTCGCTTATATAGTAAAACATGATTATAGCCTTTTTATAGATAATGACGTGCTTCATTTTATATATAGATATAAATATCTTCAAACATTTTCACAGAAATGTTCATTCTCTTTCTCTTAAGTGATTAAATTCATGTTTTATTCATTTTTTGAATTTTACTCGTATAATAAACTTAATTTCTATTAACTGCAGTCTGCAAGTAACTAATATTCACTGTAAATAAAATCAGCAACCATACACCAATTATTAATTAGTTATCAATCTGGAGAAGACAACTCCCATCCATCGGGTCCCCAGGTTGCGGATCGGGGGAAGGCCTCTAGATATAGAGGTTAGTTGCGAATAAACTGAATAAGCAGCCCCGGACAAAATCACGAGTCGCCCTTTGGCAAGGCGTAGCGCTCGGTAGCCACCCTATACCAGGGTTACGGTATGGGCAGGTGGAGCTCATAGTCTTGTGTGACAATCCACCTAGGAGAGGGACAACTCCGAACTCAAACCCGGGCAGGTGGAGCTCGAAGTCTTGGTTGACAATCCGCCTAGGAGAGGGATAACTCTGAATCCAAACCCTCCACTGTCTTGTGGATAGACACTTCAGTCAAAGGCTAAGGGACCTCCCTGACAGAAAGGTGTTCTCTTGCATTGGATTGTGCCATAGCCTCTGTACCATGGTCTTCCACTCTCTTGTGTTTGAGATCCCTGCCTAAGGGTACATTTAGGCATACTTTCCTATTTTTCATTCCTCCTCTTGTTTTACTCAAATGGTGTGTAGGGCAGGCTTAATAGATGAGCAAAGAGGCTCTGATGGCTTTTCATGAGGTTGCCTTGGTCTATTCTTTTCTTTTCTCTTTTCTTTATTCTTTTTCATTCCAAAGTCATCATTACTGTCCTCCCTCAGTTGTTGTGGCGTCCTGAAGGGAATTTTGCCTTGCATGATGTGTCGGCTCCATCATGTTGACCAGTTTTTTTTCCGACATATAATATTCAGTTAATGAAAGTTTTGCTATTGAATAATTTTGTACAAATTGTTGTTGTTGTTGTTGTACAAATTGTTATTTTTGTTGAAGATCTTGTTGCTAATATTATTTTTTTAATATCGATTTTAATTTTATCAGGAGATATTGAGCTCAATCCTGGACCTGGTCATCCTCGTCAGATAAAATGTCGTCTACTCTATATTAATATTAGGGGCCTACATGCCAATATTAAAGACTTGACTGCTTCATCCAAGTCTCATGACATTTTACTCTGTTCAGAGACCCTGGTTTCAAATATGAGGCATGTCTCTGAAATACTTATACCAGGCTTCAAAAAACCAATTTTACTTAGGCGTGATGCCATTCCTAGGGCTAGAGGAATGGCAGTTTACATTAGGAATGGTTACTCTGCTTCAAAGACCTCCTATGCTTGTTCTTGCCATGAGATGCAAGTTATGAAAGTATGTGGTAAGCAAAATAATTTTTATCTTTTTTCTGTCTATCGCAATCCAGACTTAGATGATACTATTTTTGATTGTCTGCTCCTTGCCATGGCCAAGGTACAGGAAAATGACCGGAAAGCCTGCTTTGTATTTATGGGAGACCTCAATGCTCATCATAGGCAATGGCTGTCTTCTGTCTCCCCTACTGACTGTCATGGTATCAGGGCTTATGATTTTGCGTGTGAGTCGGGTTGTGAGCAAGTCATTAGGGAGCCTACCCATTCATCTGGGAACTGCCTTGACTTGGTTTTCACTGATTCCCCTGGAGTCGTTACAAGTGCTGTTGATCCTCCTGTGGGAACTTCTGACCACTGTGCAATTTCTATAACTATCTGTATTGTGCAATCTATTCCTAATATAGCTCATACAAGCAAAGTATTCATCAAATCTCAAGTAGACTGGTGCAATATATTAAATGATATCTCCCGGATCAACTGGCCACTAATATATAAGGAGGTTGAAGCAGTTCGTATTTTGAATGATAAAATTGTTTCAATTATTGATAGACATGTTCCATTCCGTATGATCAGATATCGCACTAAGGACAAAGCCTGGTTTAATGATGACTGTAAGAGGGCTCATATGCAGAAACAAGAAGCCTACAACCTGTGGAAGGGGAGTAGATCTGCCTTTCTATGGGATAATTATGTGCACTACAGAACAGCAGCTCAGAGGGTATATAATAATGCGGAAGTTGAATTCAATACTACCACAAAGGGAACTCTTCAGCGCACAGCAAATTCCCACAAATTCTGGACCACTCTCAAGTCTGCTCTTTTTGGGAATGATTCATCTATGCCACCCCTTCTTAAACCTGATGGTTCCATTACCCATAGTCCTGAAGAAAAGGCAACACTGTTGGCTGATGTTTTTGATAATAAACAAAGTAATGAGAATCTAACTCTACCTGACACTTGTTTCCCTGAACCAAGGTTAAACAAGATTGCTTTCCGTTCAAGTGAAGTAAAACAGTTACTTCTTGATCTGGATGCTTATGGTGGTACTGACCCAAATGGTATATTCCCTTTATTCTTTAAGAAAACTGCAGAGTATTTGGCTCCCAAGCTTTCTGTTATTCTTCGGAAGCTGGCGAGGAGTGGTAGTTTTTGCGAATGTTGGAGAATTGGTAACATCATTCCATTATGTAAAAGTGCAAGTGGTAGTTTTAACCCTACTGAATATAGGCCCATTTCTATAACTCCTGTTCTATCTAAGATTTTTGAACGTTTACTAGCTAAACGTTTAAGTACATTTGCCGAGCTTAATCGTCTGTTTCCCTTTTTACAGTTTGGATTTCGTAAGGGTCTGAGCACTTGTGATGCACTTCTCACTGTCTCCACCATTGTCCAAAAATCATTAGACTCTGGTCAAGAAGTTCGCTTAGTTGGCCTGGATTTCAGTGCCGCATTTGACCGTGTCAATCATAAGGCCCTGATATTTAAGTTGAAGCAGTTGGGAGTAGGTGGTGTATTTTTAAATATTATTGAACAATTTTTAACAAATCGACATCAAAAGGTTTATGTTGACAATAATTTTAGTGATGAGAGAGAGGTGCTATCTGGTGTACCACAAGGCAGTGTTCTTGGTCCTCTACTGTTTATATTATATACCCATGATATGTGGTTTGGACTGGAAAATAGACTTATAGCCTATGCTGATGATGCTACTCTAATAGCCCCAGTCCCATCTCCTGAGTTGAGAGCATCGGTTGCAGAGTCTTTAAATAGAGATCTGGCTAAGATAAATGTTTGGTGCACTTCATGGGGCATGAAGTTAAATGCAAAGAAAACCCAGAGTATGATTGTTAGCAGATCCAGAACACTAGATCCTCCCCATCCAGATCTTTTAATAAATAACATTCCCATCTCCATATGTGATTCTTTTAAGTTGCTTGGAGTTATGCTTGACTCTAGGTTTACTTTTGAGAATCACATTCGATCTATTTCCTCCTCTATTGCTCAAAAAATTGGCATTTTGAGGAAATCTTACAAAGTATTTGGAGAGCAGACTGTTCTTAAAAATTGTTTTAATGCTTTTATTCTTCCGTGTTTTGAATATTGCGCCCCTGTTTGGAGTTCGGCAGCCAACTCTTATCTTAATTTATTAGATAAAAATTTGAGAGCAATAAAATTTTTAATTCCTGACCTCAAAGTTGATCTGTGGCACAGGCGAGCAATAAGCTCCTTATGCATCTTATATAAAATTTTTAACAATGCAGATCATCCACTGCATCACGATCTGCCCAATTTATATGCCCCTCAACGAGTTACCAGAGGTGTACTAAATGCCAATAGTAGGGCCTTTACGCCTATGAGATTCAACACAACACAGTTTTCAAGAAGTTTCATTCCTAACACAACTAAACTGTGGAATGAACTTCCTAGTGTTGTTGTTGAGTCCTTGGAACTTCAGAAATTTAAAGTGGGTGCTAATACATTTTTAATTAACAGAAACTTATAACTTTAATATTTTATTCATTATCCACACATATATAATATTATAATATTTTTAACATTATAGCATTTATTTATTTTTTTTTTTTATTTTTATTTTTATTTTTTTTTTTTTTTGATTTTCTATTTATTTATTATGTTTTTCTTAATCTTTGTTTCGTTTTTTCCATACCAGGTTTCTTTCCCCGCTGGGGCCCTTGGGCTTATAGCTATTTGCTCTTCCAGTTGGGGTTGTGGCTTGGAACTTTAATAATAATAATAATAATGTAAATGTTATGCACCATGTGTGACGGTTGGATATATTAATGAAATTCATTTTTCTTAACCAAGCACTTTAACTCTAAGGAAGCTGCGGTGTACCAAATGTCAATCGTCAGACAGACGTTGTTGAGCTCCCAATTCTTGTTTTAAATTTGAATGAATTACATCTGTTCTGGAAGCTATTTGGCGGTTAAGTGAACGGCGTTAGCTACTTTAATGTCTGGGTAAACACTTGACTCTCTATGACCCAAGTTATTTTTAAGAAATAAAAAAAGATATTTCTCTTGAAATATGATCTTATTGACCTTTTTTCAAATGTATTTTACATACAAATATTATTTTTTTTGTATTATTTTTTTTTATTCTGTCTTTCATAAACGACATTGGACCATTGGGCCTGAAAATAATTGTCTTTTATTCAAGCTACGAGTATCATCAATATTTACAAATATTTTGAAGGAAGAAAGCAAAACGTATAGTTTATAACTTTTATTATATGTTTTATTTCATTTGTATATAATTTATTTAATGTATGCATATAAAAATACCATACAAACCAAAAAGTTCCATCTGTAACTGAATAAAAAAATTCCTTTATATTCATGTTGCACAAAAGAATTCCTTTTGACATTTGCATATCTATCATGTATGAAATTTCAAAAAGCAATTCCTCTCTTGGGTGTAGCACAAGTACACGTTGCATTTTGAGCACCGATTATATGTTCTCTTGCTGCAGGCTGGGATCTTGCAACGATTTTGGCGTTCACCAAATTCTTGCCAATGATGCATTTTATAGCGTACGAGAAGTGCAGGCGAGCGGCTTAAAAGCTTCGTTTAGAGACTCAGGATGGTGGAGTGGATTCGCCGCTGGCTAACAGTGGTCCAGCGACGCGGGAAGCTGTTCGCAACACGCCTATGCTATTATTTTTTCTTTGCCCCCTTTCCTATTCTCCTCTATCTACAATTTCATCTTTTCTGATGTTTTTGTCTGAGATCAGGTTTGTCCTGTTGCCTTTTTTCTTCTTCAGCTAGTGAAGTGTTTCTACCGAACGTGAAGGCCTGCTAGTCTTTGACATTTTCTGGGGGACAGCCTCTCCTTCCAAAATAAGAGATTGGGCAATGGAGAATTTGAAGTGTTGAAGATCCATTCTCTGTCTCAATGGCACTTTGAAGCTGTCGCAATCTCTTCTATAAAGAAGCCAAGAATTAACCGCTGCTGTATCTAGAAAGTGAAAGATCAACTTTTGGTAGTACTTCTTTGATCGTAAAGAAATTCTGTATAGTGCTGCCAGTGAATCCATAAGATCAACACCACCCATGAAAGAGTTATATTACAGAACAATTGATAGGCACTTGACTTCTACAATGATTTTCTTTTTTTGTCATATCTTCTGCATGTTCCCATTGGGCTAGCAGATGAGAAGTCGGAGAATAGATTGACCTATCTATTGTCTGCCTATTTGACTAATCTCATGTCAACTCCATCAATAGTTGAAGCGATTTCATTATACGACCCACGTCCTCTTTTCAGTAAGTCTTTATCTGAAGCAAGATAAGTAGAGGCTCCTGGGACTCTATTTATTGTTACATTCCAAGGCGATAGATGTATTTTTTCGCTAAATTTGTAATCAGTGGTATAGAAGTAAAGCATTATCAAAATATAATAAATGGTTCATGCCTTCTGGAATCGTCCTTGCTAATTGAAGGACAATATTGGAACTGGCACTGAGGTCAGGCTCTCCTGGTATTAGCAGTATCTTGCCAGTATATACCTCAAAATTGTGTAGAATGCCTGATGAGTCACACAAAGCAAACACTTTAAAATCCTATTTGTGTGGTTTACTTGGGATGTAATTTTTTTATATGACTTTTACCTTTGAATGGAACAATTTGCTCATCAACACACATAATTTGGGGTGCTGGAATACTCCTAAGTTTCCTTTGTAAGTGAGATAAGAGAGGCTTAACCTTGAGCAATGGATCATAATTAGGATCCTCTCTTGGTAACATATTGTTATTGCAATGGAAATTTGATTTTACAAATTGCCACCTATTCCTTGAAAAGAAATCAGAAATGTTACTGATGGGAAAATTAGCAGCCCAATATAGGCAAGTGTTTGTGATCTTGGTCAAACTCATAATAAATAGTGTTCCTAGATATTGCTCCAATTCATTTTTGTCCAGGTTCAAAGGCTTATTTGGATATCTTTGGATTGCATATAAGTTGCTTTGTTCCACGGAGTGTTCCAATATATCATTATCAAAGAAGTTTCTAAAGTAACTGATTGGATCTCGTATGCTCTCTGGTGTTGGAAGTTGGCCTTTCCATTCTGGCATCTCTCTTTCAGAGTTTTCTTCTTCTACTACTCGCCATGGAGTTCCATCTCGTCGTCTCTTTTTGCAAGGAGGCATTGAGGGGAGATTTGAAACTATTTCTTGTGAGGTAGTTAGTTGAGTTGAATCTACTGCTCGAGTTTCCTTTTCCACCTCATGTAAATACATTGCCAAATTATTCTCGATTATTTCTGTATCACTATCTGAAAAATATTATATATTCTATATTTATTATTCCTAAAGTAAATTATATAAATGATATTTTGAGTCCAGAAATATTACTGACATTACCCTCATGCCCAGAATTAAAAAAAAAATGTAAAAAAATAGAGTAAAAAGATATAACTAAATTAGTTAGGCATTTCATTACATTTTCTTCCTTTCATTTGTTCAGAGAAATCTAATTAAGGGATAAACTATTTAATTTTGGTGAATTTTCAAGCCAAGAGTAAATCTCAAGGGTAAATATGTAGATTAGCGGCCCGGTCGAAAAAAAATTGTGTGTAAATATTATCGTTCACTCGTGTCGGAATATTCATGAGCGTTTGAGTCCCTTTCGAATTATTATTCTATAAACAATTAGGATTATATACTGGGGAGCTGTGCCCCCCAGACCCCCCCAATTTAATGAAACTCAGGATCATCATAGTGTAGTCTCCCCATTGTGTTTACCCCCACACGAGCCGTCAACTTAAATGTTCTCCAAAAACGTGAAACATTTTGGAACACGGACGAAATAGTACGTCCCATCGTTCGCGCCGATAATCTACATATTTACCATATATATATATATATATATATATATATATATATATATATATATATATATATATATATATATATATATATATATATATATTATTTACAAGTTTATTTTCATAAAGATACTTACCAAGTTCTATAGTAGCAAATTCACCATCATCACCCTCATCTAGAATTTCGGCAATGTGACACCACGGTTGACGGTTATAAAAGTTAGAAGGATTCATAATTTGTGGACTAAAACTTTGAGAGTAACTGCCCGCTGTCTTACATGCGCGACATTAGAATAAAATACTATAATTCTGAAAAATACAATTATATTTCATTAAACAACATCTAATATCAATATTTAATTTTTTTTTACATGCATGAATTTTCTTAACACAAAATATTTGGTATTATTTACATTTTTGCACATATAAACAGACACGTTTTGAGAAATCAACATTCACGTTCCACCGCTATTTCACAAATATTTCACAAATTATTGTTCAGATAAAGTTTCTTAGCTACATATTTATTATCTAATTTCACGCAGCTATTGAACGAAACATTGTGAATAAAGTAATTAAGCTCTATGAAATCTAATGTCGCTGAAGAACGCCAATGGGTCATAGAGGTTTAAAATGAAATTTTGATTGAAATCAACAACTTTAAATGTATGCGAAATAATTATTAAACATCATATTTTTTTTCTAAACGAACAAATATACCATCTCCAATTTCTTAGTATTGTGTTTCGAAAATGAAAGAGATGAAATCTATAACTAAACAGAACGAATATTGTATTATCGTAGAATCTAATAATAAATATAAATATCGTCAGCTCGGTTACTATGCAAAGAAATAGTTAATCAAATATATTTAAGATAACCTATTGAATACATATAGTAGGCCACGTGGGCCTACCTCTTCCTTCTCCTCCACACACAAATTCCAATGTTATGTTGCCTATAACAGTTACAATACAACAGAAATACTATAACACATAGGTACGCGTCCCTAGCTTCGATCCTCGAATATAAGGGTCTAAAATAAGCAAAGGTGGGTACAGTTAATCAAAAACTTAACTTTGTTTACCGTTAATCCGTTAAACAAAAAGTTGACTTCGTGAATTTGTTAACACGTAACGGAAGTTTACGCTAAAGCGTTGATGTTAATTATTATTTATATTATAAAACAATACAAACAACGTTTGTTTTGCTCTAAAACAACCTCAAAACTGCTACAATTATAAAGGAAAGAAGAGAAAACATTACTGAAACACAATATTAGTATTGAACTAAAAAAATATTAAAAAGAAACGAATACAAAAAAGAAAAAAAATAACTCATAAATAATTTTGTTAAATGACACAACCAAAGATATAGACATAATTTATGTTTTTGTTTCCACATTCCTTTCATTATAAATATTATCCTTGAGATTCATGTTACCCTTCGTGAAAAGTATCATCTGTAAGTTTGAATCAGACAAAGATGATCTCTTCAGTGTTGGGCACGATAACGAAAAAATGTATCACTATAACCGATAAATCGATAACGATAACCTTATCGGCGATAACCGATCATCGATAACTAACGAGAAATTTATTGCCCGATAAAGTGCTAACCGATAAATCGATAAATCCCAAATTCCGATACTAGCGATACTAGAGTCAATAGACTCCGTTGAGTCTATTTGGCTTGATGCGGGCACAGTCTCTTACGACGCCATCACTAATTCGATACTATAAAATAGCAAAGTACTGTACTAGTAAATTACGATAAAAATAAGATCAGTTTAGAATAGGGGCGTAACTTCGTAAGTGTTCAAAACGTTAATAAACGGATATTAAAGAATAGCACCGAATATTACATGCATTCATATACACGCGCACAAAAAAATAGAACGGAAGAAGCAAAGGAACATAGAGAAAAAATTAACAAAGAACGCGTAAAACTGGTAGCGTGCAGGAGCAACACCTCGTGACCTCTCGTTCAACAGCTGATGAGAGACTGAAGCTGAGCGAACGTTTTGAAAAGATGTCAAGACCGGCCATCCCGCACTCCGTTCAGTATACGTTCGGTTCCCAGCTCGGACCTACCTATTTCTGCCTCCAAGGCACGCGCGGCTCGCCCCCTGTGCTAAACTGGAACCAAAAACTGAAATTATCGATTATCGCTAGTTTGGAACCAAAAGTATCGGCGATACCGATGAATCGATAACGCGGGGAAAAAATCGGATAACCGATAACCTGATATCGTTATCGCGATAATTTATCACGATAACGCCCACCTATGGATCTTTAGACCCTCAAAATTTCTTTACCAAAGGAGAACAAACGCTCCACAAAGGATGAACAAATCCACGAACATTTATTCTCCTAAGAAAGCATCATTTGCCAGCAAGTCTGTGAAAATAGTCTCTAGCCAGGTCAGGGGTGAAAGTATGATTAAATTCTTGCAGGAAATACTCCAACCTTCAACATCCCTCTCACCCCCCCAACCCCATGTCCCACCCTTAGACACAGATTCAATTTTAAAATGCCTGTATGATGTAGTAATTAGACACACAACATAATTTATAGCAAAACATTTATTTTCATGTAAGTTCAATAGAATTATTTGAGGAAAAAAATCAGAACAGAAACTTAAAAGAAATTCAACATCATTGAAAAATGCAATAATCTGTTTTAAGTAATCAGACACTGTGAACAACAAATCAAGCTGGTCATGTCCAAGTCCATTTCTGGGTGGTAGGAAAATTGTCGATTACCAACAAAAATTGGTAGGCCTTGATATAGGCAAGGGAGATTTAGGGAAAATGGAATCACACACATTTCCACACTTTCCGCCTAGGCCTGTAGTACTTGTCCTCTTCTTCTGTGTAGTGGCGAGTCATTCCTTTTGTTGAGGTGGCTGCTTTTCTTCCTTTGCCCAGCCTTGTCATCACATATGGCAGTGGATCCCACTGTCTGCATGGTGGTTCCACACAGCCGATGAAGAGGAGATTGGCTGCATTCCTGGTTGTAAGTTTGCCCCTGTACTCTGCATTGGTCATGTTTAGTGAGATGAACCCTCTTTCACATTGCTTGGGCCTAGTAGCTACTGGAATAAGCAGTTTCTTCATCTGGTTAGGAATGCTTCTCCCTCTACTTGCCTTGTACTCCACGAAACCAAGGTGGGCCTAATTTTCATTCACATGTAGGATCTGACTTAAAGCCTTCACTTCCTCTTCTCCAAAGCGAGGATTGTCATGTTCCTAGTTGTCAGGGTCGAGGACTGGCCTTTGATTCATGAAGATGTTGTAGGTCACTTTTCGGTTGGCTGTGACACTGGCATGTGTTCGGTTTGTTGTTGTTATGAAAAGCCTTTTTTTCATGGTGTCATACACTGCTCGAATGAACTGTCCAGAGTTGATGATGGGAGACTTGCCCACATTTAGCTGCTCTTCCTTTAACTCCGTCTCTTCTTCTGCTTGGTTAGCAGCAACTGTGTGTTACCTGGGTAGGTACTGAGGCTTTCGATACGTTTGTCATACATTCCCATGGTGGTGTGGGTCTTTGGGATCGTCATCTGATGAAGTGTACAGTTACAGCAAGAAACGATATCATTTTCCGATTCGGCCAGAGGTCCAATGCTAGGTAGATTCGATTGAGATGTTCGAATTCTGTCATCAATTGCGACTCGATGTATTTCGCTCTCTGCAGAAGTAAACTGTTTCTAAGTGTGGTTCTGCTTGGAAACACGAAGCATGGTTCTGCTTCGTGTAGAAGAGCTCTAAAAGTCTTATTTTCAACAATACTCAAAGGCAGTTGGTCATATACGATACAGTCTAAGAGATTCTTTACTATAGACTGTTGTTTGATATGATTAGCGTAATTTTTTTTCTCTTGTGTAGGTTTGACTTTGAAGAACGAGGTCATTTTGGTCTGTGAGTGTGATGCAGAGCTCTCAGGCTTCTTCTTTTTCTCTGCAGCTCTCAAGGTCTCATATTCATCATATTGAACTTTGTGAACTCTTCTGAGGTTGACAACTAGGTTAGATGTTGCCTTCATTGCTGCCGAATAGGACTTTTTGCACTGTAAACAGTCGGCTATGAGATTCTTGTCAGTAGACTTGACATTGACAGAATAAAACTTTGCCAGTGCAACTGATAGTTGAGGTATTTGTACCTCCTCCCGGACCTCCTCATCCCCGATCGAAGGGTCATCTGGTGTAACAACGTTTTCGTTCTCCATCTGCAAGGTGAAAATTAAGAAGTGAGAAGCAATTAAAATTCACGTAATTATTATTCAGTAGATTCAAATTTTATATATTTACCTTTTTTTTCATGTACCAATTCAATAGAAGGTTATATAATAAATATGAGCTATATTTAAGTTAAATTGGGCTATATTTTAATTCCTTTTTTATTATAAATAAACATATATACTTCTTTTCTTTTAAATTTACCTTATCATAAATCATATATCTGAATACTAAAACAGAATGTTAAGAAAGAGAAAAAACTAAAAATAAAATTGAAACCACAGTAAAGAAACAAAAGTGGTTAATAACAAATCTAAAAAAAATAAGAGCAATTAAAAAAAACCATAAAACATTTAGTGAAAAACCCCCCAACCAAAATAACAATAAAATAAAATCAACCGAAGAAAATAATGATAATAAAGTGGTTAAAACAAACACAAACCTAATAAATTAAAAGTAACATAACATAATTTCACAGATATCAAAAGCCACAAGCGCCTATCAAAGGTCATCCGCTCCATCAAAACTAACCCATAAAATGCATCCATAGGAGTGCGAGATAAGGCCCAAATTGGGTATAACTAAGTACTCCCAACTACGGCCAACCTACTAATTTACACATGCGATAGATAGGGTCTAAACAAGCTAGTAGGCTTTCAACATGACCCTACTTCAACGGTAAATGTAGTCATTTCTGTCAAATTATCCCTCAGGAGTGCAGTCAATTTTCACCTTTCATTCTTATTATATACTAAGATCCCCCACTTTGCATTCCCTGCATGACTATGTGGTAAAATAATGTCCGATCTCAAACTGTTTTATATTTCTATTGGTTTTTGAGTTCGATTGTCTACCTATATTCAATTCTAATGATTTTATTTCTTTGACGTTTCTATTGCATTTATTATTTTAAATAATTCTATTATATATCCTCGTAATTTTTAATATGGTAAAGTTGACAATTTATTTCTTCTCTTTCAGTAGATGTTTTATCTATCATCATTAGGAATTAATGGGGTTTATAAACAATAGAAAATGTAAAAAACCGACAAAACTTAAGATATGTAAACATCAGAGGTTTAAATCAACCATTGAAATTAAAGCTTCGTATGGCTCTATTTTCTTTATATACAAAATACAAATATGTGTGAAAAGGTAAAAAAGATGGAGAAACCTGTTGATTATAAAATTTAACTACTACTTTAAGTCATTACCGTTAAAATTAAACTTAATAAAAGTGAAACAGAAAGATAAATCAATGAGTTAACCCAAGAGAATATCTCTTTCAATAATTAAGCAGCATTCAATTAACACATAATATTATTATGTGTGTTATTATTATGATAATAAACCCACAGAACAAGAGAGGAAAAAAGAGAGAGAGAGAGAGAGAGAGAGAGAGAGAGAGAGAGAGAGAGAGAGAGAGAGTGTGTGTGTGTGTATCATTTACACAGCAGTATTCAAATAAAGACGGAATGAAAGTACGCCGTTCACGCGCCTTATAGACTCTATACTTTTTGCGCCGAACATTCCTGAACGTTCGAGAATGTTCTAGAAAACTCTCACGCGTTCGTGCGACGAGCGCATTCCGCGCGTACAAGATATAACTGGTTTTATAATATCTCGTAAATCATGATTCTCTCTGACTCTCTCTCTCTCTCTCTCTCTCTCTCTCTCTCTCTCTCTCTCTCTCTCCCTGAGTTTGCATATCCTCCCCAAATAGCTTAGACTCGAAATAAAAATACAAATACAAAACACTTTCTCTGGATGCCAAAATACATATACAAATATAAATACATGAAAATTGTATTTAAATACAATTCAAATACAAATACAATTGTATTTGACCCACCCTAATCACAAGCCCTTATTTCAGCCTTTGCATCGCCACTGAGTGCCAAGACAGACAGACAACAACTCCATTGGACAGCGATCCTGGAGTACATTAATGACATTGCGTACGTGCGCAGACAGGATAACGTAGTCGCTGACTGCCTTTCAAGGAACTTCAATTCGGTCCAAGTTGACTCTCTTGACCTCCGAGCTTTGGCGACAGCGCGGGAAGATAATCCCGAAATAAAGGAATTTCATTCGCGCCTGAAATCGTACCCGTTTCCCGAAGATGTTCAGCTTTGGTCTGAAATAACATTTGGATACGCACGACCGTTTGTTCCGTTGGCATGCAGAAGAGCAATCTTCTTTCAATTGGACAATCTGTCACACCCTGGAATAAAGTCTTCAATTCAACTCATCAAATCGGGGTATTTCGGACCGAACATAGACAAGGATATCCGCTCCTTGACAAGAGAGTGCCTCCCCTGTCAGTCTTCCAAAGTGAATCGTCACACAAAGTCGCCGTTTTGGAGGTTCGAAACGGTACCATAGATATAGTGGGACTACTCACGCCGTGTACACTGCCTGGGAAATCCTACCTCTCGCACAATCGGTACTTGCTGCTATGCATCGACCGAGCAACAATATGGGTCGAAGCGTGCCAATCTCGAACATAAGTGCCGCAAGGGTTGCTTTAGCTTTCCTGGACGGGTGGATTTCCAGATTTGGAGTCCCACTTTATGTGGTAACTGACAGAGGTGCCCAATTCGAATCAGAACTATTCAAAGAGCTGTCTGCCTTCGTTGGTTTCCATTTGCTTCGCACCACTGCGTACAGACCGTGGTGGAAAGGGCAGGCAGGACTCTGAAGTGCTCAATAATGGCTCGTAAACAAGGTTGGCTAGTAGCACTCCCAATCGTCCTGTTAGCAATGACCTCTTTGCTAAATGATTCGGGATTTTTACCATTTACGACAGTCACGGGAGCTACGCTCTTCTGCCCAAAACCTCCGGTAGCATCATCTTCATCGAAGACCGATTCCATATTCATAAAAGAACTGACATCCACCATGACACAAATCGACTTGACTTCACGCAAGCATCCTTAGGACAAATGCACTCGGTCCCCAAACCTTTTGTGTCCCATGACCTCTGCGAAGCGACTTATGTGTGGGTCCGAATAGACCACGTAAGAAAACCACTTGAAGCGCCTTATGCTGGCCCTTTCCCGGTTATCAAATTTGGCAATAAAGTATCGACTTTCGAATTCTCCGATGAAAGACGAGACCCCGTCTCGATAGATAAGTTGAAATCAGCGAGATTACTTCCCCCCTCGAGATGGTGGGGGCACCGAGCGATCAGCAACGCCCTCGGACGCAGGCTGAAGAAACGAGGAGGGCCAGATTCACTTCACCTCGGAGAATGCAGAACACGGAAGAGGACGAAGACACGGGAATTCATACGAACACGTCTACAGACACCGAAAAGAGGAACGACGAGAAGAACGTGTTCACGCGCTCAGGGAGATGAGTCACATTTGCTAGAAACCCGTCATTCATATATTTTTAACTCTGTATGGCAATATTATTGAGGAATATTGTAATGAGAGAGGTAGAGGGATAAATATACACGCCTCGTTGCCTCTAAAAACTTCATATATATATATATATATATATATATATATATATATATATATATATATATATATTAAGATGTATTTGTTAGGTGTCCGGATTATATTCATATAAGAACCTAATATAAGAACCTAACGTGAGGTACGCCAGTTGTAAATAGGCTCAATTAAATACAGTCATGAGCATATGTAAATGTCGACAAACTGCGAGCTTACTTTAAATACTACCGCTATTAGGAGTACAAGAAGTAATGTTACATGTATATCTACATATGTAATACGACTTTCATTATAACTCCGTCCTCTTGAGGTAGCGTACTTGTAGTGGTCGAACTACACCAGAAGTAGGCTTTGTGCTGGGTTCAATAAGCCCGAAAAACACCTCCACAAAGTGGACGCGAATTGGTCCAATTTTATCCAAGTATGCCTTACTAAAATTTAATGTAAAGATTCAATATTGTATTGGTTTGTAAATGTATATATATATATATATATATATATATATATATATATATATATATATATATATATATATATTATTTAAGCGTGGGACCGTGAGATTCAAAGGGAGCAAAGGTCAAACACTTGAACACCTGTTTGATAAGACTGCCCAAGTCGTGTCTCGAGATAAAATGATCAGAGATGGAGGTTTACTTAGGACACTGAATAAATACAGCTGCTGACCGTACTAGGGGATGCAGCGAAAAGAATATTAAATGACATGAATAAACATTGTATCCAAAATGTAGACACGGTGTACAGGCAGCTTAGCTCCGCCCATGGAGTGGAGAGTTGAGACTCCTAATATAGACGTGGGTCCTTTCTGGCCACGCCCTCTGTATTTCGAGCATATATAATAAAGAATCAGAATAGGAAAAGGAGAGATAGAGATCAGATCAGACTACTCGCAATCATTATTAGTTGGATTACCATTGCTATTGTTACTTAGCTTTCACGCTCCCGGTTAATCACTGAATCTTGTCTCGCTTTCATCCCGTATGCGCGTTGTTAATACTTAGACATACTAGTCTCCCGTTGAATACGCTCTGTAATCGCGTCGCTTATAATATAACTTTCGTTATTTAAATAAAGTATTTATTTTCGTAAGTCCATATTTGCCTTAAGCCTTCGGTAAGCCCAGTCCAGCAGAAGAACACCTGAAAATTATTGATCTTTAGAGTCAGATTAATAAATCACCCACGTCCGGAGACGTGGTCCCCTCGGGCCGATGTGCTCGCAGCGATAACGCTGCAGGGCACCGGTCAGGTACCTTCTTGCATCATTCGTGGGTTTAGAAAGGAGTTTAGGGTAGAAAGCGTTGAGATCCCCTGCAAAGAAGATAGGTAGGCCGTGGTTTGATAGGGCCCGGAGTGGGACTTCTATGTTTAATTGTAGGGCGTGGTGGACTGTAGTGCGTGGTCACTAGGATGGGGCCGGAGCTTGTCTGTACCTTGCAGGCTAGAAAAGAGTCATCGCGTGTTTGAATGAGAGAGTGGTGTTTAATGCGCTTTATTAGGATCGCTGATCCTAAGTTCGGCGCTTGTGGAGTTAGATATGTGTGGTTACCTGCAATACGGAGTCTATTGTTGGGAGGGTGTAGACTGGTTGAGTTCAAGAGTATTATGTCAGGTCTTTGTGTGTTTAGGACCCAGTTGGCAACAATATAAGGAATACCGTGCCAACTGCGTACGTTTAGTTGTATTATGTTAAGGCGACCTATTTATGTGGGCGGAGTGCGCGTGAGGCTGATTTAGCAGGGATCGTTACCCTCTCCTTGGTTATTTCCCGGGAGGCGTAGGGAACAAGTACCTTCACACGTGTCGACTGTGGTTTCATTGGAGTGGAGAGGTTGTCAGTGGTGTTATTGGGTGGGCACGCCGTGGTAGGGGGAAGAGTGTGTACTGTGGAAGAAAGGTTAGAGATAGTGGGAGAGTGGGTGGTGGTCGTGGAAGGAGAGTTGGAGAGAGTATAGTTTAGGAGGGGGGAATTAGGAGCAGAGGAGGATGGAGTAGAGCTAGTAGGTGGGGTGGGCGAGAGATAGTAGGGGAGGTGCAGATTATGAGAGGGGGGCTGTCGGGAGAGAGAGGAGGTTGGTACAGCGAAGAAGGTGGAGTGTTAGGAGGAGAGGAAAGAACAGAAGGGAGAGGGTTGGTCGGCTTTACGCGTCGTTGTGTGTGGCTGGGTGGTTTCGTGGTGAGTTTTTTTTTTTGTTTAATGCGGTGTTGTGGAGGGTGTGGTGGGTTTGGGGAAGGTGGAGGAAGTGGCGGTTGTGATATCAGTAGGAGTAGGGTTGGAGGCTGTGATATGGTGGGGGGGCAGTAGGGGGGACAATAGGGGGAGGGAGTTGAGGTTGCCGAAGAAGAAGTGCTGGTGGTAGGATGGAGTTCAGGTATAGAGGAGAAAGGAGTGGTAGCTTTTGGAGGGAGGAGAGGAGGCGGTTGGACGAGAGTTGGGAGCAGCGGGCAGAGCCGTAGGCAAGGGGGTACAGTGACAAGAGGGGCAGGGACAGAAGGGCAGGAGGAGGCAGGAGCGTGGTAAAGGTGGGGGGCGGGGTGTGAGGGGGCAGTGGGTCCAGGGAGAAGGTGTTCGTGCCTACCGGGGTGGGGAGGAGTGTGGGTCTCCTGTGTGTATGCTCGTCGATTAGAGAGAACTCCTTCTCGGGGAAGGTGATCTGTTCTAGACCGTGTGAGGCCAACAGTGTATTAAGTATGTTAGCGAATAGTCGGGCATCACTCCTCAACATGTCGTTTGCCACCGTTGAAAGCACGGCAGCCAGGTGTAGCTTTGGGTGTATGGTCCCGTTGGGTGTGTGGTGTTGGGTAGGGGTGGGTTTCGGAAGTAGTGGGTGTAGGGTGTTTGAGTGGCGGCGAGTGTTGCAACATGTGGGTGAGTTTGGGTTGTTGTTAGGATAGGGTGTGCCTGGGGTAGGACAGGAGGTGGTGTGAACAGCGTTGCGCCGGCAGCGGTAGCGAATGTTCTTGTGATGGGAGGAGGGGTGGGGGCGGAGTGTGTGGTTGTGTTGGTGGGTTGTAGACGCCGTATTGCCGCTACGGCGTCAGAGCGGGCCTTTCTTAGGTAAGGACATTTAAGGTTGACGGCGACATGGTCTCTGCCGCAGTTTGTGCAGAGGGATGAGGTGTCTGTGCAGGTGGTGTAGTGGTGACCCACTACACTACACCTTGAGCAGACCACGTCTGCTTGCCAGTTACGTGTTTCGTGTCCGGTTTTGTAACACCAATGGCACTGTGTAGGCTTTATGTTAAGCTGTGGTTCGATGTTATGCGGATGTGTTAGAGTGCCCCAGACCTTGATGCCTTGCTCTAGCAGCAGGGTTTTATTTTGTTCATTGGACAGTGTAATTACTGTCCATTGTTTAGTGCAGTTGCACTAGAAGTCTCTCATGACCTCCTCCCCATACTTCTGTTTGAGGTGTGTGCGGAGGTCATCGGTGGAGAAAGCCAACCATAAGGGGTTGGTCTTGAGGACTCGTATTTGGTGTTTCTTGTGTACATCGTCGGCTAGTTTTGTGGGAAGGTCTTGTGCGGCGAGTGTGTCCGACGCAAGTTCGTGGAAATTGACAGCGTCCTCCTGTGAGCAGAAGACGAGTTTGTTGCCTGAGTGGGTCTTTATTATGTTTGTGATGGGGGTGTCATGTGCAGCGGCTAGGTTGAGAAGTGTGTGTTCATTATTGGTAGTGGGTGTTTTTTCTGTTCCGTGTAGGAGTATGAGTGTGAATGTGTTGTTGTTTACTATTGTGGACTAGTTTTTGAAGCTTACTTTCCTTTTTTTAGACCCCGTGGAAATGACCCTGATGTGGTGATGATTAGTGAGTGAGTATGGACCTGGTTGGGCTCCTCAGAGGGTGTGAAAACACGGCGGACTTAATGATGACTGAAGCCCGAATCAACTAACTCCAGTTGGGGTGCCCTCCCTTTATTGGGTTTTGGGTATTTTTCCGTTACGTCCGACATCTCACAGAGGTGATATCTCCCTCTCTGGTCTTGGATGGTGCCGCAGGGTAGGGTATTAATCCTTCCCGCGTTGGTAACCGAGTCCCAATCTAGGTTTGCTCCTTCCTTTGGGTTCCGCAGCGGGCTAAGCCTCAGACCTCCTGTCCCCAAGGTTTGCAATTATGCTCTTTCTAAGTAGAACGGCATAGTTGCAACAGAGCTTTATGTGTAGAGTCATATTCACAGAGCCAAGTCACGGCGGGGCAGGGATGGGGAGGGTTTAGCACGTCATTTCACTATGATGAGCCATGGAAATAAAGAAATTTTTATTCAGGGAGATGGGGGAGCGGGGGTGGGCTTTTATAAATCTTGTATATACCTCTCGAGATTATACCGTCCACGGTATAACTTGCCGAAATCACTGTTCTCAGTGAGAAGCGTCGGGGAAATTTTTGCTGGGCCTTGCCTCCTGTATCTAAAAGATAGCAGGGAAACGCAGAGACGGGAATTTATTGTGTAAAATTTCTAAATTTGCTGGAGGCCGTGAAACTACTACACCAGGAATTCAGGTATAGACAGGTGCTCATGCTGATCTTTTTCCATTGGCATCAACCATTTGCCTACTGCTTTCCAGCCAGTCTCTAATCCATTTTAGTACGCTAACCTCTATTATTTGTTTTTCGCTTTATTATGTCTTTCATACGGAACGTTGTCAAAAGTATTTTGTAAAACAAAATAAATTACAGCTACATCTTCATCTTGATCAGAACTTGTAATAACTTCGTGAAAAAAAGAAGCAGGTGAAGACTACCACTGACCGAAGTAAGAGAGATGGGACAATGCTTGACAGATCAGTCTTAATGTTGTTGTTTTTTTGTTTTGTTTTTATTTGTGTTACATCTGCCTCTTTGGATTCGCTAATAGATTCTTTTTAAATTTTACAAAGGAGTTTTAAAACTTCACTTCCTCATCCTTTAAGGTTTATCGGAGAGATTTTATCGGGATCCAGCGGTTTAAGAATTTTCCTTTTCTAATATAAAAACTAGTCTCATTTTCATTTATTTCAATATTAGAAAGAATAGTGCATTGAGTAAAATTTATGACGCTTTTTATTGTAGGTAAGTTATTTTCCTCCTCGACGGTGAAAGCTTTCACAAAATGTTCACTTAATATCTTCACCAAGTGGTTCAAATCGTCCCTAAAAACACCCTCAGCATCTTCAGGTGTCCGATCTATTTTTTAATCGGCTTAAGATTATTTCCATATATAAAAGCTCGCGTTTTGCCACCCACTTTTGTTGAATTTTATACATCCTTTTGGCTGTTCTTATTTTGCGATTCACAAAGTGACGATAATTAATGTTCGATAATTAATTTCGATTTACACAGTTGCTGTTTTGGGAAATTTTATACAATCATTTGTGTTTGCTTATGCACTTTTTTATTTCACTATTTATCCACGGAAGCTGGTTATGACCTAGAGCTTACTAACGGATTATTTTGATATTAATAGTGAAAAACGACCGGTGGAAATCGTTACCTATACATTAGCTGGTCGATTTGAGCGTTTATAAACTCACCCTAATTTTATAGTTTTAAGCGTGAACAAAAGGTAGCAAAATTACAAGATTTAAAGTTCGAGATGAGATGAGAACTCTCGTGAGCATTTATAGGAATATTTAGATTTAATCGAAGTATATTATGCTCCTGTTACCAAGTGTTTTGCCAACATGTATATTCTCAGCTAATTTCTCTTCTTTTGTTAAAATTAAGTCCAAGCTATTCTGTTCATTCCTAAATTTTCGAAGACTATTTCCTGCATTGTCTATCATTTCATTTGGAAGATCTGCGTTCAGAAATTTTAAGTCATCGCATGTAACCGTTACTTTTTCTGTAATTAAGGCCGAAATCATCCCCTCAAAATAATAATATCGTATTCTATATTTGCCTTGGTGGCTTATAGGCCACGAAGAACCTTATTTTATAACTATTTATTACAAACCTGATTTAAAAAAGAAATTCATATATAATATCTATATTGTTGTCTTTCATTATCGTGACTAGTTCGTTTTTTATGAATAAAATAAAACTTTTACATTTTCCTCTAGACCTATTCCTTTATAAAATAAATATAACCGGTTAAGTTAAGATCTCAAATAAGGCTCACTTTAGCACTTTCTATTAACGTCTACCTAAATACGATAGTATAAAAATCTGTCGCAACTGTAGTGGATTAAACTTCCTTACACTTCTGCTTAAATCATCTTGTAATCCATACAAATATAAAATCACCTCTTGGTTATGAGAATCCAACCTTAAAATTATACACTTTTTTCTGTAATCTGGCAACACTCTTCCTTGCTTGGGTCCTTTTCAAAAATCATATTTCCACTCGTACTCAATGCTTCATTTTCAAATGTTGATTGTTACATAGTGTTATACTGTACAAAATAAACTTTAGAAAATTATAAGTAACGCAGTTAATTGATGTATTTCCCTTTCCAGACCAGTTTAACTATTAGTCTATAACTACCTCGTACATATTTATTATTTACAATGAATTAAATTTTAACTCTGCGTATGATGATATTTTTCACCTCAATCAACAAACCAACAGCTTGTGAAATGAAACTGGCCTAGAGTGGTCCTATTTGCCGTTGCTCTAGCTTATTATTATATCTACTAATATGCATCATTAGGGTATGATCAATTATATGATTTCGCATTGTAGTAATTTTGCCTGTCTCAATTTAGCAGTGTTCATTTATACTCACTAAACCACCTTGCAAGAATAATTAAAATTTTCCAATTTTAATGAAATTCATGAACTGCACATAATCTCAAATTGTTATTAGGTTGCTAAAAAATCAAAAACGTTATACACCATATTCATTTTATTGATTTTTGCAATTTTTAAAAATTAAACCTCAAATTTCCTAAACAAACAAGAGTTCACAGCTGACGGCAAAGGCGTCTATTGAGGTATCAAAATCAAATGCAAATGAAATTTCATAGCAGAAAGGATTACAATACTACAACACATTATCTCAGGCAGAGTGTATATATATATATATATGGAAAAAAATCCGGTGCTTGGGCGACAGTGAAACTATCTGACCACTGGCAATACCACGAAATATATATATATCTAGTGCACAGTAACTTTTCGGAACCCTGTATATAGAGCCATGAATAAAGTATTTAACCAAGACCCAAATCTTGCCTTTCAAAGGTTACTTGTTGTAGATCATTTAACAACACTGATAGCTTTATATATATATATATATATATATATATATATATATATATATATATATATATATATATATATATATATATATATATATGATAACTTACAGGACAATCATAAGATATTTACTGGTTTCGAAGGTTGTGATCAATCAAAAAGAACTTCATAAGTCATAAAGTACTGATTGGACCCGACTTTTTATGACCACTGCAATTAGCTCTTGCATGATGGATATCAACTTCACTATTAAATTCTGATGCGTAGTGTGATATCCTTACCTTATTATTTAAAGAGCTATCATAATTTTTTGCTATATTCTACAAATATAGTTCCTGACAATATATTTTTATGGTACATTCAAAATAGTGGTGGTGTCCAAAGTTGGCGGCTTTCGTTTGTCCATTGGTTCATGAGGCAGAATATACCTGGGGAGTTTTGGGTTCCTAGGCTCATTATAATGCGGTGGTGACCAGCTACATTTTGGTAACTCTTACCTAATAGTATGGTGCTCCATCGTGCTGGAAAACGAATGGACCAACAGCCGAATTGGTCCTGGATCAAGCAAGACGCTATTGAAGGAAATGTTGATACCATTACTCTGTTCATATGGTTGTTTTTAGGAAAGACTGTGGGGGCCAAGTCTTTTTTGGTACACATTATCTTTTTTGTTGCCATTCTAAAGATCTTTTGTTCTAGTATGAATTCCATTGAATAAACAGATGCAATTACACTTCTGAACTGCAAACGCACTAGTAGCTATATGATCGTTAAAACGACTACCTGTGCCCTGGTCTTCTTGGTTCATTTGCACGTTTCCTTGAGTTAAAACATCGTTCGGCAGACTTAATTTTGTCTCGACTTTATTGACTATCTGGTAGATGGTTATTTTAAACGTAATATGAAGGAATCCAAATTCGCGGAGAGTTCAAATCAACAAAGAACCAATAAGCAAATTTTAATTATTGTTCCAGCGAAATAAATTATGACGTGTATAAAGGAGAAGTGATTTGATGGTTTGCCAAGGAAGAAAGAGCTGCTTAAAAACAACCGCCATTGGAACAACAAGATTTATGCTAAGATTAAACATCGAATTCTTGCTGAAGTTCTGGTGGAATAAAGTTTATGAAGACGAAGAGTCTTCTTATTTGTTTTCATTCGAGTATTGAGTGCTGGTCCTTGAGTCATTGATTTTATCAATATGATATTTTGTGAAGGTTATCTGAACCTCAATGTTTGTATTCCGCCGAGAAAATTCCTTCGTTATGGTTCCCTTGCAAACTGTTTTCTGCAGCTCGTAGACTTTTTTGAGGATGATTTCTCAACATGTCTTTCCTCGTTAAACCTTCGTAAAACGCCAAACAGTGGTTTATTGGCAACATACTAGGAACGGTGGTAAAAGCGTTGTTTGGTTAACCTTCTATGGATATTTTCAACTAAATGTAGGCCAGATATCTTCGCTGGCCGGCGTAACATAGGAGCTTTGCCATAGTACGTTCATGAAGAGGAGTTTTGTCCTATGAGCGTTGCCTAAAAGCTCGCTTCAAGTCATTAAGTGGGTGGAACTCCTGGCCGAGTCCACTTTTGGTGGCTTATATGAATCCATTTTAATAGTACTGTACTCGTTTACACATTAAGACCGATTAAGGTTAAATATGAACCAGGGTTCATGTATACTTCCCAGTACCGGGAATCAAACCTGTGTAATGTCACTGTCAAACGCATTGCATATCTTTGAATAGCGCCCCTATGCGAGTGTCTGGTGCAGTTTGAAGCACCCATGATGCCTCTAACATCTGGAAAGATCTGTTCTACCGGTCATAACGTCGCGGGTACATCTGCACCGATTTACCTTCTATCTTCATAATTTCTTTGCAGAGCTCTCCTTACAAACGATGTAGATCTCGTTGATGTTTGCTTTAAAATAACTGAAATAGGACTTTGAATAGAGCAGCTGCTTTAGTTTGTATCGCCATACATCAGTTTAAGTTCAAGCAGCGGTAGTTGTGTTAATCCAGTAAACTTTACTAGTGGCTAAGCTTTACAGCTGAGTTCTCTTACTGTCATTTTTACACTCGTAACGATGTGAGATCACCACTTTCCACAGCTCTCGCAAGACTCGATCGTATTTCACTAGTAGATGCTCCCTTCCCCATCAAACATGGTCCCTATTCAGCAACTCTTGCCATTCCAATATCACAATTTCTCCAGGAATTCGAACCTTTGCAAAAGTGAAATGAGGATTACATCTCGATCTAGGTGTAATTATTTAGTTCTTCTCGGCTTTTCCCTACTCGGGGTCGCCGTTCTTGATGAGTCATTTCCCGATGAAAGACTCATCCATTAAGGTTTTGGCAGAGACTTTACGGACAGATTCCCTTCTTGACTCCGAACCTTCCTATTTATCCGGGCTTGGGACTGTCACTGAGTTGGGCTGAGATGCCCACCCCCGCCAGTGAGTAGGTAAGCTTCCATGTATTTTGCATTATGTTGACAAGATTAGGGCAAAGTGACAGCATTTTTAACTGTGCTGCTTCCTTAGCGTTCATTCAGATGATGTTTGCTCCTGATTGGTTTTATTCCCGAAGGTTTTCTACAACGAGGAATCGTTCTCAAGTCCTTTCTCACATCATTCGCATATTATATTACCTAGTCTTCTTATTTGCATTTGCAGCAGAACTGTATCAAGTTCCTCCATAGCTTTCTCACCCGAACAGTTATATTAAAGTTTCGTACGACTCTCGCCACTTTGCTGCTGCAGGACGTTAGAAGGAATAAAAGGTCAAGAAAGAAATCCTCAAAGGAGTAGAAATGGAGGATTCGAGTAAATTACGTTGTTGGGTTCGAGTCCAGCGTGGCTTTCACCATACCGCATGCATGTTGTGGAGAGCTGTGTATGGTTTAATGGTGTTAAATTATGTTTCAAAAATAAGTTACATCGTTGTTTTAAAATAGCAAAAAACTGTAATCATCTGCTGCTGTAGTAGCAGTAGTGGCGGTTGCCAACCTGCATTTATCCAGGCGGATCCCGACCGAATAATGGAATAGACATAAAGGTCAGCATGACTCGCTGGTGAGCCCGAGGGCACCAGGGACCGGTTCTTTTCGGTGAGAGGTGCCAGGAAGTATTATGTTTTTAAGACTAAGCTGTTCAGGTCGAATCCTTTTCGCCTCGGGGCAGAGGGACCTGTTCTATGTCAGAAGTATGTGGATATAGATACCCATCGGAAGGATTTCTTGGAACAGAGAGCGTCAGTGGTATGTGGATATAGATACTCATAGGCAGGATTCCTTGAAAAAGAGAGCGTCAGAGGTATGTGGATATAGATACTCATAGACAGGATTCCTTGAAACAGAGCGCCAGAGGTATGTGGATATAGATACCCATCGGCGGGATTCCTATTAACAGAGTGTGTGTGTTTTGCAGCGAAGACGGGAGAGGAAGAAAAGCAGTGTTCTGTGTGTGATGAGAAATGTAAGATCTACCCACCCGAATACAGGGGTGAGCACAGCGCGTCCACCAATCGGTAGCCAGATCTCTCCGTGCGCTGACGTTTGTATCCGCTCTTGCCGGGATCGAACCCGGTACCGCGACGTTGGCAGACCAACGCTGTATCTACTCGGCTAGCAAGAGCTCTTATCTGCTACTGTAGTATGTATAACTAACATTGCAGGTAAAGACTAAACTTTCTTACTATCACATTACAATTTATGAAAAGTTAACATTGCTAAGCCATGGAACAAATTCAACTTTTGATGCTTTAAAATTATTAACGTTAACACTACTTATCCTTTAGCGCTGGCCAACTTAACCAAGATAATTTTTTCAACCAATCGCTCGACTAGCTACAAGCTGCTGCTCTAATCAAAGATATGCAATGCATCGATTGCAGCGGTGAAGTTTACATGAACCCTGGCTCATATTTTACTTTATCTGTAAGCAAATATTTTGCCTATTACAAATTTATTGTGTAAAATAGAGTTAATCAGCTTAATACCACCTCCTAAAAATAATGGCTATGGGGTTACAGGAAAAAAAAATAAGGCTTCTAAGGGGGATATAAGCCAAAAGCCGTTGGGAACCATTGACCTAGGCTACCTTAGTCTTATGGATAACAAGCAGAGCTATCGCACAATTAAATTTAATTTTCTACTAAAGATTTAAAATTTCCATATATTTGTCCATTTTCTTTATAATAACGAACCCTATTTGAAGATCTTAAAATTCCTAAATTCAATAAACCTGCTTGAAAGTGGAAGCCCTCGCCATAAGTGCAGCAGTAGTAAGTGAATTTTTTAAAGGCGGCTAAACAAGGAGTGACTATTCTTTTTCATGTACCGAGATTCAAAATGATAGCGCTATCTGCTCATTCTTGAGTCTCTTAAATAATGAGAAACGTTTTGACTACGTTTTACGATGAAGTTATTCGCATTCAAATTTTATGGAAAACTTGCAATATTTGGATCTAAATTAGAACGAATTTCCTGCGAAAAAAATAGCAAATGACAGTTTTAAAGGATCGAATTTTGAGGAGTCTAAAAGTACAGTACTTGGGAAGCTGTAAGATTCCATATCTAGGGACTGCATATTATCAGTAAGTACTCGCATATTTAATATACAGGATCGCGTTAAGAAGTATTAGTTTTAAATATTGTTTACAAGATTTCGTTACATAACTACCAATTTTAGAATAGGTAAATTATCTTGATGTGCAATTACACTTGGAGAATAAAAATCAAGATTGGTTAGTAGTTTGGTGCCCTGAAGAAACGGGCGGCAGACACGTCCTTTCAGCACAAGAAAAATCGGTTGGGCAATTAACCCTTTCACTGCTTTGAGTGAATGCATGAATTATCAAAAAAGAAATCTTTGTATTATTTAGAGTTTTTATTATATAAAAAAAACGTGTGTGTAGACAACTCTAATTTGTCTTGGACAGTGAAAGGGTTAAGATAGAATAAAAAGATATGTTTGATTGGTTCCCACTAAGAAAGAATATTATGAGGGATGTATTTGAGGTGAAATGTGCAAAAGGAAAAATGTGGGATTATCTGATAACATGATTGTGCTCAGTAAGGAAAAAATGATTGGGGTATGGATGATAAGGCGAGAAAAATGTGGAAAGGAAGAATCAAAAGTGAAAGGTGATCGAACAGAGGGAAGAGAAAGGTGTATGTGAGAATGCATGAAAACAGGAGGGAGTAAGCGTGAACATGGGGATCGAGCAAATGTGGAATAAATTTAAGAAAATGATCATAGGGAGTGAAATGGTTCTTTATGTTTGTGTTGTGTGTGTCTAATGTAAAAAGAGAAAGCACAACACTGCATGGTGGAATTTCGATGTGAAGTAGGGAGCAAATAGGAGACGTACGTGCAAATACAGATAAAAAAGACAGGGAGATACAGATGGATACATAGAAAGAGGAGAAAAGAAAAGCGAAAGAAGTGTTTAATCAGAGTAAGAAAGCAACAAATGAAGCACTTGGGAAAGAAGATAAATGAAGGAGAATGAAGTAATTTTGGAAAGAAGTGGGAAAGGCGAGAAACCAAACAAGGAATAGTAGGATAAGAGGATAACAATGGCGAGATTGAAAAAGTGTATAATTTGGGTATGGCAGAAGAAGCGAACGTGGATATGATTGACTTCGAGGGTGTAATTCGTGTGGTGTATGTATGGAAGAGGTTGTTAGTGCTTTGATAGGTCTGAAAAGTAGGAGTAGATGATGTAGTTGCTGAGATGCTAAAAAGTGGTGGCGATCGTGTTATGAAAATAGTCTGATTACTGTGTTAAAATAAGGCATTTGGAAGAGTAAAAGTGTCTGGGGGATGAGAGAAAGGAGACTGCAAGAAGCGCAGAGAGAAATATCTGTTGAGTGTAATATACAAGATTGAAAAATTCTGATCGTGTGAAAGATGGGTGAAGAATTAAGTGAGGAAGAACAAGGTGGGTGTAGGGTGGCTATGGGGAAGGGAGGGGGTGCAATTATTTGCATTAAGACAACTGAGATAGGAATGAGTAAGATGTAAAGTATAAAGATGTAAAGTGTATGCTTGGTTGATGGATCCAGAGAAATATTACGTGTAGACAAAGAAAGAAGTGTTATGGCAGGAGGACCTCTTCCGCGTCAGAGGTATGTGGATATAGATATCCATCTGCAGGATTCCTTGGAACAGAGAACGTGTGTGTTGTGCTGTGAAGACGGGACAGGAAAGTAGTGTTGTGATTGGTTATGTGTGTGATGAGAAGTATAAGATCTACCCACCCGAATACAGGGCTGAGCACAGCGCATCCACCCAATCAATTGTGCGCTGGATCCGCTCAGGTCGGGATCGAACCCGGTACCGCGACGTCAGCAGACCAACGCCGTATCCACTCGGCTAGCAAGAACTCTGGTGAGGATGAGGTGAAATGTGATATTAGATTCAGTGGTGTTAGCCTTAAACAAGCGCGCTGCTTTAGTATCTTGCCTGTGTGTTGAATGATAGTGGTTCAGGTTAAGTAGATTGTGGTCACGAGCTTTTTACTCGTGAGAAAGTTTCAGGATTGATAGGAGCGGAAGTGAATGCGCTATGGTATTGAATGTGGAATGCGCCAGGAAGCTGTGTGAGAGGATGTTGGTGCCAACGTTACTACATGGGAATGATATTTTGGTTTGTAAGAAAGAAAGGAAGTTCAAGAGAGAAACAGAGTCGTCGGACAAGTCGACAGGTATGCTTGGTGTTCGAAGAGTAGATAGAATAAGGAAAGAGTAAGATGATCTATGTTGTGAAGATGAGTATGGACGAGGTTGTAAGACTTTAGTATGAATAAGAGGAAAAGTAATATAATTAATATATGAAAATGGAAGAAATGTTTCCTAAAAAACGACTCCAGAATATTATGACTTTGTACTGCATCAAAAAGACTGAAATAGTTCATGTTTACCTTTTGTGTGGTTGGATGCAAATGCAGTGGATCTTACGGAAGTTAAGAACATCTAGGACAAACTTGAAGTTTTTGATAACCGTGACGATAACATTGAAGAAAAAGTACAAATTGTTTTAGAACTATAATTTTGAAGGGGAATGGTTAAGGTTAGTTTGTTCAGAAGTTTAGTAAGGATAAATTAGTTTCATAGTTTAGTTTGTCTATAGGCGATTTTACTTCTAAATTTGACGTTAAATGACAAGGTCTGAAGGTGAAGTATATGAGTTGTGTAGGGATTTACATGATGTTTTGAGCGTTGTTTTGTTGGTTTGCCTAGTTTCATTGATTTGTAAAATAATGCTGCAACACATTTTTTTAAAAAATTCGATAAGTAATCATTTATGGTCACGGCGTATGAGACTTTTAAACATGTCCATGATGAATTGCATGGATATGTTGGGCATTTTAAATTCTCAGACAGACTTAAACAGAAGCAAATAAGCTTAATCAAGATGAGTATAAAATGGAAGATATATGTTACACTAATGTATGTACATTTAAAAATGCATTAGAAGAAATAAAACACAATTAAAATAGATTAACAACGACCACCATAAATTATAATACACTTCAAGTCATTATCCAGATGTTAATTTTAGTTTCCTTTCTATAATTCACTAAACTAAGTCACATATCACCATCAACGCCATCTTCAAAATATATGGGAAAACATAGTCCCCCTAAACCTAAAAGGTATGGCAACTTCTCTCATAACTTGTACATTTCATCGAAATCTTGCAGGGATATGTTGATGCTGAGGTCATTACTGGTTCAATGGAGCTTTCCACTCAATGGCACATAAGAAAAATAAAATGCCACTGAGAAGTAGGAGTGGTAAAGATCGGGACAAGGTGGGTGAGTGATTGCAGCCATCGATTTCGCAGGACAAGATGCAGCCATTGAGTTGTTCGTCGCCGAATTTGAAGACGCCGCATTGGGAATCCATGTTCTCAAGGACGCACGTTCGAATCACCAGGCTCTCGGAGGTGACGGCTGCAACAAGGGTGCGTGGGGGGAGAAAAAAACAACACAATTTACTTCTTCAACTTCACAACATCTTATGTACTCCTCACCTTCACTACCACTTTGGTCAGGGGTCCCCAACAAGCAGAGTAACGCGGGCCACATCAAGTCCACGAAGGACCGAGGGTCGCACCAATAAAAAAACTGCAAACCACATTATAGAGAACCTAACCTTCACTAACCAATTAACTTAACCTTCACTAACCAATTAACCTAACCTTCACTAACCAATTAACTTAAGCTTAACTAACCAATTAACTTAAGCTTCACTAACCAATTAAACGAACCTTCAACAACAAATAAACCTAAACTTCACTAACCATTTAACCTGATCACAATAACCAATTAACCTAAGCTTCACTAACCAATTAACCTAACCTTCCCTAACCAATAAACCTAAGCTTCACTACCCAATTAACCTAGCCTTCACTAACCAATTAACCTAAGCTTCACTGACCAATAAACTTAAGATTCACCAACCAATTAACCAAACCTCATAACCTGCACTAACCAATTAACCTAACATATCCTCGTAACCTGAAATAAACAATTAACCTAACCTAATCTCACAACATTCAGTAACCAATTAACCTAACCTAATCTCATAACCTTCACTAACCAATTAACCTAGTCTAATATCCTAACCTTCAGTAACCAATAAACAAACGTGCACTAACCAATTAACATAACCTAATCTACTAACCTGCAGTAACCAATTAACCTAAACTAACATAATAACCTGTACTAAACAATTAACCTAAGCAAACCTAACCTCCTAACCTGAACTATACAATTAACCTAACGCAGCCTCCTCACCTGTACTATACAATTAACCTAACCAAATATCCTAACCTATACTAACCAATTAAGCTAACATAACATCCTAACCTGCATTAACTAGTAAACCTATCCTAAACTAACAAGCTGCACTAAACAATTAAACTAAACTAACCTCCTCACTTTCACTAACCAATTAACATAACCTAACCTCCTGCCCTGTAAAAAAATAATTAACCTAACCTAACCTCAAAACCTGCACTAACTAATTAACCTAACCTGATATCGTAACCTGAACTAACCATTTAACCTAAGCTAATCTCCTAACTTTCACTAACCAATTAACATAACCTACTCTCATAACCTTCAGTAACCAATTAACGTAACATAACCTCCTAACCAATTAACCTAACCTAACATCCTAACCTGCAGTAACCAATTAACCTAACATTCACCAACCAATTAACCTAACCTAATATCCTTACCTGCACTAAACAATTAAACTATCCTAACCTCCGAACCTGCAATTTTAATTAACCGAACATACCTAACCTCCTAACCTGCACTAAAAAATTAACCTAACTTAACCTAAGCAACTAACATGCACTATACAATTAACCCAACCTGACCACATAACCTGCACTAATGAATTAACCTAACCTAATATCCAAACCTGCACTAACCAATTAACGGAACATAATCTCGTAGCTTTTAATAAAAAAATATTCTAACCTAATCTCCTAACCTTAACTAACCAAATAACCTAACCTACCCCACCAACCTGCACAAACCAATTAAGCTAACCTAACCTCCTAACATGCAATAAACAAGTAACCTAACCTAACCACCTAACCTGCACTATACAATTAACCTAACCTAAATTCCTAACCATCACTATCAATTAACCTAACATAACCTCCTAACAAGCACTACATAATTAACCTAACATAACCTCCTAACCTCTACTAAACAATTATCCTAACCTTCATTAACCTAATTTACTAACCTTCTCTAACAAATTAACCTAACCTAACCTCCTCAAATTCACTAACGAATTAACCTAACCTAACCTCCTAACCTGCACTAAGCAATTAACATAACCTATTCTCCTAACCTTCACTAACCAATTATCCTAACCCAATCTCATAACCTGCACTAACCAATTAACCTAACCTAACCTCCAAACCTGCACTAATCCATTATTCTAACCTAACCTCCTAACCTGCACTAACCAATTGACCTAACCTAACCTCCTAACCTGCACTAACCAATTAACCAAGCCTAATCTACTAACTTAACCTCGTAACAAGCACTACCTAATTAACCTAACCTAATCTCCTAACATTCACTAACCAATTAACCTTAAATTAACCTAACCTCCTCACCTTAACTAACAAATTAAGCTAACCTAGCCTCGTAACCTGAACTAAACAATTAACCTTACCTAATATCCTAAGCTGCATTAACGTATTAAACTAACCTAATGTCCTAAACTGCACTAAACAATTAACCTAACCTATTAACCAATTAACCTAACATAATCAACTAACCTTCACTAAAAGAATTAACCTAATCTAATCTCCTAACCTTCACTAACTAATTAACCTAACGTAATATCCTAACCTTCACCAAACAATTAACCTAACCTACAGCAAACAATTAAGCTAACCTCCTGACTTGAAATAACCAATTAACCTAACATAAACAACTAACCTGTACTAAATAATTATCCGAACCTAACCTAACTTCCTTAGCTGCAATATACAATTAACCTAACCCAGCTTCCTAAACTGCACTACAGAATAAACATAATATCCTAACGTGCAATAACTAAATAACCTAACATAACCTCCTAACCGGCACTAACCAATAAACCTAACCTAAAGTCCTAAGCTGCAGTAAATATTTACCTAACCTAACCTCCTCACCTTCACCAACCTATTAACATAACCTAACCTCCTAACCTGCACTAAACAATTAACCTAACCTAACCTCATAACCTGCACTAACGAATTAACCTAACCTGATATCGTAACCTGCACTAACCAATTAACCTAACTTAATCTCCTAACCTTCACTAATCAATTAACCTAAACTAATATCCTAACAAATACTAAACAATTAACCTAACCTGCACCAACCAATTAACCTAACCTAACATCCTAACCGGCACTAACCAATTAACCTAACCTAATCTCCTAACCTCCACTAACCAATTCATCTAACCTGATCTCCTACCATTCACTAACCAATTAACCTAACCTAACTTACTAACCTGCACTAATCAATTAACCTAAGCTAACCTCTTAACAAGCATTAACAAATTAACAGAACCTAACCTAACCTCGTAACCTGAACTAAACAATTAACCTAACCTAACCTAACCTCCTAACCTGCAATATACAAATAACCTAACCTAATAACCTGTTAACCTGCACTAACTAATTATCCTAACCTAACCTGCACTATACAATTAACCTAACCTAACCTAGTAACAAGCACTACCCAATTAACCAAACTTAATCTCCTAACATTCTCTAACCAATTAACCTAACATCCTCACATTCATTAACGAATTAAGCTAATTTAGCCTCCTAACCTGAACTAAACAATTAACTTAACCTAACCTCCTAACCTGAACTAAAGAATTAACCTAACCTAATCTCCCAAACTTCACTAACCAATTAACCAACCTAATCTCCTAACACTCACTAGCCAAATAACCTAAACTCCTAACTTCACAGACCAATTAGCCTAACCTAATCTCTTAACCTGCACTAACAAATTAACCTAACCTAACATCTAACCTGCACTAACCCATTACCTTAACCTAATATCCTAACCTTCTCTAAACAAGTAACCTAACCTAATCTCTTAACATTCACTAACCAATTAACATAACCTAATATCCTAAACAGCACTAACCAATTACCCTAACATAAACTCCTAACCACCACTAGCCAATTAACAGAACCTAACCTAACGTCCTCACCTGTATTAAACAATTAACCTAACCTAACTTCCTAACATCCACTAAGCAATTACCGTAACCTAATTTTCTTAGCTGTACTAACCAATTAACCTAAACTAATGGCCTAACCTTTCCTAACCAATTAATATATCCTAATCCCCTAACCTTCACTAGCCAATTAACCTACCCTGATATCCTAACCTGCACTAACCAATTAACCTAAGCTAACCTCCTAACCTGCACTACCTAATTATCTTAACCTAATCTCATAACCTACACTAAGCAATTAACTTAATCTAATCTCTTAACCTTCATAACCAAATAACCTAACCTAATCTCCTAACCTATATAACCAATTAATCTAACCTAATCTCCTAACCTTCACTAACTAATTAACTTAAACTGCACTAAACAATTAACAGAAGCTAAGCTACTAAACTGCACTAACCAATTTACCTAACCTAACCTCCTAATTTGTATTAAACAATTAACCTAACTTTACCTACTAAGATGCATTATACAATTAACCTACCCTCCTAAACTACACTAAACAATTAACCTAGCCTAATCTCTTAACCTTCACTAACCAAATAACCTAACCTAACCTCCAAAGAAGCACTAACCATTTGACTTACCTTAATCTCCTAGCATGCACTAAACAATTAACCTAACCTAAACTCCTCACCTTCATAAGCAATTAACTTAACGTAATCTCCAAACATTCATTAAACAATTAACCTAACGTAACCTCCTAACCTTCACTAACCAATTAACCTAACCTAATCTAATAACCTGCACAAACCAATTAACCTATCCTAATATGCTAACCTTCACTAACCAATTAACCTAACCTATTCTCCTAACCTTCACTAACCAATTAACCTAATATGCAATAACCAATTGACCTAACCTAACCTCCTCACGTTCACTAACTAATTTCCCTAACCTACATCCTAACAAAAACTAACAAATTAACGTAACCAATCTCCTAACCTGCACTAACCAATTAACCTAACCTAATTTGCTTACTTTCACTAACAAATTAACCGAACCTATTCTCCTAACCATTACAAACCAATTAACCGAACCTAATCTCCTAACCTGCACTAACCAATTAACCTAACCTCGTCACCTGCACTATACAATTAACCTAACCTAACCTAATCTCCTAACTTTCACTAACAATTAACCTAACCTAACCTCATAACCTGCACTAACTACTTAACCAAACTAAATTTCGTAACCTGCACTACCCAATTAACCTAACCTAATCTCCTAACCTTAACTAACCAATTAACCTAACCTGCACTAAACAATTAACCTAACCTGACCTCCTAACCTGAACTAACTAATTAACCTAACCTATACTCCTAACCTGCACTAATGAATTAACCTAACCTAACCTCCTAAAATGCACACACAAATTAACTTAACCTAATATCCTAAACTTCACTAGCAAATTAACCTAACTTCAGTAACCAATTAAGCTAACCTAAACAATTAACCTAAACTAATCTCCTAAGCTTCACTAAACTATTAACCTAACCCAATCTCCTAACCTTGAATAATTAATTAACCTAACCTAACTTCCTAAGCTGCACTAACGTATTAAACTAACCTAATGTCCTAACTTGCACTAACCATTTAACCTAACCTAACCTCCTAACCTGCAATAACGAATTAACCTAACTTAACCTCCTAACCTACACTAACTGATTAACCTAACCTAATATCCTAACCTTCACTAACCAATTAACCTAGTCTAAATTCCTAACCTGCACTAAACAATTAACCTAACCTGACCTCCTAACCTGCACTAAATTATTAACCTAATCTAATCTCCTAACCTGCACAATCCAATTAAGCAAAAATAACCTCCTGACCTGCACTATACAAGTAACCTGACTTCCTAACCTGCACTAAACATTTAACCTAACCTAACCTCCTAACAAGCACTACCAATTAACTTAATCTAATCTCCTGACCTGCACTAATCAATTGACCTAACCTAACTTCCTCACCTTCATAAACTAATTAACCTAACCTAATCTCCAACCTTCATTAACCTATTAACATAACCTAACCTCCTAACCTAGATTAAATAATTAAACTAACCTGACCTCCTAACCTACACTAACCAATTAACTTAACATAAAATCCCAACCTGCACTAACTAATTAACCTAACCTAATCTCCTAACTTTCCCTAACCAATTAACCTAACCTATTCTGATAACCATCACTAACCAATTGACCTAACCTAATCTCATAACTTGCACCAACCAATTAACCTAACATAACCTTCTCACCTGCATTATACAATTAATCTAACCAACCTCTTAACAACCAATTAACCTAACCTAATCTCTTAACTTTGACTAACCAATTAACATAACCTAATATCCTAACCTGCACTATACACTTAAGATAACCTAACCTCCTAACCTGCACTAAATAATTCACCTAGCCTTCTTTTAATCTACACTAACCAATTTACCTAACCTAACCTCCTAAAAAGCACTAACCAATTAACCTAACCTAACTTCCTCACCTTCACTAACCAATTTACCTAACCTAACCTCCTAATAAGCATTAACCAATTACCTAACCTAAACTCTTAACCTTCACTAATCAATTATCCTAACCTCCTAACCTACACTAACCAATTAACCTAATCTAACCACCTAACAGGCACACACCAGTTAACCTAACCTAATCTCCTAACCTTCACTAACAGATTAACCTAACATAATCTCCTAACCTTCACTAACCAATTAACCTAATCTAATCTCCTAACCTTCACTAACCAATTAACCTAACCTCATATCCTAACCTTCACTAACCAATTAACCTAATCTAACCTACTAACCTGCACTAACCATTAAGCTAACTTAATCTCCTAACTTGCAGTAACTAATTAACCTAACAAAACCTCTTAACCTGCACTAACCAATAAAATAACCCATTCTCCTATCCTTCACTAATCAATTAGCCTAACCTAATCTCCTAACCTGCACTAAACAATTGACATAAACTAACCTCCTAACCTGCACTATACAATTAACCTCACCTTCTAAACTGCACTAAACAATTAACGTAGCCTATTATCCAAACTTATCTAACCAATTTACATAACCTAACCTCCTAACAAGCACTAACGTATTAACCTAACCTAATCTCCTGACTTGCAATAACCAATTAACCTAACCTAACTTCCTCAGCTTCACTAACCAATTAACCTAACCTAACCTCCTAACCTGCACTAACCAATTAACCTAACCTCCACTAATCAATTAACCTAACCTATTCTCCTAACCTTCACTAATCAATTATCCTAACATAATCTCATAACATGCACTAACCAATTAACCTAACCTAACTTCCTCACCTGCATTATACAATTAACATAACCTAATCTCCTAACCAGCACTAACCAAATTAACCTAATCTAATCTCCTAACCTTCACTAACCAATTAACCTAACTTATCTCCTAACCTGCACTCACCAATTAACTTATTCTATTCTCCTAACCTTCACTAACTAATTAGCCTAACCTACTAACCTGCACGAACCAATAACCTAACTTAACCTCCTAACCTGATCTAAACAATTAACCTAACCTAACCTACTAAGCTGCACTATACAATTAACCTAGCCTCCTAACTACACTAAACAATTAACCTAGACTTATCACATAACCTTCACTAACCAATTAACCTAACCTAACCTCCTAACAAACACTAACCAATTAACCTAACCTTTTCTAATCAATTTACCTAACTTAACCTACTAACAAGCACTAAGGAATTAACCTAACCTAATCTCCTATCATGCACTAACCAATTAACCTATCCTAACTTCCTCACCTTCACGAACCAATTAAGCTAACCTAATCTCCTAACCTTCACGAACCAATTAACCTAACCTATTCTCCTAACCTTCACTAATCAGTTATCCTAACCTAATCTCATAACCTGCACTATCCAATTAACCTAACCTAACCACCTCACCTTCATTATACAATTAACCTAACTTAATCTCCTAATCTGCACTAACCAATTAACCTAACCTAATCTCCTAACCTTCACTAACCAATTAACCTAACCTATTCTCTTAATCTGCAATAACCAATTAACCTAACCTAACCTCCTTACCTGCATTATACAATTGACCTAACCTAATGTCCTAACCTGCACTAATCAATTAAAACTAACCTAATCTCCTAACCTTCTCTAACCAATCAACCTAACCTAATCTCCTAACCTTTACTAACCAATTAACCTAACTGCACTAACCAATTAACCTAACCTAACCTCCTGGGTTCTCACATCTTATAGAATCAAATTTATAACAAAAGTTTTTTTAGTTCCTCCTGGCGCATGCAAGAAGAATATTTATCCCTTGGCGGAATTTACATTTCTTAGGATCATTTCATATGCTCTTTTTTGATCCTGATTTGAAAGTGGCTCATTGATCTGCACCATGACAGCAAGTTCTTCAATATTGTAGTTCGTCTCTCTCAATGTTTCTCTGTTCACTGAAAGTAAATATGTGTTTGGTTTTTGAATCCCAAATTGACTCATATCCCCTTGAGTTAAGGATATGACTTTGTCTTCTATCTCACAGAATGCAATATTTGCAATTATTGGGTTCATTTTTGCTCCAGGTTGTTGTAACATGAACTGGTGGAGGATATCTTCAGATAGATCTTCCTTATACTTTTCCCAGAGATCCAATGGGTTAGATAGCTCACAGGTGACAATCATCACAGTAAATATGTCTCTCATTGTCTTTGGAGCCTGTGTGGTAGCTCCCTCTTCTAAAGTTTTGTCCCAATGTTCATCATTTTCTTTTTGTCCAAGAGCAATGCATGCTTGCTTGTACGTTTCTATTTCACCTCCATTAACCGTTCTAAGCATTTTGAAGTCAGTTGATCCTCTCTCATAGTGCAATAATAATCTTAGAAAAAAACATTCTGGATTTCTTGGGTGAACAGTGTATACCCTACCAAGAACATCACTGCATCTGATTTCTGAAACTGTTGGATGTGGTTCTCCTCCTATGAAATTTTCCTGCTTTGAATGTAAAATATTTAAATACTTCAGGATATAAAAGTGTTTTGGCAAACTCGTATTTTGTACAGAGGCTGAAAAACGCTATTATGGTAGTGTTTGTTGGCCTTTCAGCCAGGTCTCTTGCATTTTCCTCAGCGTAATAGACTCTCGAATATTTTCTAAATGCACAGCCAGGTGCTGAACTTAGGGACTTCTGTCATGAATAGGGAAAGAAAGTATTCTCCAGACTGCCTCATTACTGGAAATTGTTCAACTTTATTATGATTCTCCAGGCTGAAACCTACTTGATCACTACTTTTGTTTATATACTTGCAAACATATTTAATTGATTTCACACTGTTGCAAAATTCCACATTGGTGTGGGCATTGAATGTTTTGCAAAGCAAGGAACTATACGGAACTACCTACTTGTTGTCTACAATAATATAATTTCCATTTTTTTCACAGCGAATGAATATCCTCCATCTTTTGTTGTTCTCCTTTTATAGATTGGATATCCATTTGTATCAGTCCGTGTTTCCTTAATTAAATCCATTGGATATTTTTTTGCTGCAGTCTTTGCCTACCATACAGGGGCTATTTGGATTAACAGAACCACATGGTCCGTGGATCATATTCTTCTTGATGATTTCAAACAACATTGAATCTGTTTCAGGAAATGGTAATTCTGCACTGATTATAGGGTCAATGTCATTGGAACTTATTTTGTCCTTCAGTCAAATTAGCAAATGGGCTTGTGGCAAGCCTCGCTTTTACCATTCAATTGTATACATATGACATCTCACTTGTCCAAAGAGCTTTCCTTTAGTAATCAGATCTATGAGTTTGTCCACTTTAAGCTTGAATACTCTTGCCACAATATCATGTCTGTCAGTAGCAGATTGTCCAGGAAGAAGATTCTCTTGTACTTCTTTTCATGTAGGATTACAGGTAAATGTAGTGAATAAGTCAGGTTTGCTATAAAGTCTGACATAGCAAGTTGCATTCTATACTCTCTCCTGCATGTAACTAGGACCTCCAGTAAAATAAGAATGCAAAATCACCATTTCTCCAGCATGATTTGCAGTGCCATCACTTAAAACTGCATCTTGTAGGTGGATGTAGTCCTCTGCTCTGAGCCTTTTCTGATACAGCCTGATGAACAACAGTCTCTTTAAATCAATCTTGGCAAATATATCAACTAAGAATTGATTGAGAAGCTGATTAAATCTCAATAGCAAATTGAAATTTTCCTGCTTCACCATTATTCTATAGGCATAAGAATCCTGAGCAGATATTTTCTTGTTACTCCTTGTTCCAGTTTTTGGATCTCTTTACTTCAAAAGAAAATTATAACCATCAGTTCCTTGCGGCACTGTAAGAAGTCATAAGCTCTATGAGTTTCAGTGACTTTCTTCAGATTTCCATCTTAATATTGTAAAACAATATCTCTTTTTTCGAAGTCTTGTCCTACAATCAAAAGTCCAACTTCATTTGTTGTAGGAGAATTGAATCTTCTTTGATGTTCACTATTCTGAGATTTGTCTGCTCTGATGATCAATCTGACTTCTTCATCTGTACTTCTTTCTAAGGCTGTCTTGAATTTTATGATAGACATTGTTTTGGTGAAGGAATTCTTGGAGATTCACCACTATATTTAGTGGTAAATCCTTACACATGTTTGCTCTGGTCTGTGCTTGAACTTTATAGTCCTCAATGAAGTAGATTTGAAGAAACTTGCTTGGCTCATTCAGCAAAGGATAAATTGAACCAATTCTGTGATAGATTTGGCCTTGGACTCTAAATGTTGATTTCCACCCTGGCAAAGTCATAGAAAAGCAGTTGTTGTAAGCTCTTATGACTTAAAAATTCAACTGAATCTGGATTTGATCCATCTAATAGGGAGAGTAACGGTTGACTTGCAATTGGTAATTATTCCAATTTAACTTTTCCATTTCTGCAACAAAGACCATTGGTCTCACCCTTAAACTTTAGTGCTTTGTAATACTTACATTCATTTTCCAAATTTCCAATGGACAACTTCGAGGGGTTTGAATAATCTTCCTTGGGATCATAATTAAATGCTGCTCTATGTAAATCGGACAATAATGCACCTCTCACTTGTCTCATTTGTGCAGCGTTGGTTGTTCTTCTGGTTTGCCTTTGATAAGTGTCTTCAGAAGCCCTGACTCTTCTCATCCTTTCAGCCTTAGCTTCTATCCTCTTTCTCCTGTCATCTGGAGTTCCAGAGGCCCTTCTTTGACGCGCTCTTTCAGCTCTTGCAGCTTTGGATACTCTTTTGGTTTGCCTTTGATTGGGATCTTCATCAACTCTCTGAGACTAAGCACGATGGTCCTGTCGATAATACCCAAGCTCAATGCCTATATCTTCTTCTTCTATACTTGAATGATATAACATTACATGCGATGGCAAGAAGACATCGTCGTGCAAGTTGTTCCAATAGGCTAAAGGGATGATTTTATTTGCGTTTTCATCAATGATAAGTTGGTTCCATTAAAAATTTGTACTATGGCATAATAGGCTTCGGCCAATAACTGGATTTCAATGTGGTCTTCCCATTTTTGCCCAGATCGAAGTGCTTGCAAGTAGATTTTGAAGGCCAGTTCAGAATTACCAGAGTCTGTATCAAGAAAGAGTAAAAACGTTCTTTTTTCAATTCCAACAATTCTGAAGCAAGAGTTCTGAGCGGCAGATGATCTGCCTCAATATCAAGTCGCTGCAAAGCTTTGCCAAGGGTATGAAATAAACAATTATCATCCCCAGGTGATCGTTCATAAACCAAATCAAACTGGTTGGCAAAAAGAATGAAATTATGCACAATGTCTGTGTGGGCAACTGCATTATTTACCATTCCCACATGGCTGACGCAAGAAGGTTTAATGCAACCCGCAGACATCGAACTGATCCCCGAATCCAGTTTTAACTTTTTGGAAAGAACATCATCCACGTCTTTGGAAGTGTGCTTCTTTTTAAACTTGGAAAGGGTTTTTCAAAACTTTTTTTCATTTTCTTGGCCTCATGTTCTTGGGTATAAAGATTTCTTATCCTCTTGAATTTCAAGTTAGGTCAAAAATTTACTTCTCTAAGCCAACATTGGTCAATATTAGACTGATACACTAAAGAGAAGCTTCTGAACAAACAACAATTGACTTTAAAGTAAACGCATTCATTAGAACAAACCTTGGGCAAACAACTGCTAGTTTCTAATAATTCCTTTATAATATAAAAACAGGCAGTGGCTTTGTCACTCCCCCCTACGAGGGGAGCTTACGCTTCTCTACTAAGATTAAAATTTAAAATCTAAAAAAAGCAGCCATGGTTAAATTTTTATAAATTTTCTGAACTTCACCATTTGTAATTCTTTGGGTTTTCAAAAATTCACCAAATTTCGATACTTATATTTATTTCTGAACTTCACCATTTTGTTTTTTGATATTATAAAATAATTATTAGAAATAACTTTGATAAAAAAAACGTCCTTTGTCCACTAAGGAAAAAAACCATTTATTAATTTTTCACCCATCTTCAAAATCCCGTAATACAATTATAGAGTTAGTGATGATGATGATGATGATAATAATAATGATGATGATTAAAGAGGGTGCCGTGTCCCACCTGACTTGCCGATGATCTTTACGCAGAAGTTGGCGGGGAAGGTGCCGATGTGGTTCTCCTTGGGTACTTCGCACGCGCGCACGAAGGTTGAGAAGGCCGGGTGGTAAGGGTCCTCGCAGTTCACGTCGCTCCCGTTCTTCGAGGAACACGCGTAGCAGCTGATCCCCTCGGCACCTAGAGGGCGGAGGGAAGGAGGGGGGGGGGTCACACACACACACTTTCCTCTTCTACCGTCACAACCTCGATAGACGAGAACCAACGAGGGCAACTCCGCCCGAAAGCTAAGAAGAGGTTCGCTTCACCTAAATAAAATAGCGTAGATAAAAAAAAGTGAAGGGGGCCAGGAGGGGGGGGGGAAGAAGTACCAGCTTACTCGACGAAATTAAATAAGGGAGGTGGCAGATTATTTAGATAGTTATGGCTTCTTGAGTGATAGTCAGCATGGATTCAGGTCAGTTAAATCATGGCTGACAAATCTGGCAGAATTCTTGACTAAGGAGACGTTTCGGAAGTCACTGACTGCCATCATCAGTCCAAGAATAATTATGGAAGCCAGCCACTTCCGAGACCTGTCTCCTAAGTAAAGAATTCCCCAAATATATATATATATATATATATATATATATATATATATATATATATATATATATATATATATATATATATATATATATATATATTTATATATATGTCACAAAGCCTACAGGGAAAATTAATACGAGGATTCCAAGTACTTTCGAACTTTATTTCGAGTTCTTTATCAAGGAATAACAAAAGTATTGAAAATTGTAATATTTATAAGGATGATACAGAGGAGAGGGAACACCCACAGAAAAAGCAAAAAACTAATCAATAAAATGAATTAATATGAAATGGAAACCTGATTTAATGATCTTATTTTTTTAATATCTTCGCTCCTCCTAAGGTTTCCATTTCATATTAATTCATTTTATTGATTAGTTTTTTGCTTTTTCTGTGGGTGTTCCCTCTCCTCTGTATCATCCTTATAAATATTACAATTTTCAATACTTTTGTTATTCCTTGATAAAGAACTCGAAATAAAGTTCGAAAGTACTTGGAATCCTCGTATTAATTTTCCCTGTGGGCTTTGTTGCATTTATTGCTTACTCACGCGATACTTTGTGAGTTTTCCACACACACACACACACACACATATATAGTTATCACGCGCTGACGAAAGTCAGCGCGTGATAACTATAAATATGAATATGTACCACGGAAGGAAACTGAATAAAAAGCGGATTGGAGTTAGTACTTTCGTCTATTCGACATTTTCAAACTCACAATGGTAAGAAAAATAAGACACCCGGTATTTATACAAAGCACGTTTTCCTGGGATGAGGTCAACATTTTATTGCTATCAGATAAGTCGGATTTTAGAAACAGTGATAAAATTGGATCTAGCGAAAACAGCCCTGGGCTAATGTTGAGATTACTCTCCTTTGTGTGGGAGATTAAAAATGATTCCAGGATATTTCTCTCTATAAAATTATTACTATGGATTATAGTATCAGTTTTTAACCAGTTAATTCCGTGTCCCATCTTGGAATTGTGGACAACTAAGGCATTATTCAGATAACCCTTAATTACTGCATTTTTGTGTTGTTGGCTCCTTATGGAAACATTTTTGGAAGTTTGGCCTACATAGAATAAATTACAATCTAAACATGGAATTCGGTAAATTACATTATTATCATTATTGGGGCTATGCTTTATTAGGAGATTTTTTAATGTAAGATTGTATTTAAAGGCTACCTTAATATTAAGTTGTTTTAGAATGGGCATTACAGACATAAAATTATCATGATAGGGTAAAATTAATGTTTTTGGGGCTATATTCATACATTTTTCTAGAAAGTACTTTGAGTAGCATAAATTGGTATCAATATCTTTAATTTTTGTGTATTCTTTATCTATATAGTCGGGATTACATATTCGAAGAGCCCTAAGATACATGGAGGAAAAAACAGCAGATTGTATATTTTGGGCATGACTTGAATAAAAATGGACATAAGATAAATTATTTGTCGGTTTCCTATAAACAGTAAATTTAAATTTATGTGGTTCTCTAATTATTAGGACATCCAAAAATGGAAGGCTCTTATTTACTTCCTTTTCTACGGTGAATTTAATTGACGGAACCAATGAGTTGATAATTAAAAGAAAACTATCGATGTCAAAATTTTGGTTCAAAATTACCAGGATGTCGTCAACATATCGGAACTAAAGAATTTGAGTAGACCAAAAAGGGGGGATCAACCTTGTTTCGAAAAATTCCATATATAAATTTGAGAATAAGGGAGATAAGGGATTACCCATAGCCATACCAAACACTTGTTCATAGAATTTGCCGTTGAAACTAGATTTACATTTTTTAATACATAAACAAATAAGCTCAATGATCGTATTGGTTGGTAAAGGGAGGTCATAAGCATTTAGAATAGAGGCTAGGAAGTCTAATAAGTCATCAATGGGCACTTTGTTGAATAATGAGGTAACATCAAAACTGACTATGCTCAGATCTGATGTTACTCTCATATTGTTTAATTTATTGCAAAGGTCAAGGGAATTTTTTATATGCGCAGGGTATATATTCCCAAGATAGGGGAAAGTAAATTTACTAATATTAAGGTAGCTTTTAAATACAATCTTACATTAAAAAAAACTTAATAAAGCATAGCCCCAATGATGATAATAATGTAATTTACCGAATTCCATGTTTAGATTGTAATTTATTCTATGTAGGCCAAACTTCCAAAAATGTTTCCATAAGGAGCCAACAACACAAAAATGCAGTAATTAAGGGTTATCTGAATAATGCCTTAGTTGTCCACAATTCCAAGATGGGACACGGAATTAACTGGTTAAAAACTGATACTATAATCCATAGTAATAATTTTATAGAGAGAAATATCCTGGAATCATTTTTAATCTCCCACACAAAGGAGAGTAATCTCAACATTAGCCCAGGGCTGTTTTCGCTAGATCCAATTTTATCACTGTTTCTAAAATCCGACTTATCTGATAGCAATAAAATGTTGACCTCATCCCAGGAAAACGTGCTTTGTATAAATACCGGGTGTCTTATTTTTCTTACCATTTTGAGTTTGAAAATGTCGAATAGACGAAAGTACTAACTCCAATCCGCTTTTTATTCAGTTTCTTTCCGTGGTACATATATATATATATATATATATATATATATATATATATATATATATATATATATATATATATATATATATATATATATATATATATATATATATATATATATATCATTTTCAATAAAAAACAATGGCGAGGAGCAGACTTAAATCCAACATCAAAAATCTTTATTAAGGTTGAGTAGTGCAACGTTTCGACCTTACTCATCTTCTAGCTCTAGAAAACAGATTGAGATTTAAGTGTTCAACACGAATTATAATTATAAATACAGGGGAGTAAAATACAACGATTTATAGAAAGGTGTAAAGTAAAATTGTACAAAAAAACACAAAAAAAACCGGCTAGCAAAAAAAAACAACAAACGGATCAAATGGGAAACATACCTTGAATCTTCAATATCCAGTGAGAATATCGCGTGGTAGATAGGTGACGAGAAATAAAATGGTTTCGCTAGTAGTGGTTGTTTAAAGGATGTTTAATGCAATAGAAGAGGAATCAGAATTGAGTGAGGGAGATAGTGTTTTGATATGAATAGATTCGGAGATACGTAGAGACAGGGAGTTTGAGTTGGAGTCCAAAATCTCGAAGTCTTTCAGGGATGGAATTGTTTGGCATTTAATCGAGTGCTCTCTTATAGAAGAATGTTCTTTTTTATTAAGAACTTTCCCTCTTCTAAGGCTGATGCCCATGGGAGAGAAAAAAGGGGCCTGGAGGGTACGTAGGGTGCTTCCAACATATTTTCCAAAGGTACACTTTGGACAAGAGTAAAAATAAACTACACCACTACGTAACTCCTTAGAAGTTTGATCTTTAATTTTTTTAAAAATTCCCGATTGTGTGGTTGTTAGAAAAAAACCTTTAAATTCCGTTTGCATAAGAAAATTGGGTAAATATGTAGATTAGCGGCCCGGCCGAAAAAAAAATTGTGTGTAAATATTATCGTTCACTCGTGTCGGAATATTCATGCGCGTTTGAGTCTCTTTCGAATTATTATTCTATAAACAATTAGGATTATATACTGGAGGGCTGTGCCCCCCCAGACCCCTCCCAATTTAATAAAACTCAGGATCATAGTAGTGTAGTCCCTCCCATTGTGTTTACCCCCACACGAGCCGTCAACTTAAATGTACTCCAAAAACGTGAAACATTTTGGAACACGGACGAAATAGTACGTCCCATCGTTCGCGCCGATAATCTACATATTTACCGAAAATTGTTAATAGCTTAAAGATAACTTTTCTGAAGGTTCGATTAAAAAAAAAACATCTCAGGAACAACAAGCAATTTAGCTTCTTTAGGTGACCTAATTTCAGAAAATGGAGGGTAATATATATGCTATTTAAAATTTTTCTTTTCAATTAAAAGTGAGGGGAAGTTGTTTTTTATTGAGAGTGACTTCAAAGTTCTGGAACTCATGGTGGATTTGAAGGAAGGATGAGCACAGGTGAAAGCCTTTATGTACAAGGGTTTTAATGGTAGAAATTTTATATTTAAAATCACAATAACTATAAAAGTTATTCCCTAAACCTGTAAAGTCCGTTTTCTATAAATGGAAGTCAAGATATTACAGTTTTCTTTTGAAATTAAAATTTCTAAATGGGGATACTGTTATTATTTTCTGTGTCTCAATAGTAAATATGCAGGTGTAAAGAATTAATAAAATCAAGAAACATTTGAGCTTCTAAAGGTTCATTAAAAACTGCGAAGCAGTCATCGACAAAATGACGATAAAAAAGTGTGATAAAGCTGAAGATTCGCGGCACGCGCTCGCCTCCGATGTTCATCGGTAATAGAAGGCAAAATATTTCGTCCATGTTCCAATATATTTCACCTTTGGGAGTAAATTCGAGGGGAGGCTACTCTTGTGGGGGACTGTTTGCGGGAGGGTGATATCACTGCGATGATCCTGAGTTTTAATCAATTGGGAGGGGCCTGGGGGGCACAGCCCCCTAGGATATAATCCTAATTGTTTATAGAATAATGTTCTAGTTTTTTTTAACGTTTTTACTTAACAAAATCTTTTCTGAGACTACAATAGTTTCTGCGAAAATCCGGGGAAGGGGGGCGCTGACGTCAGAAATGAATGAATAGTGAATTTTTACTTTGTATTTCACTTAATGTCATTTTATTAACGTCATTTTTATTTGTCTATATTTTTTCCAATTTTACTATTTTTATTACCTTTTTTATACATTTAAATATACTTAGCTAGATCTTTTAGAGGAACTAGTTTTTGTGGAGGCATTTTGGTGGAGGAGAGACGACTTTTATGCGGCAATTTCAGTTTCAACATGGATTCGTTGTGTACAACTTGCCCTTAATTTATTATCGAACTTTCTGGTTTATTTTCCGATCAAGAAAAGTTAATAACATTTTTGGCCGAGCATAATTTGATTAAAGTTACAATCGATTGTGAAGTTTGTGGTCAGAGATAATTACGAATTTAGATGTGCAAAGACAAAACGTGACTCTGAAACTGGCGCCAGGAATCGCCATTTTTTTTAAACGGGAATTAAAGAAAGATACTACGCTTTCCTCGCCGCTATTTCAGAGCTATACCCGCCGCAATAAAGAAAGTGAACAGCGTTTTCCGTTTGGTTACTTTCGGGTAATTTTTTTTTTTTTACAAAAATGGCGCCTTGTAGATTTTAACTAGGACTCAAACGCGCATGAATATTCATGCGCGGGTGAACGAAACATAAACGCAACTTGGTGCCGATAGATTTCGGCTGAAAAAAATACACTTTTTCGAGCGTGCCGCTGATCTTCAGGTTTACCAAAAGTGGTTTATATTCGTCGGCACACTGATGGAAAATCAAATCTTCTAAAAAATTCATGAAAAATTCAGCAGCGGTTGGGCCAATAGGCCACGCAATCTGTCTGTTGCTAGATATTATTATCAAATGTGAAGTAAGACTCATTAAATATAAGTTTCAAAAATGTTTGAAAAGAGATTTGGAAAATCCATGAAAGGTTTGCTGGTGATTGAAAATTCTGTTAAGAATTATTTCAATGGTTTGATTGACAGGTACATTTTTGAAAAGTGATTTGACATAAAAACTCACAAAATAATGATTATGTGTAAATTTCTGTCTTAGGATATCCTTTTGAAATTCATAGGAGTTAAGTATAGTAAATCTATTACCTTTAATAGAAGACAACAGTTTAACAATAAACTTGCTTATATATAAGTCGGTAGAGGGTATGAAGCTATAACAGGGTGTAATGGAATGTGAATCTTATGGATCTCAGGCAGACAATAGATTTTGGCTAAGCCAGTACCTGAAGCGAAAAGATCTTTATAGGTGCACTGATCAATAATTCCTTGGGACTTCAATTTCATGAGAAATCTATTTACTTTATCTTCCAATCTTAAGATCACATCTTTGGCTGGTTGGCATTTAATAAATAATTAAGAATAAAGGCCATAAACAAAACAAAAACAAATAAAACGCCGTGATTGACCAAGCCTATATTAGGCTACCGTCTGACGTAATAAGGCCTAAATTGTAGTCCAGAAATAGCGCCCTCTATCGTGTACCCCTAACTTGAAGTATTACCAAAAAGACCTAAAAGATGGGAACTTTATTTTAAATTTAAAGCGAAAACCAAAATATGTAACAATACTGAACAGTTTTACTTATATTTAGATCGGTTTCACAACTGTTGTATGTTCATTTACACCAGAGTTGGGCGGTCCGCTATATTAGCCCGCTACTTGCGGACTCTCTAAATGGTAGCGGAATAGCAGGAGCGGTTTCTATATGCAAAAAGTAGCGGAGTAGTGAGTAGCGGACTAAAAAAATTCAAAACCGCTACCTACTTTACGTTTTTTTACGATAAAACTGCTAATTTTGGATTTAATAAACAGTAGTTTTCTTTGAAATTTATTAAAACCAGTGAAAAGTTATTTTGGGGGGGCAGCACTTTAGCGCTTTACAATAAAAAGTAGCGGAGTAGTGGGTAGGGGTTGCGCGATTTTGAAAAAGTAGCGCTAATAGCGGTTTCAGCTAGCCAAGGTAGCAGACTAGCGGATAGCGGTTTAACTGCATGCATGTATACTGAAATCACACAGATATGTCATCATGTGCACCAAAATATCAGTGTCCTATTTGAGTAGGTTTCGAGAGCGGGTCTGGTCTGGCCGAACCATTAGAGCTTAATGTGCCTCGTAGAGACGGTTGACGGATTAGTTTCTTAAAATCAGACGTGAATGTTACGAAATCCAGTCATAATCTGAGATTATCAACGAATGACGAAGACAACAGAAAACTGCAAATATAAGCAAGGAAAAGAGGAGAGAGAACGCCCAAAATAAACAATTAAACCAATCGGGGAATTAAATAACGGCTTATAGAAAAAAATAGGAGCGAAAATGGACACAAAAGAGAAATAAATACAAAAAAGGGTTATTAATGCCAGGTAAATTTAAATATCAAAAGGTTGCCCAGGGGTTGGAAAATAAACTAAAAAACAATTAAGGAGGAAGATAAGATCAGAAAGAGAGATTAATATGGGAAGTTAGGAATAAAAATTGAGAGGCAGATTAATACACATCTAACAAAATGTACAAATATACATAGATTTAAACGTATATATATATATATATATATATATATATATATATATATATATATATATATATATATATATATATATATATATATATATATATATCTTGGCCAAAATAAAGGTCGTTCACTGAGTTTGGATACATTGTATGTTTTTGTCACTAATTTGTTTAGAGTTAACCTATATGGCAACATTCAGTAGGGTCTCTGACGTAGTAACCACCTGGTATGGTATATATGTTATAAATGTCCTAATTTTTACAGAAGCTGCAAGAATGAAGACGCGTGGAAAAGACATTGCCCCATTCGATAAAGGACGCATCATCGCCTTCCATGAATATGGCTAATCAACACGTGATATCTCTACAGCAACAGGTATAGACATGATCATAGGTGGGCGTTATCGCGATAACGATATCGGGTTATCGGTTACACGATATTCCCTCCCCCCGCGTTATCGATTCATCGGTATCGCCGATACTTTTGGTTCCAAACTAGCGATAATCAATAATTTCAGTTTTTGGTACCAGTTTAGTACAGGGGTGAGCCGCGCGTGCCTTGGAGGCAGAAATAGGTAGGTCCGAGCTGGGAGGAGGATCCTCAAAACCTATGAGGAGATGAAGAAAGCATCAGCAGGTAAGAAACTGAAAACAGTATTCAAATATTTCTACTATTGTATTATCAAATAACGCTATATATAGTCAATAATAAATATTGTATTATAATTTTGGATTTATCGATTTATCGGTTATCACCTTATTGGGAGATAAATTTATCGCCAGTTATCGATTATCGGTTATCGCCGATAAGGTTATCGTTATCGATGTATCGGTTATCGTGATACATTTTTTCGTTATCGCGCCCACCTATGGGCATGAGGACTATACAGAGAACAATTGCACCCTGGAAACAAGACGGCGAAGCCGGTTCATCTCATTTCAAATGTGGTAAGCATCAAAAAGACGCGCTCCAAGAGGCGTTTAGTCAAGAAAAATCGGCGTTGCTCGACGCAGCAGTTAACCAGCATGTTCTGTGAAGGTCCACAGACGATTTCAACGAGAACTATGAGTTGTGAAATGAAAAAAATGCATGTACGCAGCTGCGCCTTAATCAGGAAGCCACTTGCGACAGCAACAAATCGGAATAAGGCTTCAGTTCGCCAAAGAACATAAAAGGCTGGAGTGTAGAGGATTGGAAACGTGTCATGTGGTCCGATGAATCTAGGTTTACCCTCTTACAGAGTGATGCACGCATTAGAGTATGGTGAGAACCTCATGATGCATTGGATCCATCATAAATCTTCCCCTCCGTGCAGGCATCTAGAGGTAGTGGGATAATCTGGGGCTGTTTTACCTGCGCTGGACATGGATCTGCAACCCTCTGCAGCAACAAGATGAAATCCCGCGAGTATTTGCAGATTCTGGATGATCAAGTTCACCCCTCAATGAACTTCTTTTTTCTTAATGGCGATGGAATGCTTCAGGACGATAACGCGCGCATCCACTGGCCTAACATCGTCAAAGCTTGGTTCATCCAGCATGACGGATCATTTTAGCATAGTGAGTGGCCACCACAGTCCCCAGATTGAAATCCCATAGAGAATTTATGGGATGATCTTGAGAGAGGGCCTGCGTGCCTCATCGCCTCTTCCATCATCATTGAACGATTTGGGTCTACGGCTGCTGGAATTGTGGCCGAAATTGAAGCTACAGAAGATGCAAAAGATTGTAGAATCAATGCCAAATAGAATGAGAGCTGTAATTCTATCCAAAGGAGGTCCGTCCAATAGCTTATTAAATAATTATTACACTGAACGACCTTTATTTTGGCTAGGCAGTGTATATATATATATATATATATATATATATATATATATATATATATATATATATATATATATATATGCAAAAAAATCCCACGGGAAAATGAAAGGCGGATTCTAAGTACTTTCGAACTTATTCAGTTCATTCTCAAGGAATAAAGAATAATTTTACAAAGGTGGTATGTATATATATATGAGAAACAAGAGTGATGCCCCGCCCATGTACAACGAAAGGACACAGAATAGAAAAATATAATCAAGGACGGGTTTAGATACAGAATATGAAGTATTTTACCAAATAGATAAGTTCTAGTTCCGGAAATTCCAACTGTGAGCAAAGAATGTAGACATTTATGTCACAAAACTAGGTACATACGCACGCAATTATGAATACATAAAAATAAACAAGAAGAACATAACTAAATTAATAAATCAAAGGGCTAAGATTTAAAATGGAAAATTTCGTTATAAATAAGCCTTTTAATTACGGGGTCCAGTTTAAAAAGAACGGGGGTTATATTAAAATTAGGCGATGAATTAATGAATGAGCATTCGACAATATTTCTTTGAACAAAGTCATCAGATTTGTAAATAAATTTAGCCGAATTCCAATTGATAGGGTGACTATTTTCAGATAAATGGAAAAAGAAAGTACTATTACTTTCACCCTTCCTAATATTGTATTTATGTTGCTCCCGCGTACACTTAATGATTTACCGGTTTTCCCACAGTATTGCTTAGGGCAAACTGAACAATTGACAGAATGCCCCTCCCCCTCCCTATACTATTGTTATTATTATGAATCAACACTTTGTACATGGGAGACTGATACTTGAATATGGCAGAAAGATTTAACTTATTTAAGAGGCGGGGAAGCAAGGAAAAGGACTCAGAAAACGGTAAAACAAGGGAGTTCTTAAAATTATATATCGGGAGAGATTTCAGTTCTGTAAAAGGATTTTTTTGCCAAATCTAGGCATTCTACAAGAAATCTTCCTGTGGGATTTTTACATTTATTGCTCTACTCACGCGCTACTCTGTGAGTTTCTCGTATATATATATATATATATATATATATATATATATATATATATATATATACATATATCTTAAGAGAGCAGAGGGGTTGCGCGTTGCCAGGCGTATACGCATTTTTAGGATAAATAAGCAGGCTAAATTTAGGAAGTTCAAATTATAATATTGCAGGGCTTTTAACTATTAGGGAATAGGAAATATGTTTTTGTTTTTAAATAAAACTGAAATTAATTAGTTTTGGGTGGCTTCATTGTAAAAAGGAGGAGATAATAGAATATTTGAAAGATAGGGGTTGTTTTGGGGGCAGTGGATTTGGCATGTGTAATTTGTGGATGATTATAGTTGTAGTAAAAGTGGAAACAGACGCAAAGTAGAATATCTTTTCAACATTAAAGACAAAATACCAACGCTGCTTCGATCTTCCATCAAATATGAATTCAACTGCTCGAGATGTAATTCCGAGGTTTATTTAGGATCGAAAACAGCGCACACTACATACCCGTATTTGCACACATTTAGGCATCAGCAATAGAACTGGAGCCCAACTCACTACTCCCGAGTTCTCCCCTATCCGAATACACTACGAAAACAGACATCCACACCATAAACCAAACTTAAATAATTTTTCAATTAAAGACACAGCAAACAACGAAAACCAATTACGTACACTGGAATCTCTTTATATTAGGTTTAAAACCCCCACTTTAAACTCTGACACAAGCTCATTTCCACTTTTACTACAACTATAATCATCTACAAATTACACACGCCAAATCCACTCCCCCCCAAATAACCCCCATCTTCCAAATATTTCTATTATCTCCCCCTTTTTACAATGAAGACACCCAAAACTTATTAATCTCAGTTTTATTTAAAAACAAAAACATATTTCCTATTCCCTAATAGTTAAAAGCCCTGCATTTTATAATTTGAATATTACCACCTCTGCTGCTTCCCATTTCCCATATAGTTAATTTATAAATATCAAATAACTTATCTAAAAAATTCTTATGTTTGTATATATATATAATCTCACATCCTTGAGAATGGGTTCCTACCCGAAACGTCGGTACCAAGAAGTTATAATATAGTAATGAACTTCCTAAATTTAGCCCGCTTATTTATCCTAATATATATATATATATATATATATATATATATATAAAGAGAACAGAACCTATTGGCAGGGTTGGCAAATCAAACAACCCAGCCCTAAAAAAAACCCGGGTTTTATTCCCGGTTTGGGAGGGGGGGGCTTTTTCAAGCGAAATTTGAAAAAAAAACAGTTTTTTTTTTAATTACACTTTTTTTCATAAAATGAATGCTACTTACGAGGAGGGGGTCAATAAGTTTTGCGAATCGGTGGGGCAAAACAGAGGAAGTGAGATGGCTGTTTGTGGGGGTGTTAGGACAAGTTATGACAAGTCAGGACCTGCATCCGCACGCTCCTGCCTCGTCTATTTAAGAAGCAGTAGCTGATCGCAGATCGTCAGTCACAAATATTTCAACAATGGAGAAGGTTGAGCACCGCGCAGTGATCAAATTTTTTACCAAGGAAGGCAAGAATGCAAAAGAGATCCATGAACGCATGGTTGCAGTGTACACCGACACCGCCCCTTCCTATGCAACCATTGCTCGCTGGAATAGGAAGTTCTGCCATGGTCGTGAGTCCCTTGAAGATGACCCCCGTCCAGGACGCCCGTCAGACGTGACGAACGAGGGCAATGTGGCCTGTGTGGAGAGAATGATCCTCGAAAATCGACGGGTCAAGGTCGAAGAAATCGAGCGAGAACTTGGAAGTGTTATCAACATCATCCACGACAATTTGGCCATGACCAAGTTATGTGCCCGTTGTGTCCCTAGAAACCTCACGCCCCATGATCGACTTCAACGTCGTCAAAGTCCACAAGGAAAGAGTTGCACAAGCTGCCCTGCGCGATTGCGGAATCGAGGAGCTCAACCATCCCCCTACAGTCCAGATCTGGCCCCTAGCGACTACTTTTTATTCCGCCAGCTCAAGGCTGCACTGCGTGGACGCCGGTTTGGGGACGATGAAGATGTCCAGCTCGCCGTCCAGGAGTGGATTGAACAGGAGTCGGAAGATTTCTGGTTGTCGGGAATTCTAAGCCTCAGGGACAAGTGGCGCAAGTGCATTGAAGTCGAGGGTAGTTATATTGAAAAATAATAAAACACTTTTCCTCATATCTCGTTTCCTTATATCCGAATTGCAAAACTTTTTGACCGCTCCTCGTAAGTTTATTTTATTCAAAATGCATATGTATGTTTGTAATTTCAACAAATATGTATCAAATTAATGTTATTTCTCTGATACTGACTCCTAATTCATCTCTCCTTCTACCCACAATTCTGGATCTGTGATCTGTTCTTACCTTAATATAATTATTAAACTAATTAATTATTAATATTATATAAAAATAGAGATAGCTATTCTTTTTCTGTTATTCTAATGCTTGTAGTGTTTGTCTTTTAAAAAAAACAGGATTAAAAAAAATCCTGAATAAAACCGGGGGTTTATTGGGGGTGGGGGGCAAAATTTGGGGGGTTTGCCAACCCTGCCTATTGGAGGGGTGAACATTGAGGGGTATGTCTTCATCACCTCGAGTCATCACGACGACGAGGAGCAGGGGGGTGAAGAGGAGGCGGCCGGTGCCCATCCCGCGCCAAACACGGTTCATCTCTGTAAAGAAAACATCCATTAGACCCCCCCAAAGGTCCCGAGCTAGACGCAAAAAGGGGGAGGGGACATGAGGATGTGATCGAAAATAAAAAGAAGGAATAAAAGAAAAATAGAAGTAGAAATAGAAGAAAAATAAAACAAAGAAATGGAGCAAGATGAAAAAGAAATAGAAGAAATAGAAAAGAAGTAAAATAAATAGAAGACAAATAAAAACAAAAAGAAGAGTTAGAATAATTTATAAAATAACAAATAAAAAGTAGAAGAATAAGAAGAAAAAGAAAATAAAACATAAATGTAGAAGAAATAGAGAAGGAAGAAATAAATAAAAATAGAAGAAAATAAAAAGAATTAATAGAAGAGTGAAAAAAGAACAAATAAAAAGTAAAAGAAATAAACTAAAAATAAAATAACAAATAAAAAGCGTAAAAGAAGAAAGATGAATAAATCAAAAAGAAAAGTAGAAGAAGAAAGAAAAGGAAAAAGAACAAATAAAAAGTAGAAGAAATAGAAGAAATGTAAAAAGAAGAATAGATAAAATAAAATAGAAAAATATGAAACAAAAAAGTAGAAGAAGAAGAAATAGAAAATAAAAAGAACAAATAAAAAAATAGAAGAAGAAATAGAAGAAAAAGTAAAAGGAAACCCCCCAAAAAGTATAAGAATAAATATAATGCAAATAAAAAGAACAAAAAATAATATAAGAAATTAAAACAAACATAAAAAGAAGTAGAGGAAGAAATAGAACAAGATAAAAGAAGTAGACGAAGAAGAAATAGAAAAAATAAAAAAGAACAATTAAAATAAAGTAGAATTAGTAGTAGAAGAAAAGGAAATAGAAAAATTAGTAGAAAAACGAAGGAGGAGGAAAAGAAAAAGGTAGAATAAGAACAAAAAGAAAATAAAAGAAAAGAAAATTAATAAAAATAGAAGAATATAAGATAACCAAAACAAAAAGTAGAAGAAGAAATAGAAAATAAAAATAACAAATAAAATAGTAGAAGAAGAAATAGAAGAGAAGTAAAAGGAAACCAATAAAAAGTAGAAGAATAAATAGAATTCAAATAAAAAAGGAAAAAAAATAATAGAAGAAATAAAAATAACAAACGTAAAAAGAAGTAGAGGAAGAAGACGAAATATAAGTAGAAAAAGGAAGTTGACGAATAAGGAGAAAAATAGAAAAACAAATAAAATCAAGTTGAGGAAAAGGAAATAGAAAAATTAGTAGAAAAAAGGAGGACAAGAAAAAACGAGGTAGAATGAGAACAAAGGGAAAAAGAAAAGGAAGATAAAAGAAAAAGGAAATGTAGAAAATAAAAATAGAAGAAGAAAAATACAAAAGTGGAAGATGAAATAGAAAATAAAAATAACAAATAAAAAAGTAGAAGAAAAAGTAAAATGAAAATAAAAAGTAGAATAGTAAATAGAATAAAAATAACAAAAAAATAATAGAAGAAATAAAAAGAACAAACATAAAAAGTAGAGGAAGAAGAAGAAATAGAATTAGACAAAGAAGGAGAATAAATAGAAAAAATAAAAAAGAACAAATAAAATCAAGTAGAATTAGTAGTAGTAGAAGAAAAGGAAATATAAAAATTATTAGAAAAAAGAAGGAGGAAAAGAAAAAAAAAGTGGTAGAATAAGAACAAAAAGAAAAGGAAGATAGAATAGAAAGAAGCGACTCTATAGCTGTAAGTGCTGGCGTCAAAAGGAAGCCTTGAAATCTTCAGCCGAAAGATTGCAAAATATCCATCACTCATTTCGAGGCGCAATGACGAAATGAAAATATCTCGTCACAAACAAACAAACAAACAAACAAACAACCACAACAACGAACCCACGGGGCAACAGAGGAGGATGGGAGGAGGGGGGGGGGGGTTGTGAAATTAGTCATGGCAAAAAGTTTTGATCGAGGTGGATTTCCTCCCATAACTAACCGTATAAACAAAGTCTAGGAGCCGCCCCTACAGAGATCTTTGAGCGTTATGGTGGCGATCCATGTGTTTTTCAATATATCATTCACGTGATATCGGGCTCAAGGGACGCACGTATTGGTTCACATCATCACCTCATATGTGGGTCCGGGCTCAAGGCATTTTTTCCTGACCAAGGGTGGAGGCAACCATTTTAATTATGCTACCAAAACATGTTAATAGTTTCCCGACTCACTACCTTACAATCCGTGACGCGGAAGAAAATATTAATTTTTAAAGTTTCAATTGAATCTTAAGGTGAACTTTAGATTCCAATCCCTTAAACCCTTAATTCTCGATATAATAAAACTACCCCTTTTCTCATTATTTATCACCCTCCCCCCCCACACACACACACTTGGAAATATACTTGACCTTGTGTTTTCCCCTGCCAATTTCATAGCCTCTCCATCCCCCCCCCCCCAGCTATTTCTGACCACTACCCAATTTTTCCTGTACTTCTTTTGCGCCCACCTCTCACATAGCCCGTGTCTTGAAGTCTTAGCATTGTCGACTCTCCTACATTGATAATGAACTGATGCTCATGGACTTTTACCGCACTCCTTTCGATAAACAGCTCATCGCCTCCTTCTGACTTCAATGTTTCCCACCGTTTCTTTTCCCTGACCATCTCCTTCAGCTTTCATATCGTTGTTCCAATTATCCCAACCTCCGCTCGCCGACGCCGCGCCAGCGGTTCTCCAACTCCTATTTCGAATACAAAGAAACACAGGTGAACCTTTGAGAGACGTCATAGCTCTGTCCGAGCTCGGAGATGGGAACGGAGACAGCTTAACCTGGCAACACTTGCAAGCACTTGTACACCACCTTTCTGATGTCTACCCGTAAAGCCCATACTCGTTATACCCTCGCTGACAGCAAATACAATCCACAAATGCTGTTCAAGTGTGCCTCAGTGTCCTTCCTAAATCACCCTTGCCCCATTCTCTACTTTCTTTTCTGACAAGATAGTTCATCACCGTTCTAGATTTTTGTATCTGTTCTTCGAAACCCAGTAATTTCTTATCACTCCCGTCCGAACTCATTTGTTTCACCCAAGTGTCCCGTGAGGAACTAAACTCCATTCTTCTCTCTTCGACAAAGGCATGTTCTCCTATCGACTCTTCTCCTATAAGTCTTTACGGCCAGTTCCTTCTTGTTCTTTTCCTTTGCTTGATTGGTATATTTCATACTTCCCTCTCACCCGGTGTGGTACCATCTGATTTCAAACACGCTGCTGTTCGCCAATCCTTAAGAAATCTAACCTGAACTCAAACGACCCAGTAAACTACTGCACAATCTTTCAAATGCAATTCATTTTTAAAGTCCTTGAAAGGCTTGTGGCAGTCCTGATTCTAGGTCCAACATTGATGAGATCTTCCAGCCTGACTTCAAGGCAGATCAGAGCGATGACATCAGCTCTGATGCATGTAAACTGATCGCCTTCGTCGTGGGGCCGTTGCTGTTCATCCTTCCACACTGATACTTCTCCATCTCTTGGCAGCATTTGATACTGTCGATCTTACTGCTCTTCTCCTTATCTAAATTCTCTTACTCATTCTACTCACATCAGGGTTGATATACATCAGGTGGCAGATGTGTTATGGTGTTTCCCAGGGCTTTCTTTTTGGTTCGCTCCTGTTCTGTATTTATCTTCTACTTCTCGGTATTCTTTTTCGCCACATTGGCCTATTATTCCATTTCTATGGCGATGATACTCAACGCTATCTCTCCTGCTCCCCACACTAGTTTGCTAAACTCTGAAATCTTCTATCCGCTACATCTTTACCAAATAGCCTTCGGAAAACTTCCTGAAAATAAACCAGGATAAAACGGAGCTTTTACTGGTGACTACTCCATCGGATGTGGATTGCTTTAAAACCAAGGTTCGGTATCTTAACTTTAGTGGGTTACAATGTCCCCTTTCCGTCACTGCTAAAAACCTCGCCTCATTTTCGATAGGCAGTTATCTCTCAAAGTTGACGTTAAAATCTGTAAATCCCTTTCTCTGTTTGCATCGTAATCTTAGCCGCATCCTCTCTGTCCGTAATCTCAGCCGTATCCGCTCCCGAGTTGATTACAATAGCTTCAAGAATTCCATTCACGCCTCCCTTGCCCCGATTATTGTAACTCGCTGGACCCCATGCTTCCACTTTTCGACCCGAGTGGAAGCCTGAGAACCTTTACTCATTCAACCCTTTCAAAACTAGTTCTTATTCGCCGGGGACGTTTATCCGATGCAAGTCCCCTGCGTGGCTGCCCATTTGAGATAGAATCTCTTGTAATGTCCTCGTTCTTCCTTATAAAACCTCAAAGACTGTAATACTCTTCTACCCCATGCCGCAATGAGCCTACCCCGACCACTCGGGACCCTACGTTCTAGATGTGCCCCCCCCCCTTACTTTATCCTTCGTATTCGTCTGCGTTGTAAGGGTGACAGTCCATTTTCTATGTTTGCTTCAAGAATGTGGAGTGATCTGCCTCCTCCCATCTACTCGGTGCCTTAAAGCGCGTCTTATCCGCAAGGGAGTGTCAATAGTAGCATGGTAAACCTTGCTGCAGCTAACACCTAGGATATTGTCTGCCTTCATGGCCCGAATGCCTGTAGGAGTATCAGTGGGTATATTTCTTCCACACATTTCACCTTTTCTCCACCACTCTGCAAATCTTTTCTTGCAAACCTGCGGGAGATGCCCTCGTTGGTATCCCCCCCGATGACGGGGGAAAGGGGGGGGGGCGAGACCTTTCCTTAGTTGGTGGACGAGGCTTTGTGAGGGTCCATACCCTTGAAGAACACCCTACAAAACCCCCTATATTTATTATTAAGGAGGCCCCACCCCCCTCCTCAAAAGGCCTGTCTGGCACTTTGATCAAGGGTGTCATAGGTTTGCAATCCCCTGATCGGGACCTTAATCCGATCGAGACCCTGTGGGTGATCCTCGAAAAGACGGATGAAAAGCCAGGATAAATCTTATTTCTTGTTTGTGGCAGGAGTTAGAGAACCAATGAAATAATGGGTATCACCGTCTAAAATTTTAAGATGCCCCAGGTGTAGTTTAGTAATCTAAAGCAATAAAACGTACCCCCTCCCGTCTCCAATTGCCTCTAGCAAAACCTTTGCCGATGACTGAACAACCCCAGTGCGAGATATTGGGAGCATCTTTTTGTTTATCTGATCGCGCGCGTATTTGCATCACTTACAGGCCTATCTCAATATAAGATTAAATATCAAAGTAAATATAAAATTAAATGAATTAAAAGAATGAATTTAACTTGTAATTCTATTATTTTTCGAAAAATAAAAGATCAACAAAAAAAAATAATTTCCTGTCCTTACTGCACAGGAGTCTGGAAGATGCAGCTAAAATCGAAGGAAATCTTACTTTACGACGATTGCTTGGAAATCATGGATAATAATGGCATTTCAACTTTCTAATAAAATATGGCATTTTAGACTCAAGCAAATTCCCTCGTCGCTACATAAATATTTACTCTAATGGCACGATGAACTTTGGTTTAATTCTTTATTTACTCCACATAAACCATAGCAGAACACAAAGCTGCGAAAACACAATCATGCCTGGAAGTATCTTGCATCGAACAAGTTGCCAACTCCTATTTAGGTTTATAGCCAGAAATTCTCTAAATTCTAGTTAGAGCTTAGTTATATTTATTTTCCTAATAGAAAATTCACGATATTTGATACATTATTAAATGAAAGATTTGATATAGAACTTAAGTTAAATTATTCTTATGTTAATATTCTCATCATAACATAAGTTTATTCATTAATAAGATCATTGGGCGAGGCAGGTTTAAAGAAAGTTAAAAGCCTATTTTGGCGTCTTAATTTATAGAATTCTGACATGAAAATTGTCGACAATTCATAAACATGGTACCAAATTCGTAGTAGCGTAACAAACTTTAGTTTACTTAAAATGACAGAGACTAACTTCAATTTGCTTTCGCTAGAACTTCTCTATTTCTGCATTCCAATTTGGCGGTACAAGAACTTGACGGTGCAAAAACTTCATAACAGTTTTGTCAGGTAAATGTTGAATTTTTTGCAATATTTTAAAAGAAGTTAAATGTATTGGGAGCGTGTTTTTACTACCAGATGGTATTGAATCTTTGAATGGTGGACTACTAGTAGTATAGAAAGCAGTTGAAAAGGTATGGAGGAACGGGCAAATATTATATGTGCGTAGGGAGAAATAGTGTATGGAGGAATATAAGTAAAGAAGAGGAAGTCAAAAGTGCTGTGATTCAATTAAATAAAGGCAAAATCAACAGAAGCATCTCAGAAAGGTATTTTCAGAAATTAGAATAAGTGGCAAAGTTAGCAGAAGTGACAAATCGCGGGAAACTAAGTATGTAAAAAACCCGCAGGAAAAAAAGTGACTCCAGGCGTTTTCACCTTTATAAATAAAGGTGAGTACTTGGGATCATTTTTTTCCTGCAGGTTGTATTTTACTGAAGATACAAGATACCAAGGGTGTTCTTCAAGCCTTGGGTATCTTCTGTTGAACTTAGTCTATTAGAGACAAGAAGCAATATTGCGTAACACCCGATATAGAAAAGGAAAGAAGATTCCAAGTGCTTTCTTCTTTATCAACAAATGCCTCTCCCTGGTTGAGTCTTTGACGTCATTGGCATGACGGGCCATTTTGGAGAGATGATGATTATTATTATTGGATATGTGGGGAAGCGATTGGGGTTGTTGAGGTCCATTTTACTCTGTGCCACATAACTGCGAGTAAAATACACTCATGACCCAAGTTCTCTACTCGGAGTGCTGGGGTGGGTAGGGCACAGTGCCGAAGAAGACACTGTTATTCCGTAAAAGAGTCACTTCCGTTCTTGAGGTGTTGTTCATAAGGGGGGAAAAGAAAACTGGAGGACGCAGCCATCTGGATTGGGGCAGAGTTGTTCTTGATTTATATCCTGACTTGGGTAGAAGTAGCGACCAGAACAAGTTTGCCGATGATACTAAGTAAGGATTATAAGGACGGACTCTGATGCTGAGGTATTACAAAATGAATTGACCATAATATCACAATGGGCAGAGAAATGGCAAATGGAATTTAACATAAGCAAGTGTATTTAGTGTAAGTACTTAGTATAGGTAGGTGTAATCCACTAAATAATTATAAACTGAATGGAAAGCAGTGCTAGGAATTGAGCTAATAGGGTATTGGGGTTTATTGGGAGGAGTCTAATACGAGTGCTGATGTCATTCTGAAACTGTCCCTGGCATTAGTTAGGCCTCATTTTGACTATGCGGTGCAATTTTGGTTACCATATCATAGGATGGATATTGGTTTGCTTGAGTCTGTGCAAAGAAGGATGACTAAGATGATTCATGGGTTGAGGGGATTACCTTGTGGTAGGGGTCTCCAAACTATGGCCCGCGAGGTCAGTTCATCAGGGCCGAGGCTGCACTGTGCCACAAATGAACATTTGAAAGCAATTCTCTTGATTGGATGCAGCAATTACAAAGCAAATATTGATTATATCTTAAAAGCTAAACGCCAGTTTCACAAATCTCAGTAACCTTTTTCGCTGCTTAGTTTGTGAGACTCGGATATGTGCGCACTGGCTGTGATAATACTATCTTATTGCTAACGACACCTTCTTTGATACCTTCTTGGTAAATAAATATGTTTGTAGTCTTTATTTTTTGTGTATTGGTAAATAAATATGTTTTTTGTCTTTATTTTTTGTGTATTCACTCTATTGCATTGAACAAAATGGTTATGCGGCCCGCGCTCGTCATTCTCTCAGTTATCTGGTGCATTGTGAAAAAGGTTTGGCGACCCCTGCCTTAAGGGGAAAGGCTTAGGAGACTAAATCTTTATTCATTAGAAAGGAGAAGAATCTGACGGGACATGAGTGAAGTCTTCAAATGGGTAAAATGTTATAATGGAGGGAGACATAGGTAAGGTTCTTATTTGTAGTGAATAGGATAGGACAGGCAGAAATGGGTTTAAGCTGGGCAAGTTTAGGTTTAGGAAGGAAATAGTTAGAAATTGGTTTAAAAATCCAGTGTTAGATGCCATAGGCTCACTAATCATGTGATAGAAACCTCCTCCTTGCAGAGTTTTAAGAATAGATTGGATAGATTTATGGATGAGGATGCTATGTGGGACTGAACTTGGGGATGGGAACAGGAGCTGCCTCGTATAGGCTATTGATTAGCCTTTAGCAGACTCCTTCTTTTCTTATGTTAAAGTCTGGATTCATAGGTAAAATGCATATTTTCATTAAAAATTAAACTACATTTTATTTAATTGAAATCTTAATAAATAACATCTTGGAAGTGATTTCCACCATTTTGGATGCAAAGTTAGATGCGCTTTGCCAGATTCACTCGATGAAGAGGATTCATTAAGAGCACATTCATTTATGATGCGTGGTTATCCCCCTTAGGGGTCTCGTGTATGGTGAACGAGTACACACCTCCTTTAGCATAACCACAGATAGAAGTCAAGGAGGGTTAAGGTCTGGAGAAAGAGGAGACCATTGCGATATTTCCTTAGTCCAGACTTTAGGGTACCTTGTATATTGAGGCGAAAACAATATTGCTTTTCAACTTCTCAGACCCAAAGGTCAGGCATAACTTAACCCTCTTAAAATTAATTAAACAGTAAAGGGTATTTGGATACCCACTTTTAATGACATTTTTTGGTGGGAGGGGATACTACCTAACCTAACCGAACATATAAATTATAATGTAACAACATTTCTAACCGAAACGTTGGTTTGCAACTCTTATTTTAATTTTACTTCAAATTGCTAGCCTAATTTTGACTTGTTCACGTTTTCGATATTACCAGTTTTGAAAGCAACTTTAAATAAAGTTATTTAATTATCAATTAATATGAATTGAAGTAAAAGGTCAAGTAGAAATTTTACTCCGTCACCTTTGATTATAATATAACTTCCTTGAGATACCTGGACTAGTGCGTACTATGACTATCTAAGCACCAGCTAGTTTGTGCTTCAGGAACAGAGGGTAAATTGCGAATTTTACATTTTTCACATGCGGAATGGAATTACTAATTACACAACACTGTTTTCCCTTCACTATTCTTCAAAAACTTTAGAATTATTGTATTAAAAAATATATCATTATTTTTATTTATAATGTTGGTGACGTTGATGTCTATTACGTTATTTATAATCATCAAAAAAATTATATTTACGAGATAAAAATTCAGTGAATCTGGCTATAAAGTAGCTAACATGACGTCACTGAATCCTTCGTGTGGAGCCCGCATGCGCTCTTTGCCTCTCATCTCTGCGAGGGGATCCTAGAGATTGGGTTATGGCCGAGGGTTTGAAAGACGGATCGGAATCATTGTTTTTTCACTGAATGAAAGACGGAAATTCCTTATCATCTTTGTTTTCTAATTGCAGTCAAAACGTAACGAAACGTTTGTGAATGTTGAGAAAATTCGGTTTATTTTTAACGGAGACGAGAATATTCTTTGCTTCCAGCAAGAGGCGGGGGGGGGGGGGGAGGGGGGTATTTGAGACAGTTATATTAAAATAATTGTTTTATTTATACAATAGATCAATTATTATTATTTTTTTATAAAGTTTGTTTATATTATAATAATGGCTTTCAGGATACGAAATTGGGGTGAGATGCAAGGCCGTATTAAGATCCCCCCCCTCCCCTGGACCACCATGTACTGAGAGGCCCCAATGATATTTTTAAAAGGAAATTAAGTTAAAAAAATCTTAAGTTTCTTTTTATCAGGCTAATCACATTTAAAATTTATACATTTTCTATGCGTAATCTGTTGGTTAACAATTTCACCAAAATGCTAGTAAATTGTTAGGAAGATCGGTTTCATTCGCCATGAAAACCACTGTTTAATTGTTTGTGTACCATTGGCCATCTGTGAACATTCATTTTGATTCATTTTGGAGAAACTACACTTTCCAGTCGCATTTGTTATCATTAAACATAAACACAAGTAAATCCTTAGTATTAATTCAATATTAGTAAATACGGAAGTTATTCGAGGGTATAGATATCAGAAGCTTCCATGTGCTTTGTGCTTGCACTTGGATTCATTCAATTGCCCCAAAAACATTTTAAAGGGAAATAATTTCTGCCATCAATTCAGGCTCGACGGCATCTGAGTAAATCTGAAAATTCGCCGCTGCCTTTGAAATGTCTTTATCATTCATTGTTGGAAATTAGACCAGGAAACCAAACAATGAAAACACATTTTTGCATGTTTCATTCGATTAGGAAGAGCTTATAACTGGTCTCTGGTGGGTAGATATGTTCCAACCTTAAAATTCTGCCTTCTCTGAAGTGCAACATCTTCAGCAATGCCACAATTACTTTGTGTAGGGGGGGGGGGGCAATGTTCATAAGTTTTTATTTTGTCTGGCTTTTTATTTTGCAAGCTCAAACTAGTTCAGTTGCGACATTTAAAAAAAATCCAGTAGAGATTTAAGAAATTTAATATCCGATTAAAGCTCATTTGTTTCATGTTGAAGTGATTTTCTGACTTGAGTGAAGCTCTCTAATATCGAAGCCTTCCAAGAGAACGGTTTCTAATTTTGATAGTCGCTTGAGGAGAGTTTTTGCTTCCTAACTTGTGTCAGACCTAAGATTAACATCAAAGCTTTTTAAAAATTGATGTAGCTTTTAGACAAGGCTGTGGAGCTTCGCCTTTACAGACCACTATGTCTCTAAATCCAATGCAAGTTTTTCATAACTATACTGAAATATTAACAATTCATTCGGAGATACACACATTTTATAATGTTTAATAAAAAAAAATGTGGTACTGAGGGAAATTTGGGATATACTACACATTTCCTGCTAAGGGAATTTGAAAAAAAACGCGAATGGTAAAAGTCTCCTTTCAGCATATTTTCCTAGATCTAATCCCCCACCTCCCAGGCTTATTCCTACTCATATCGTTAATTATTTCGCTATCAATATTCCAAATAAAATTTGGAAAATTACACTTTAGAACAAACTTAAGATAAAGTTGTGAAGTAGACTCAAAGAAATGATGGTGACATAAAATATAAGTAGGGAAATACGAACAAGATAGTGAAAAGTAGCTATTATCTAAGTTTACGTTGAAGCTATTCGTTTTCTTTTCTCTTGAGGCGCAGTGTCTTGGGAATTGTGTTTTGGCTTACTAAAACAAATTTATTATTTCCATGAAGTTAATTGAATAAAAACACGAAAGCTACATACACATCAAATCATCGTTTACAAATGCATTGTAATTTAATGAAAAAATTCTGTTCGTCTATCTGAAGCTAATAAGACGATTGTATACAAATTTTTGCCCAATTAAAGGCAGATAGATTTGTAATTGCTACATCCCCATTTTAACCATTCCGTTCACCGTCTGATAGATAAAACACTTTTCTTTCCACTTAACATAAAATAAATTATGAGAAAAACCACTAGGGCCTATTAAAGGTCATCCAGGTATCTTGGGTTCGTGGTAGAATTTGTCATCATCAAAAGAAATTCACGCTCTGCCACGGACATTCTTTGCAGAAGGATGGCAAATTTGTATTGCAAATAAAGTTGATTACATTGAAGCATCTTTTTTTGAATATGTTATTCATCGGACAAACTCTTTGTGGACAAGCCTAAACTAGGGGAACAAAGATTTACCTTTACTGAGGTACCTTGAATATTTAAATAAACGGAGAGTGCGGAATATGTTGTCATTTGAAAGATACGTGGGAGAGGATATGATATGATATGATTGAGCTTTTTAATTTTTTCTAGGATGGATAATTAGGATGTTGGAAGTTATTTGATTTGTGGGTAATAATAGGACTAATGGTCACCGCTTAAAAATAAAAAAAAAACGTGTAAATTGGATTTGCGAAAATATTTGTTCACCAATAGAGAGTTAGATTTGGGGAAGAAATTACCTCAAGAGGAGGTGAGTAATTCAAATTTAAATGTGTTCAAGGTAGGTTAGATGAGCGTATGGGGAGAAAAGTTTTTTTTTTTGTTTCGTGTACGGACCAAATGTACATAATTTAATATTAATGTATATATTGTAGCTGCATTCTTTAGTTTTTGATAAACCTTAATTGGTGGTGCTTTAGAAGCAGGATTCTGGATGCAGTTTATGGGAAAAATGGGTACTTTTTGCAGAGGCTCTTTGATTGACTCAGATAACCTCTGATAGGCCCTTGTGGCTTTAGTCATCTGTTGAATTATGTTATGCTATGTTATCAACTTGAAAGAATTGACCTTGCGTCGAACAAATATTCCAAAAATCATAATTAATTGAATATAAACTTTATGATAAGCCATTGGTAAAATTATTATAATTGGCGAAGTTCAGAAAATTTATAAAAAATTAACCAAGGCTGCTTTTTTTAAAGATTTTAAATTTTAATCTTAGTAGCGAAGTGCAAGCTCCCGCGGAACCATTGCCTGGTTTACCCATATATTTATTTAGCACCGCTGGCAGGCAGAATGGACATCATACACGGCCCCCCTCTTCCATGCATACTTATACAGGGTGGTCCGAAAGCCTTGTGGGTCCCTACCGAAAAGTAATAAAAACATTAGAGGACCAATATAATAATATCAAACACATGGACTGGTTTTAGTGTATATTCAGTATTTATTACAGTGTATCCTTCATGTTTTTACTAGAATGCACACTATCATGGTGCCCATACACTTTCAATCAGCTCCTATTCCAAACTGTTAGAGCTCGTGTCATCTGAAATAAAAAAATGAAAACGATATTAACAGGGGGTGACAAGACGTTTGGACCACCCTGTAGACGATATAATCTATTCATCCTACCAACCTCCTTTCTCATAATCACTTAATATTTTACGTGCTGCCTTACCCTCCTCACACCAACACACTCGTATATTTTTCACAAATTTATTTTCATCCATTATTCTTACCTGTCTGGAAAACCTCAAAACGTTTTCGCTCATAATGACATCCTTACCTTTCCTACAGCGAAGTTATGCCTCATCAAGTGTGTAAAGTGACCGGATGGACTCTCGCTTCATGCCGCCTTCGCGAAGACCGCCATACACTGTACAGTCATAGCCATAAGTTCTGAGACTACTATATCTTTTCATATAAGAAAATTAATATAATTAGTCAAACGTTGTAGTTTGTTTTATGTTTGTATCATAATTTGAAGGGGAAATATACATAAATTTAGAACCTAAACTCATTTTATTAATACAATCAATTGATGCCCGCAGTCTCTACTTATTTACAATGATGTTACTTGTTTTTTAAGACTCTCTTAATACCTTTAGGCATGCTGGAGACCAAATTTGTGATGCTATCTTTACTGATATTGCTCCATTTTTTGTTCAAGAATCAGCTGCAACTGTTCACAATTGGATGGTTTCTGTTTATCAACCGCCAATTTGATTATCGCCCACAAATTCTCTATTGGGTTCAAATCTGGCGAATTCCAGGGCCAATTTCCCCAAAAGTCAGATGTTATTTTCAGCCAAAACTTTATTATTGCTTTGGATTTGTGACAAGGTAAGTCATTATACTGCAAAATACCGTTATCATCCCCAAATTGATAATAAGCTGTTTGGAAAAAAAAGGTGCTGATGAACCACGTTTTGGTACCATTTTGAATTCATGGCAGTTTTCAGGGGGAAAATTGTTAGTGCTCTAGTTAAATGAAAAGTAGCCCCAGACATTGACAGTGTCTGGATGCTTCACCGTTGGCACAACACAGGACTCGAGGGATATTCCATAAGCCCCCCCAAAGCGAAAGGGAGCTTCATCAGAGAATATCACTTTGCATCAGTCTTCAACACTTCATTCTTTATATTTCCTATAAAGGTAGAGCCTATCTGTAAGATTCTTCTTTGTGAGATGAGGCTTCTTCGCCGCCCTTCTCTACTTGAGACCTTTGTCGAAAAATCCTCTTCACTGTAAGCGCTGAAGCATTTACACCTGCCTCTTTCCAATCGTGAACAAGCTTGACACTGAAGGCAACCCGATTCTTGAGCTGGGACCTTAACAAGAGGCAATCTTAGCGGTCATTCGAAGGTCTTTGGTCTCAGGAAGACCTTATCACATGAGTCATTAATGTCATTAAAGTCATTAATGATCCTGATGCTGCTTCTCATCTAAAGGAACTGGAACACTAACTTGCCTCAGAACACTGTCATGAACTCAAAATGGTATCAAAACGTAGTTCCTTAACACCTTTTCCCAACAGTTCAAGACCAATATGGGAATGATAGCTGCTTCTTTCCAATCGTGAGCAAACTTGGCACTGGAAGCAACTCGATCCTTGAGATGTGACCTTATCAGGAGGCGATCTTGACGTTTTAAAGCCCTTAGGCGTTCATAAGACTTCTTCACTGGAGTTTAACTAGTTTGTTTAAAGCCATTAATGATCCTGTAGAATAGGGGTGGGCAACCTTTTCAGAGTGCGGGCCAGATGAGACTTTGGGAGCAGGCCGCGGGCCGGAGTCTAGCAGGATCGCAGAGTGAGGCGCAGAGTTGCCAAACAGTATCTGCTGGTGTAGCCGCACATAATGGTGTGCTCGCACCCATATTTCAGTAAAAATTCATCGCAGCGGAAAAATTCATAAGTATTCTTTTGTTTAGAATTGCCTCATCTATAACTTTGGTCTCTATGAAATCTTTCGTATCTGTGAGGGAAATGCATTTTTGTCTCATTTTTTACTCATTTTCACTGTCAGACATAAGACTCATTTATCCCTCCCTCTACGAGTCTACTGAGATAGATACTGTTTGGCAGATTTTTTTTGGGGGGGAAGGGGGGAGGCGCGGGCCGGATTGCAATATTAATGCCGAGCAAGGTGGCGGGCCAGACGCTAGGTCTTCGGGGGCCGGAGGTTACCCGACCCTGCTGTAGAAGATGCTCCTTGATGCAATACCCTTAGCAACTATCAGGTCACTTTGCTGTAGAGCAGCAATGGTTGCCCGCCTTTCTTTAGAAATAACTTTTTCTGGAATTAAAAAAGAGTTGAACATTTATTTTTGAAAAAAATATTACAAAATATATTATAATTCCACATCATCATTCATTTAAACCATATATGTCATTTTGCCCTTTTAATTGAATAGCAAAGATCGAGGGACTGAAACTCACCTCCTACAGGAACATGACCAGAACGCGATTTTGGATTCAGCAAAGGAATGGAGTTTTTTTTTTATTATTTGGGGAAATGCTGACTTTTTTGATAAACCTGAAATAATTTAAATATTAGAATAATTATTCATAAAACGCATAGGTGGGCGTTATCGCGATAACGATATCGGGTTATCTGTTATCCGATATTTTTTCCCCCTGTTACCTATTCATCGGTATCGCCGATACTTTTGGTTTCAAACTAGCGATAATCGATAATTTCAGTTTTTGGTTCCAGTTTAGCACAGGGGCGAGCCGCACGTGCATTGGAGGCAGAAATAGGTAGGTCCGAGCTGGGAGGAGGATCCTCAAAACCTATGAGGAGATGAAGGAGAGCCTCACCAGATAAGAAACTAAGAAACAATATTCAAATATTCCTACTATTGTATTATAAAATAATGCTATATATAGTCAATAATCAATATTGAATTATAATTTTGGATTTGTCGATTTATCGGTTATCACCTTATCGGGCGATAAATTATCGCCAGTTATCGCTTATCAGTTATCACCGATAATGTTATCGTTATCGCGCCCACCTATGATAAACGTAAAATTTTATAACGAATAAAAAAAAATATATTAGTTTCAATGCTTTTGCCCACGACTGTACACTCTTTAAGAAAATACATATATTTATTGAAATACAACAAAGAGTTAAAATAATAAAGGATTTAGTTTTATTTAAAGCGAGGAATCGCAATTGAAAGGAAATTCAAAAAATGGTTGGTTTAAAAAGTTAGAGTGCCAGAATTGATGCTGTCCAAACACAATCCTGGTGTTTGAGGTTGGTGAAGTGCCTTGTCTTAGACTTACCATATTTTCAGAAGGCAAAACCGGGACAAGATTTGAATGTATATACCGAGTTTTGCGAAAGTCATGTTAAACTCGTTACGACGCTCTCAACAAAGGACATAATGATAGTTTTGATGCAGTTCGATACGTCTTTATTGAATTAACACATAAATATGTGTTTAAATTGTAATATTAATCAATATGGCCACCCTCAGCGGCAAGCACGCGTTCCAGGCGAGACCTGAAAGCCGCATACACGTTGCGAACGAAGTCCTTTCTCATCCTGGCCCACACGCGGTGATAGATGACTTCAGCTCGTCGGCCTTGCTGCGGCGGTCCTTGGAGGCCTTGCCCTCGACATGCGCTCACACGCTGTATTCGATTGGATTGAGGTCGGACGACTGAATTTCAAGTTCGCCCCAAGCAATTTTGCACGGTCTTGACCATGTGGGCCGGGACACTGGCATTCTGAAAGACGAAGTCCGCTCTCTTCGTGATCTTTCTCACCTAGAGCAGGACTTTCGTAGCCAGGATGTCCCCGTAATCGGCCACGTTGAGCCTTAGCCGGCCGCGAGCCATACTGGCGGTATCTTCTCGCCATTTGAAGCCACGATGCCTAGCATCGCCATGGAGGCGGGATGCTTGGTCATGGACACGTAGCAGTCACTTAAGACGTCCTGACTGAAGCATACCACGCGGTCTTTCTGCTTGTTGATGACCGGATCAACCGTGAAGGTTTTTTTTCATCAGAAAAAATGAGAATTCGATTGCTTTGACTCTTCAAGTCTTCGAGAAGGCAACGACAGCGCTCCTGACGTTGTTCTCACATACGGTCGGTAAGCAGGAAGTCTTTCCACGCACGTCAAGCTCTTGTCGTCCTCCTTCTTGACGGCCCTATACAACGTGGCCACCGAGATGTTCTTATTCTTCGCGAGCGCAGTCATTTTGAGCTTCGTAGCACTTTCGAAGGCCTTTTCACCCCAAAAGGTTGACAATTTAAGGCCTGCCTGAATGAAATCGATCATTGAGGTCTTACCCGTTCTTCAGGCTCTACGCGACTCTGTGGATGGTCATTCGGCTGACGTTGAGCCGCTTGGCGATGTCGGACTTGGTGTGACCGACCTGCGCACAGGAGAGCAGAGATCTCGATTATTTTACCCTCCATCTCGACACAGAATTTTTTTTTAGCACTAACGTAAAGCTCTCGAAAGATTAAAAGAGGAGTGTACCAGAAGTTTGGCAAAACCGGACAAATTAGTAGAGTTAGTTTAGATATAACTTTCCAAATTTATATTTTTAAAGTTAAATATTTTTTCGGAAGAAAATTAGGAACCGGCCGAGACGCCGGTCAAATTGGGACGTACGCCAACCCTACCTTGACTGAACTTTCGAGAATACGATGGGTATTTGTTTTGAGTTGTAAGCCGTAATTCAACGAAGGCGAGTGAGGTGAAGCGAGCGTAGGCATGCAAGTTTGAAGGAGCTTGCGTGAGTTACAAGTACTGCTTGACTAATGACTAGGTTGGCCATTTTTGGAGATAACTCTAACGTAACGCCCGGTCGAATCAATCTTTTATAACAAATGTGGTTGAAAAACTTTGCCAAGAGGCAGTCTTTTTCACGGTGATGAATTAGACATCTGTGCGATGTCAGGTAGGGGAAATGAGGGTTTGCCGTTACCAGAGGTTCGTGTGACCAGCTACATTCGGGTAGTGCTGACTTCTTGATCCTGAAAAACTAGAATCTTGCAACCTGTTGTCTGAGGGTCCATTTCGGTCCACTACATTCTCGCTCATGTCCACTAACTTTGAACTAACATAATCTGTTGCAAATTCCCGCCACATATCACATGGAAAGTCTTAACACTCACGACTGCTTTGACTGTCTCTATCATTTTCCTACCTTTCAAAATCTTCGTATTTTGCTTCATTTGTAACACAATTATTCCCCATACACACTGTATATTTAAAAAATATATTTAGAAAAATACACTAGACTAATACCACATCCCATAGCATCATCATCACCAAACATCATTAATTTAGTCTTTTATGCCTATACTTTTAGTCTTTTCTTCAAATGCTAGAAACTATATTTCCAAATTTCTTTCATACTCAACCACTGACATTAGGCCATCAGTAGACACTTGCTCCAAAATGTATTTATTCCCTTACCTAATCTCACGAATATTTGTTATAGGTCATGACGTTTATTGTAGGATAACCACTTTTAAAGACATTCAGAAGAATATGTTAATAATATATATAATATATAATATATTAATAAACACATCCACAAAATTTCGACAGGTTTGATAGATAAATAAAGGCATAATAACACTTTTTAAGAAAATTCGCTACCAAATGTATTCATACAGTATTATTTTCCACATCTATATATTTAGTTTATATGGATTAAATTGTGACACAGTCTCAAAGTATGTAATATGAATAGTTTATGTTACCTTCCATTGATATTGGAACTAATCAAGAATAGCCTTGATTCGGCATCGTAATCATGATGGCAAAAGAATGCAACTGTTTTTGTAAATCAGATAGAGATTCATTGGCAAATTTATATCTAAAATGAACTACAAAAAGACTTCTGAAGACTTATGAGGTCATTCATAAGAAGTGTTATAGAACAAACAGGTTATATTATTAAATATTAATTATCAAATTGTATAAGAATATGAATACTTTTGGATTGCAAATTTGTGCAAAAAAGTGTTATTCCTTTGTCTTCCAAATTCTTGAAATTTGGTTACTCTGTACTAAATGGTTGATGAACTCGCGAATATTTGTGGTATTAGATATAGGTATAAACATTTCCTGGAGCAAGTGTAAACCGATATGGAGAGCACCCATCCTCACTCCTCTTCAGCAAGCCCGTAGCCAGGCAATGATTTTTTGGGGGGGTATTTCTATTTTAGTGCGCGGGGGGGAGGGGAGAGTCTAATTTTTTACAAATATTTTTTACAAATACCACTTTTACAAATACCATCTTGACACTTAAGTTTACGGTTCGCCGTAATTACATATATCTAACGTTGGGAATGAAGTGATAAGAATAAGCCACTTATCAGTCAGTTCGTTATTAGCTACCGCGACTACCAAGCCAACAAAAGAGTTCAGAGTCCAATGGTAGCATTATTGTTGTAGTTTTTTGAGTTGAGATTATAGGATTTTGTTATGATAATACATACAAACACTTGTATTTTTATCATAAAATTGATTTATAAAATGATATTTAATATAATCAGTTTGGGAAATAGAATTCAAAATGGGATTTGAGGATTGTGAAGATGGTGTTTGCTACAAAATTATTGGAATGGACTTCCAGAATTGGCGATGAATTCTTAGAAAGTTTGAATGTATTTTAACTTATGGAATGGCTAGGGGAAAAATACAATTACAGAGCTTTACTATGCAGTCAGTTCTTCCACTAAAGTAGTAATATGGAGCTGGAGTCACAGACAAAATAACCTCTTCCAGAAGATATCTGTTAGTAAATGTACATGCTTGCTTTGTAATGTTTCACACAAGGGAGAAGTTCTCCCATGTGTGTAACTGAAATCATATTATTATTTTAGGCCAAAGAAATTGAGGGGGGGGGGCTAAGCTCCCACCATAGCTCCCCGTGGCTATGGTGCAACATCACTCCGTAAAATATTGAACACCCATAACGATATCACACATCCTTCTCTCACAAACCCACTTTCATCTTTAAACTTACTCCTTCCATCTTTCAACTAAACGCACGCTATACTTCCAACCTAAAAACTGTTCTCACCATCCAATAGTTTATCATCCACTTTTTGCATTTTTGAACCTATTTTAGCGCTTCACATTGGACACTATGCGGAAATCCAAGATTACCTTCATCTGTTATTCTTTGCTTTCTCAGACGCCGCGGTCAGTGCAGGTTTCGCACAACAAATTGATAAAAACCCGAAAAAAAATTAATGTTTCACCTTATATCCTTCGTGAGTGCCAGCCATGGGGTTCACTTATCCTGGGTAAATTTGTGAGCGCGGGTCTGGGGGTCATAAGACCATGGTGCAGTGAGCTGCAGATTCTGCAATTTATAACAACGGGACTTGAAAAGGCACGGCCAGATTACATTACTGAGCCATCTCTGTTCGCTGTGTTCAATACCAAAAGGATAGAACTTATTAAATGTGTGAATGCATGAAAGCTACATACATTCTTTCCACACTAGAGCCTCCCTTATTTGTGGAGCCAGGTCAGGTTCAGAAGAGTCTCCTCCCATACTCATCCAAAGCGCTCCAAATTAGCTCATCTGCGGCTACTAGCGTGATCGAACTTCCGAAAAGTTAGGGCACAACTCGGAATTTTACCAATGTTACCAATCTTTAATAGAAGATTTTCTCACGTATCGATACATTACAATGCACAATTTCTGAACACTTAACAGGATATAAAATTTAAGGTAATTCTATTATTGATTTTTGACGTCTTAAGGATGATGCAGAAAAATCACGGAAAAAAAACTACATTCTTAGCAGAAAATTAAAAAAATCCAAATTAGAGAAAGAAAAATTGTGTATTTTTTTATTTATTTACCATCAATGAGACTTCTATTGCTGCATCGCTGATGGCAGATAATTTATATTAGTTGCACAGCATACGGTTGCCATATAAAAGAAGTTGAAGATATTATTCAATTCGTTTGTTTTTTGTTTTTTAATGTGAGCATTTGGCTTCGAGTGCCAGTAAGAAGTCGCTGGCGTACCCCGTTTGGTACGCGTGCCAAGGGTTGCCTAGGGTTGCTCTAGATAAAAGAACTCGTTACTGTATGTGATAATGTGTTTACTTGCATTTCAAATTCCATAGTCATTGCGTTTCTTGTGACCAATTGTTCTTAACCTAGTTTCTTGCGATCTATTTGCATTTAATTGTGATCTATTACTTTATGATGTCTATTATTTTTTACCGCGTTTATTACTTTGTTCCTCATAACAGCCAAATTTTATCAGTTGCAATCTTAAGCTTGGGTATACTTTAATTGATTATTTATTTAGTTCTTGACCCATTATTTTTTCTAGAAATATACCGGATTATATACAAAGTTTTCCTGTGAATAAATGCAAATAAATGTAATCACATATTTGTATACAATCCTTTATTATCGCTTAAAATTATAAATATGTTCAAGTATTCGATCACCCATAACCATTCTTTTCATTGCCATGAATTCACCGCTTGGACCGCTTTCACTCTGGAGAAATTCACGCTTGGTAAAGCAGACGCCCGAAAATATTCTACGTTTATTCACCGAAGAGATTTTCATCTCAAGGACGGAAGTTAAAAGTACGAGATAATACACTCGTACCTTTGCCTATTCAACCTTGAGATTTTTCATCTACGAGTTTCGAGAGAGACACGAATTAATCGTTCGCTCAACAAGAAGTTCTGAAGAAAGACTGGTCCCTCCACCTCATTTTCATCATCTGCATTTTTCATTTTCACTTATTGTCTCCACGTTTTTCCTCTCCCACACCAAAAATCCCCCATTAGGGTGGTTCTAAAGAGAGAGTATAATACTTTTTTAGGAATGTCATTCACATCATCATGACTGCTTAATTCCTCCACCCCATACCCCCAACATGGGGACCAATGCCATCACTAATGGAAGCTGTCATTTCAACTATGTAGTACAGTTGCAACTACATAATTGAGGGTACGGGAGGAGGAAGGTTTGAGGACTAGCCCACTAGCAGATACGCGTACCAGAGGAGCCCCGGACAATGGGCCAGGTTACAACCTTCGCAGGGAGTATAGCCACTCCGCCTGTGAGGATGCCCCAAGACCACTGAGTGACACATAACTGTCTCAGTGTATGGCGGATGCAACCGCGGTTTTTAATTCCATCGAAGAGGCGGCAGCCCCGGTTAGCGATGGTTGATTCCACGCTAACCAACAAAAAGTCCGTCACATTTCACCCCTTGAGAGGAGCCCACCCGGGTACAACCATCATCATCTCATTTTTTGACAGCCAAATTAGTAAAGGCGGGGCCACAGGAAAGGGAGAGGGACCAAACACCACACCCACATGGAAAATCATTTGGAGTACAGAAGACTCCCTCTGAATATAGAACAAGGATCGCAAAACGAGAACGAGGAATACTAATCAGAACCCTCTACACAGAACTGAAGATCGCCTTCACCAAGTTGATCGAAGTCCCCAATGTCTGCATTGCTCTGTGCCATAAACAGGCCGACGTGAAACGTTTGGTGGCACCGGAAGGGCTAAAAGTTCTGAGCAAAATCGGACTGGCCCCTAAACTGCCATTCCAACTACTGGCCAACCGCTCCTTCATCTGCCGTAAGGTAGACCTCTCCGTGGGATATCACACAGAGGAGTAGCTGAAAGAGGAAATAGAAAGCAAGAACCAACACCTAAGGATCACGGCAATAATAAAATTTGGACACCACACCTATGTGTTTAAGGTTAATTGCGGCAGGTCAGTGATAGCAAACAGAGCAACCAGCAATGGGATTCTTGCCTTTGGCATGAGGATACCGCGGAAGAACATGGAAAAGGAGAAATTTACTTATGCTCAAACATGTTTCCAGGGCTACGCCATCGAGGAGCATGTGACCAAAAACTGCCCCAACAAGGATACAAAAGTTAGCTCCGAGTGCGGAAGAAATGGTCACACATTTCGAGAATGTACAGAAACAATAAAAAGGTGCATAAACATTCCAAGGTCCACATATGAGAATGGCGGTGAACGGCCCCCAAAGAAAAGAAACCATTAGTAAGAAAGAACAAGCGCATAAAAAAGAGAATGAAACGAAAATGAACCAAACTTACGCGAGCGTAGCCAAGACTACGGTTAAGGAGATCAAAGAGACCGAAGAACCCAAGATAAATATTAACGTAAATGAGGGCACAATCTTAGACATACCCACCTGCATAATGTTCGCCCACGATCAAAATATTGCACAACCAGGAACCTTAGCGCTTCCCATTGGACACCATTCGGAAATCCAAGATTACCTTCATCTGTTATTCTTTGCTTTCTCAGACGCCGCGGTCAGTGCAGGTTTCGCACAACAAATTGATAAGAACCCGAAAAAAATTAATGTTTCACTTTATATTCTTCGTGAGCGCCAGCCATGGGGTTCACTTATCCCGGGTAAATTTGTGAGCGCGGGTCCGGGGGTCATAAGACCATGTGCATTGAGCTGCAGACTGCAATTTATAACAGCGGGACTTGAAAAGGCGTGGTTAGATTACATTACTGAGCCATCTCTGTTCGCTGTGTTCAATACCAAAAGGATAGAACTTATTAAATGTGTGAATGCATGAAAGCTACAGACATTCTTTCCACACTAGAACCTTCCTTATTTGTGGAGCCAGGTCAGGTTCAGAAGAGTCTCCTCCCATACTCATCCAAAGCGCTCCAAATTGACTTATCTGGGGTTACTAGGGTGATCGAACTTCCGAAAAGTTAGGGCAAAACTCAGAATTTTACTCGGAATTTTCGTTAAAAATTTGCCATAGAGAATATTTTCCAGTTTGAGATCACACAACGGGCAGGGTTGGAAGATAAACAAGCCATATCCCGGCCGCTATTGTTTAGCGAGTACACTCGCGTCAATTTTAGTTCACGCTAATTTTGTATCACTTATGTTCAAATAACGGATTTTTAAATATTTTTATTGATCAATAAATAAATAGTGATTTCACTGAGCGTCCATTTGTGGAGTTCCTCGCTGAGCTTACATTTTTTTAATGTATCGACGTCGCAGCGCTGCCTACTTCTCCGCCGAACGTTTCAAAATATTTCATATATATATATTTGAACCTTCTGCTTGAGAAAAATGGAAGCAGGAAAATGTGGTTCCCACTAAATCCCCCTTCAGCTCTCGTCTATGGAATCGCAGCGTGCAAAACCCTCCAAGCCAAGGATATGCTGGAGATAGGAGCCACAATAGAAGATAAAGAATCATCAAATGAGACTGAAGACTCCAATGAAGAAGAAAAAGAAACAGGTAAATCAGACAATGAACAAGGAAAGAAACAAAAAAGAGCCACAAGAAAACAAAGAAAAGCCAAACAGAAACTGAAACCCAGTCCGACACTGAGAGCAAAACAGAGAATAAAAGTGAGGAAGGCTGTCGCTACGAAGCAAAAGATTTCAAACTTAAAATCTTCGTACACGAGGCCTATCTCCTACCAAAAGAGACTAAAATGGAAGATATCAAGGAAGGTATAGAAAAAGGAACATGTAAGTGGAACTATGTAACGGAACATGATGAAAGGACAGTCCAAAAGCTTATCGATGAAAACCGAATTAGGATCTTCCACATGACGTGAAAATATTCAAGAAGGATACCTTCGAACGAATTTCAAATGGTAAATGAAAAAAAAACAAAACAAAGAGTAAGTAAATTAAAAAAAGAGTAGGCCCAGACTTCCCGACATATATTTCCAGAAGAGCATCCACAAAGCCAGATATCATACTGACTACCGAAAACTTTCCTTATAACATATACATGGAATCAAACCTGGGCACTAAACCGTTAATCGTTAATTAACGAAGTTAACATTTTAGTTAACGATTTAACTTTTAAGTTAATTTCGGAAATCACCATCGGACTAATTAATTTCCGTTCAAGTCCGCTAACCAAAAAATTTCCTAAAAACCGGTAAACGTTTAAAAGTTTCTATTATTTTCAGATTTTAAATACAGATGTAGAGTCTTAGCATATTTAATGCCGGCTGGCTGCTGCCTTCCACCCCACATTTCACCTCATCTGGTTGGATAAGTATGACAACACCAAGGTCGACAGGGTGAGGAAAAACCTGGAGGGTAAGGTCGAGGAGGCCCTGAGGCAGCAGTCTTACGAAGTGAGCAGCAACAACGAGGAGGAGGAGGAGGAGGATGACTTCTTCAGAGGTGTAACTCAGCCAAAAGAGCGCAGCAGGAGCCACAGATCACTCAAGAACAAGACCACAACTTGATCAAGATCTGGTTGGAGACCAACTCCAAGGACTCGCTGACAGATGCTGCCTTCTTGGGTGAGCAAGTGTTGCTGGACTTGTTCATCAAGTTCAACACAGCCGCGCCCTCCAGTGCTGCAGTGGAGCGTTTGTTCTCTACGGGTACGGACATCTTGAGGGCACAGAGATCATCCCTGTCTAATGAAAACTTTGACATGCTAATTTTCATGAAGGGCGAAATGCATTCCATGAGCCAAATGGAGAACAAGAAGAAGGGGAAAGTTAAATTATGTATATATCGTGTTTTTAATTTTTTTATTTCTTTCGGCCACTTTATCAATATTTCTTTTTAGTTTATTACTAATGTTGTGTTTCATTTAAGTTTTTGTTACCCTTTTCTGGCTCTAAAAGCTTTAAAAATCTAAAAATGTCCAAAAAATATGAAATCAGCCTTCTTTAGGTCTTTTAAAAGTTAGAACTAGGAAATCAGCCTTTTTTTAACTCTAAATCAAAAATAAACTATAGTTTGGGGGTTCTAAAGCCCTTAAAAAGACCAAAAAGGTCTGATTATATAGTTTTGGCACTTTTTAAAGGTGTTTTTAAGTGGTTTTAGAGCAGGAACTGATTTTTTTTTCTATAATAAAAAATACCTTCAACGATTTATCGATAGCTTCCGTTACATTTTTAAAGAATTAACTGATTAACGGTTATCGAAGTTAATTTTTTGGTTAACGGATTTAAAAGGAATCCTGCTAACTATTAACCAGAATCCGATACAGGTCCCAATCAGGCCCCATAAGTCCTACAGGATGGCAAATTGGGAGACCTACACAACAATATTGGCAGGATATATACAGCCGCACTTAGACGGAAGAAGCTCCGAAGAATTTGAAGAAATAATCAAAGAATTAATTGAAAACATAAAAGAAGCAGATGAAGTAAACGTACCAAAAATAAGATACAAAACTCTTCCATACCCAAAATGGACGGAAGAGATGAAGAGAAAAGCAAGGAAAATTAAGGAAAAATATAATGAAATAGAAGACTACGGGACAAACGGACAAAAGAATAAAGATTTTATAAATATTGAAAAGAGAAATGATCTTTCTGATAAAATAATAACAGGAAGAAAAATGGAAAGAATTTACACGGAAATTAGAGACCATCGATAACCCAAGAGGAGCCTAGAGAATGATTAAAATAATAAAAGGAAGACGACCGAGAAATCCGATAAAGATACAAAATTAATATCTAAAAAGCAGCGCAGAAATAGAAGAGAAATTTAGAGAGCACTGGAGGAAAATTGACACCATAGAGGAAAAGGATAATGAAAGATTTGACATAGAAACAGAAGAAATAGTTAACGAAAGCCTAAGGACAAACAGAGATAGGATAACACCACTAAGAAGAGTCTATGTTCGCACGAACAAACACGCAGGAGTTGGAGCCACAATTACGTTGAGGAAATAAAAAATACAACTGCCTCTTTTAAACAAAAGACTCCCGGAAAAAAACGGCCTAAATCTGAAAAAGGATATGCGGAAGTGGCACTCCGGGAAGTCGAGAAGGACTTTGACAAGGTGTGGGTTGAAGGGCTGAAACACAAACTCCTTCAACTCGATCTCGGCATCCGGATGGAGAGAATCCTGGCTGACTATATATCAAACAGGGAGGCATTCATCAGTATTGAAGATTACGAAGACCCATCTTCCAATTACAGACTGGGGTCCCTCAAAGGGGGTGCATCAGCCCCACCTCATACTCCATTTATACGGCCGACATGCCCCCTCCGATGTTATCAGGCTGTATGAATATACAATATGCTGATGATATCAGTCAAGTGATCTCCACACGCTCCACAAACCCCAGATGGCAAGCCAGAACATCAGAACGAGAAATAAGGAACGTAAATGAATTTGAAAGAAGATTGAAAATTAGAACCAACATAAATAAATTCAAAATAATCCCAAGAATGAGATTCAAAGAGACTAGAATAAACATCACCGGAATAGAATGCAGATACACATTGGAAGGAAAGGTGCTGGGCCTACAGATGGGGCAAAGAGGCTACCGCGCACATATAAAAGAAAGAATCACTAAAGCCAAAATGGGACTGAGGCTAAAAGACCTCGACCAAAAAAGAAAAAAAGACTCTACAAAGCATTTGTGGAGTTGGTGTTAGTGTATCCCCCAATTCCCATTCACACTGCAACAAAATCAAACAAAAAAAAAGATACAGAGAATACAAAACAAAGTGGCCTACATAATAACAAACACCATGCGAAGAGAAAGGAAAAGGCTTAGTGAAATAATCGATACGGCCGTTTAGACCCAATTAATAAAATCATTGAAAAACGAACTAAGGAAATCTGGCGAAAGATAGAAGAAAGAAATGAAGAGACGACTAGAACACTTATTATAGATAACAGAAATTATGATCGTCAAGCCTTCCCGAGCAGTAGGCTTCGCCTGCGGCAAGAGGAAGTTCCAATAATCACATAAAGCAACAAATACAATAATAAAGAATAAACAAGCAAAACTTAATACAAATGCGTGAATGCTTGAAAACAAATAAAAACGGAACTGAAAAAACTAAATAAAGAAATAGAAACAACCTAAGAAAAAACATATAAACAGATTATGAATGTACTCATACGTACAGGAAGCAAACCGAAGTTGAAAAAGAATTAGAAACCCGTTACCGTCAAGGTACCCCAAGCATAAACATAAATCACAACGTATAAAATAAAGAATAAATAGGAGAAAGACTTAGAAGCAACTAATAAAGATGAAAATCAAATCAATTAGAAGAATAATAAAAAACTCCAGAAGGAAAAAATCAGCCAGTATCCTGGCAACTCTAATACACTCACACAAACCCCCCCCTTTCCCCGCCCCAACTATTTAAACAAACAAAACAAACCTCTCATGCTATCTACGCCTATCATCTTATCTCACTTAGTTTCATTGCCATTGGTTGTCCTAACAAATAAAATGTGATAAAACAAATGGTGCAGAATATATCTTTAGGTCCTCTCAGAAAAATCGCGCCATCCAAATTATATGGTAAAGGACTCGTTACCGGTAACTTTCAATCAATTCACCCACCATCGCCACTACTGCCAATTATAAGGTGGGTAGCATCCATAAACACCATAAAATAAAAAGGAAGAGAATCGGGCTTTAATAGTCACCCATTATTACTCGATGAATTCGATTGAACGAGTGCCTCTGGTCGAGAGAGCTGCGACTTTTCCTCCATGATGCCAAATTGCAAATGTTATAACAGCTATGAAGCGATTTGACACCTAGAAAAGTCTCTTGGAGTTCCTCAACCCTTTTCAGGAGCGCCACTCATACGACTGGGCGACCATCCATTTTTCTAAAAAGAAAAATTTCTAGAAGCCCTTTTGTAAGAAAGAGCGTTTACTTTAATAGAAAACGAGGAAATTATGAGTCTTCTTGCGGTTTCTTCACCCCACTTAATTTTTAGAAAAGTGAACGATAACGCCTATATCAATGCGGTTAGATCATGGTAATTGTAAGAATTCCTTAATCTGTTAGAACAGTCTCCCGGAGTTTCTCAACCCTCTTCAGGAGCGCCATTCATACGAGTGGATGTCGTCAAATTGTAAATGTTATGAAGCGATATGACACCACTTTTTATGAAAACCAGTTCAACACACTTTTTACAATGAGTCTCTTACAGACCAATCACTGAAAGGGAATATAAAACAATATAATGGTTTAAAATTTCGTTAGAATCAGCCGAATAGTTATGATGTTATTGCCCCCAAAAACTAATTCGTGAGATAACCTTAGAAGGACCTTAGCAATTATTTCATTTGAAAGAGAATGTAAAACAACATAATTGGTTCAAATTTCGTTAGAATCGGCCGAATAGTTATGATGTTATTGCCAAAACAAAATAATTCCCTGGCGTAGCCTAGTATAGACTTGCATATATAGCCTAGCATAGTATATAATAGAATAACCTAGCTTAGTATAGTATGCCTGAACCTATCACAGTGTATCCTAGCCTAGCCTAGCCTGCCTAGCAGAGTATAGCCTAGCTTAGCGCAGCCTACAATCGTATATTAAAACTTAGTCTAGCCTAGCTTAGTTTACCCTAGACTAGTATAGCCTAGCTTTGCCTAGTTTACTGGAGCCTAGCCTGGTATAGTATATCATAACCTACCTTACCCTACCCTACCCTAGCCTAGTTATTATAGTATAGTATATCATAGTATTGTCTAGCCTAGACTAGACTATTAGATCTTAGCCTGGGGGTTGCATAGCATGCATAACATAGCCTAGCCTACCCTAGCAAAGCCTCGCTTATCGTAGCCTGGTATAGCAAAGACTAGCCTAGTGTAGCATAGCTTAGTATATCATAGCCTAACCTAGCATACCATAGCGTAGCCTAGCCTAGTATAGCCTTTCATGCCCTGCCTAGCCTAGTATAACCTTTCATTAACTATCCTAGACATGTATAGCCTATATTATACTATTATACCCTAGTCAAGCATAGCTTATTATTATCTATCCTAACATATGTACTATATGTTATCCTATCATAGCATATTATAGCCTTAATTAGCATAGTATATTTTACCCTTGTACATTATATCTTAGCATAGCTTAACCTATAATATCCTAGCATAGCATTGCCTATTTTAGGCTTGCCTAGCAGAGTATAGCATATTATAGCCCAGTCTAGTCTAGCAGAGTATCGGCCGAAAAGTTATGATGTCATTACCAAAACAAAATAATTACCGGGCTAACCTCGGGAAGACTTTGGCAATTATACCATTCGAAAGAGAATGTTAAACAACATAAGGGTTTCAAATTTTGTTAGAATCGGTCGAATAGTTACAATGTTATTACAAAAACAAAACAAAAAAGCAAAACGGGGACCGACTGACCGATCGACATAGTGAGATGTAGAGTCGCGACGACCGACGGGAATCTAAAGTTGTGTGTCATTGCGCTGTGACCCAATTCATCGATGGCTTCATCAGGGGTTTTTTGCCGCCTCCAAATCGGACACACTAACGAGACGCAGCGCCATTTTATGAAGCGCTTCACTGGAGCTTACTGTAGTACTTGGTCTCCAAGACTTTTCTGCACATTTTCGTAAAATGCCCTAGTCTGGGGGAGCTTTGCACACGCTACCTGTCCCGGAACCGGGATGAGCGGGGTCGCTATCGCTTGTCCTTAGTGTTCGGGACGGGTTCGTGCAGCCTGAATGTGAAGTACCTGAGGTTTAGGAGGAGGCTGCCTCCTCCATAGTTTTTAGCTTTTGGGTCTTGGGAGCCTACTCAGGCTCCCGAGGAAGAGGGCCTCACCCACGCTCGCACGTGATTTGATTACTTTGTTTTTAGTCGGTATATTTTAAACCAGCCTAGGCGGAATTGATTTATCGGCAGCTATGGTTTTATTGGCAGTCGCCAGAGCAGACCTCTACTTGATTAACATGACAATGGAATCGCTTAGAAACATCACAAGCGACAAATATTGTAAAGAAGTGGATGAAATGTATCGGAAGTTTCGAGTAACAAAACCAACTCTAGACATCCGAAAGCTATTCTTCTCCATGCCCATCTTTGTACCACACAGATGATACAACAGAAATTGAAAATGTTGGAAATCCTAATTCTCTCTTCCCTTCCCTTTATTCCTCGGTTGTTCACTTATCATGTTTATTTGAATCGCTTTATGAACAACGTCGGGTTTCAAAATAAACTAGCTGCCAAATCTGTCCTAACTGACTTCATTCGGGTACCGAGCGAATTAGTGGATTAACATAACCAGTATCGGCATTCAAAATAAAGCACCTGTTAAAAATGTCTTAACAGATTTTATCTGTTACGAAGTGAACCCAGATGGGGAAGGGACAGCGGGAGCCGATGGAGGTGGAGACAAGTATGAAGAGGAGTAAACTATGTGAAATGAGAGAATAGAGTAAGAGGATAGAAGTTAATCTATGTTGCCTTCTTATAGTCGATAAATGGTTAGAATAGAACAACTTCATTTTCTGTGCTAGTGATTTTCGTGGATTCCGAACCACGCATCGCTCTTTTAATTGGTTCCTTCGATCGCTTTTAGCTCTTTTATTCCACTTTTACACGGTCAACTTCATACAGTTAGCAGGCAAGCTGCCTACTCTCTGATAGTTTTTGCAGTTTTGCTTTCATTCATGTGCTTATTGTGGCATTCATGCCGTTATATGTATTTAAGTTCCATTTGGCTTATTTAAATTGTTGTTAGTTTAGTTTATGTTGTGTATGTTGCGGTGTTTTATTTATTAATATTAATTTAACATGTGATTTTTTATTTTTCACTCAAGATATAACAAGCTTCATTAGTCGAGACTGGTTAGTCGCTCAACCTCTCCACCGGTAAAGGAGGCAAGTGCCAATGGGAAACAGAACATCAACGCCACTATCTACTCGTCTGAAGATGCCTGAAGGGAGACGAAAGCTCAAGTCCAAATTAATTTTGAGTTTTTAACTAAGTCTAAATAAATAGATATTCCTAGACTGAATTTCCATCTCCAGCCAAATATTAAAAACTGCACTCGTAAGCTAGAACGTTGCCAAATGAAATTGGCAAAGAAGAAATATAACCTGGTCTTCAATAAATATATATCGCATAAGCCAGGCTTTCTAACGTAAACAATATAATAGCTAATTGATACACAAACTTTTGTTTGCGTTAGAAAGGCTGGTTTATGCGATATCTTCTCGTAACTGTAAGAACTTCTTCCGAGTGCTTGATAAAGAGCTTAGTTAGCTACAACATTGTCTTTTTGACCGCTTGAAATGAATTAAGTAATTTTCCATTCTCTTTGAAAGCAGGGATAACAATTTATATATATATATATATATATATATATATATATATATATATATATATATATATATATATATATATATATGACTGGTTTGGCATTGCTCCAATGCCTCTTCCCTTAGTAATAATAACATTCGTGTTTTAAGGCCAATAAATCTGCCGCCGTTGTACTAATTGACAAATCCCTATATTTAGATAAGATGAATATCTTAATTTCGGATACCTCCACCTATGAGACCCTTAGAAGGAATCCTAATGACCAGGAAAACAGAGAATTTCACTCAACTGATCGCTCTCTACTTAAAGCATCCGCTGACCTTATTAGCAAATTTATATCTTCAAATGATGCTTTCCTTCCCTACCTTTATGGTGTTATTATAACCCGTAAACCTGATAACCCAATGCGCCCCATCATTAGCTCTGTTGGGTGTGTTTCCTATACCCTATCAAAATGGTTAGCCTCTCTACTAAGCCCTTTGGTTGGGACCATTTCCAATTCACATATTATCAATAATATGTACCTCATTAGTAAACTTAATGAGCTCCCCTACCCTGATAATTTTAGCCTGGTTAGTTTCGATGTTTGTTCCCTCTTTACTAAAGTTCCCGTACCCGATCTTTTGAATTTCGTTGAAGAACACCTCGACACAATTGCTCTCCCTATACCCGCTTCTACCCACATTAAACTCATTGCTCTTTGCATCAACAATTGCAAATTTACCTTTAATGCAAAATTTATCGCCAAATCTTTCAAATGGCAATGGGAAATTGTTTGTCCCCTCTATTCGCAAACCTATACATGGAATTCTTCGAATCTCGAATACTTCCCGAATTGATGAAACCCCTATAGCCTGGCTGCGATATGTTGATGACATCCTTTGCCTTTGGACTAATAATTTAAATATTAATACAGTTCTTACTAAAATTAACACCTTAGTGTCCTCGATTAAATTTACTTTAGAAGTTGAAAAAGATCGCCCACTCTCCTTCTTAGATATTCTAATTCATCGGACAAACCATTGTTTCAAATATGAAATATATTGAAAACCCACAGCTATAGGTTCTTTTATACAATTTTATTCTAACCTACATAATAACATCAAACAAAGTGTTTTCTCCTCTATGTTTTTGCGTGCCCTTAGAATTGTCTCACCAGAATACCTAGACAAAAAAGTCAATAGAATATATAAAATAAGAATAAATTTGTCCTACCCTTTGTGCTTTCTCGACAATTTTTATAAGTCTGCCAGGCGTTCCTATTAACAAACTAATGTTAATATCACTAAGTTTCAGGCCAAAAACTTATTAGTTTTACCCTATAACCATATATTCATTAAATTACCTCGTTTACTTAGGCCTCTGAACATAAACGCTATTTTTAAGTAAGAGACTACAATTTATCGCATCCTGGTCAACAATTCCCCTACCCCCTCCCCGACCTGGCATTGTTTATTCGATAGGCTGCAACAACTGCCAAAAATGTTATTATGGACAAACCGGGAAAGAACTAGATGTTCGGGTTAAGCAACATATGTACAATCTTAACCATAGCAGTAACTGGAACAGTGCCAAACCAGTCATAAAATGCAGTAATTATATTTCGAGAAATATGTATATTAGAATGTATCTCTATTAACGCGTTCCCAAATTTCAACCTTAGCCCTGGTTTGTTCATGCTAGACCCCATTATCATTACATGCATAAAATCTCAAATAAAGTTGTTTCAGGATTTTGCACCCCTTAATTAAGGTTCAAAGGTGGGTAGTCTAATAGTCTAATCCCCCCTTCCACTATTTAAGGCAATATATGTCCAGCCTCCTGTTCATTCCTTGAAAAGGACTTCAAGAATATATATATATATATATATATATATATATATATATATATATATATATATATATATATATATATATATATATACATATATATTAAGAGAGCAGAGGGGTTGCGCGTTGCCAGGCGTATACGTATTTTTAGGATAAATAAGCAGGTTAAATTTAGGAAGTTCATTACTATATTATAACTTCTTGGTACCGACGTTTCGGGTAGGAAACGTCGTTACCAAGAATTTATAATATAGTAATGAACTTCCTAAATTTAACCTGCTTATTTATCCTAAATATATATATATATATATATATATATATATATATATATATATATATATATATATATATATATATATATATATATATATATATATTAAGAGAGCAGAGGGGTTGCGCGTTGCCAGGCGTATACGTATTTTTAGGATAAATAAGCAAGTTAAATTTAGGAAGTTCATTACTATATTATAACTTCTTGGTACCGACGTTTCGGGTAGGAAACGTCGGTACCAAGAATTTATAATATAGTAATGAACTTGCTGAATTTAACCTGCTTATTTATCCTAAATATATATATATATATATATATATATATATATATATATATATATATATATATATATATATATATATATTCTTAGACCTTTTCAAGGAATGAACAGGAGGCTGGACATCATTGCCTTAAATAGTAGAAGGGTGGATAAGACTACCCACCTTTGAACCTTAATTAAGGGGTACAAAATCCTGAAACAACTTTATTTGAGATTTTATGTATGTAGTAATAATGGGGTCTGGCATGAATAAACCAGGACTAAGATTGAAATTTGGGAACGCGTTAATGGAGATACATTCTAATATATTTCTTGAAATATAAAGACGAAAGCGCTCGGAATCGTTTTTCACTTTGTCCTTTGTGGGTGTATCCGCATAACATTGACTCACGTCCACTTTGTGAGCTTTTTTCACACATATATATATATATATATATATATATATATATATATATATATATATATATATATATATAAGGGAAAGGGAAGCCAAAGAAGAATATCTCCTTAATTTGTTCCACGAATTCCATCCCTCTCTCTGTCTTCTAAGTATAACTCCACGCGGAGTAACCTCGGAACCCAAAGAAAAAAAGAAGAAGAATTTGAATACCCGTCAGTTGCCTGACAGGCGTATTTAATTAAGTTGGGCGTGCTAAAAGCTTTTATCCCAACGAGAAAACGCTAATCTCCGTAGTCTGGAGGCTGCTAGCCGAAAGTTTCCCGCCCACATCGTAAAAGCCATTAAGACTTAAGGCAGGTGACAAACGCTAATCCCTCTGGCAGCCGGAACTGTTCAGCCAGGCGTTTGAGTCTGCTAACGAGGCAAAACAAAAAAATGGCCGTCATATAAGTACCCTGGGTTTTCGAATATCTGCAGATTGAGTTTGAGAACCCGTCGCCTTCGGTGCACTTCTCTGGAGCAGAGGTGCCATCGTCCATCTTTAAGGAGGATCGTGAACTCGTCTCCCCCCCTCCTCTTCATCCTTGTCACCGTCAGGAGATTCGGCCGAGGGTCACGTCCATTGGCCTTCTCCATTTCCCCGCGCCGACTCGCTAAAGAATTTCCCTTCCTCGAGTTGAGCCCATTAAGGTAAAACGACCCTCGCTTGTATCTCCCGTTAATCAACCCACTTTCCGACCGCTAAATATTCCCTCCGTCTAACTGATTTTTGTAATATTCCATTTAATAACTGATTAACGAGCTATTAACGTAGCGAAGGACACGTACGTACCTTAGAGGATATATATATATATATATATATATATATATATATATATATATATATATATATATATATATATATATATATATATATAAAGGGTGTTCCATTAAGACGGATCGAAGTTAGCAGTAAATAAAACAGTGCTATTGGGGACAATTTATTGATTTGACTATCGGATCATATTAATTGAGTCATGTCAATTATGTGTGAAAAATAATATCGCCTAAATGTCCGCCAAAGCTTCGGCGGCACACCTCCACTCGATGGTCAAATTTTTTATGACGTCTCTGCATAGTTGCTCCTCGATCTCACCATTATGCCTTATTATCTCATCCTTCAGCTGTTGAATTGTTGCTAGCTTGCTGGCATATACCTTACTTTTGAGATGACCCTAAAGGGAGAAATCTAAAGGCGTCAAGTCAAACGATCGTGGTGGCCAATTGACCTCGCTGTTTCGAGATATGATGCGACCTGGGAACTTCTCATTCAATAAAGCCATTGTTGCATTGGCTCTGTGGCATGTGGCACCGTCATGTTGGAACCAAAATCTTCGACATCCATAGAATTCAATTCAGGCCATAAATAGTTCGTTATCATGGCACGGTATCGCTCGCCTGTCACCGTAACAGGATTCCCAGCATAATTTTCGAAGAAATATGGTCCAATGATTCCGCTAGCAAAAAATGCGCACCAAACAGTGACCTTTTGTGGATGCAATGGCTTTTCAACAATCTTCCTGAGATTTTCATCAGCCCAAATGCGACAATTCTGCTTATTAACGAATCCACCAAGATGAAAATGGGCTTTATCACTAAAGATGATTTTTTGCGAACAATCATCATTGGCTTGTCTTTGCTCTTGCACCCAATTGACGAATGTACGGCGCTTCAAATGGTCAGCAGTCTTCATTTCTTGTGTCAATTGATTTTTTTAAGCGTGTAGAGACAAATCGTTTGTCAAACTTCGATGTAACGTTGTTGTGGAAAGGTTCAATTCCTGCGCTCGATGACGAATAGAGGTGTCTGGATCTTCGGCCACATTCTCGCGCACTGCCGCAATGTTTTCAGATGAACGGCGTAAACGAGCACGCAATGGCGTTTTCATATCTGCCACCGACCCCGTTTGTTTGAATTTGCGAACAATTTTCCCAATTGCACTCTCGGTTGGTCGATTATGTTGACCCAAAAAATCGCGAAGTGTCAGAAATGCGTTTCTGTTTTAACGTCCATTTTCGTAATAGGCTTCAATATCTTTGACACGTTGTTCGATTGTTAATCTTTCCATGGTTGAAATTGCCAACGACTAAAGTTGTTAAATCTGAAAGAAAAAGAAAAAAATATTAGACGCTTAAACTTAACTCACATTTAAAATCGGTCCAAGTTATTGGAACACCCTTTATATACGTATTGTCTAGGGAGGTGACCTATTTTTCGCCAATATATATATATATATATATATATATATATATATGATGCTCTATGTAATTTGTCGCTGTTTGAAACTCTGAATTTGGCGCAGCGCAAGCGTGTTACCTGGTGAAGGTTCTCTCTTCTTCCTATCATAGTATACTGAGTCTGTGAAGTAGGAAACACCATAACTGTATTAAATCCTACAAAATATTGAAAAAACCACAGCTGTGCTGCTTGCTTTTCACGCCCTGAATCCCAATGCGAAGATCTCCGGGTGCTTCAGTGTCAATCTAAAGACGGTGCAGTGGATCAGGAAAGAGTTGGAAGAGTCAGGCTGAGACTGCAAGGGTACGGCAGTCCCAGACTCAATACGGAGGGTTACATCGTGTGCCTGGGGGAGCTGGTGTTGCCCTGGATTCAGGAGGTTGCCGCTGGAAGGCTGTACATGTGGCAGAACGACTCTGCATCATGCCACACAAGCAGGAGGACCCAGTCTTGGCTGTCAGACAATTTCTTTGACCACATCATTCCCAACATCTGGCCTACCAACTCCCCAGACTGCAACCTCCTGGACTATTATGTATGAGGCGTGGTTGAGAGAGAGAGAGAGAAAGAGAGAGAGAAACCAATAAGTTGCCGTGTACCACGAAGGTAGAAATTAAGTCCAGACTATCCCACTGTTTAAATGAATAAAACTGTAGTAATCCCTGAGAAGGGGCGCAATCCTTTAAGTCTTTAATGTGTAATTTTGGTAATTATATCTCTATAAATGAACTCTCCTTCTTTATGTTGAAGTTAGGCTACAAAGTACCCAGTCGCTCCCTGTATATATAACACCAAATCTCACATAAATACAGAATACACTTATTAATTTCGACGAGCTACGTTCTGTCCTCATCAGAGAGAAAGAATAACTAAGTCAACCAAAATGATGCTGTCGAAAAACAGACGATGACGTCATATAAGGAGACGTATTTCTCTGCCGAAAGGGAACTACCTAAATAGTTAAGATTTATTAATAATTTTGAAAGTTAAATAGTCTAAATTATAACAGGTGTTATGGCTCATTAAGAGTTTCATTTTATGATGCAATAAACCTCCGCGATTTCCTGGTTTCAACATCCTTAATATTGATTATAATAAGCCTAGACATAGACCTCTTTAACACTGGACTGGCCACTGCGCTATGTTTTGAATGTCGCCTGTGCACAACGGCCCCACTAAATTCAAACGCGCCGCCGGCTGCAGGGAATGCCAGTTTGAGTTGACCATTGAGTGGAGCCACAAGTCACGCACGCCTGTCTCCGTAAGCTATGGTAAGTTTACATTATTTTTGTATATTTGTACCCAAAACTATATCCTTTTTAAGAGGTATGTGCCTTGTGTTTTTCTGGCAAAATTGTTTTGAAACTTGTAAGGACGAGACTTTAGTTTTTGACTCCCCACCACAACAATGTGTGTGGGGGAGGGGGTGGTGAACTATTATTGTTGCTAATAGTAGTAGTATCTAGTACATAGTCATAGTAGTATTAATATCATTGTAGTAAGAATTGATAGGAAGCAGAATATTTTATATATTTTAGCACTCTTCAATAATAATAATAATTTTATTATTATTATGATTATTATAATAGTTATTATTATTGTTATTTTTAGTATTATTATCATTATTGTTGCTATGACTTGTGATAATGGTTAAGATACATTTTTAATCTTACTTCCCTTATGTTCACGCAGATATGGTCAACTCAGCATGGTTAATTGTGCTGCCGTCAATTGCCGAAAGCAGAAAAGGAGACTATTGCAACGGGTGGCCAAGCACCCTGTAGGCACTCAGTGTTTGCCTTCCCCAAGTCTGACAGGCAAGAGATCCGTAAGGAGGGGATCTCTGCGCTAAAACACAGTGATGCTGGCTGGAACCCAGACCATGCTGCCGTGTGTGGGTTGCATGGTAGGCTAGTATGCCCCTCTCACAAGACTGTCTGTCTCACCAGGAATGTATATATACCACATATACAGGTGGCTCACGAAGGAGGAAATAACACAGTACTCCCTGTTTGGGTGTAACAACCCTAAGGAGGCCTTCCAGAAGGTCGTTGTTGCACTTGGGTAAGAAGATGACCAGCTGGCTACATTGAGCTGTGCTAGTAGTCACAGCTTCTTGGAAATATTGTACCCAAAAAAGGCGGCCATTCTGTTCAATGTCTTCACATCTAACTACCGCAAAGAAAGAAACAGTGAAGTCCATTCTAAACGCAAAATTGATTCAGATGCAGCTCGCAACAAGAGCACTGATAAGAAACTAAAACTGAATCGCTTCAGGAAATAGATACATTTTTTGGAACGTTAACATTGTTTGGGGAAAATTTCAGTCTTAATCTTGTGTTCATTTGGGCAATGTAAAATTACAGAACTGCCACCAAGATTCAATACGTGGGTACGTGAAGAGGGCAGTGAATTTGTTTCTCGTGACCAGAACTTTGACAAAATGACACGGGTTAGTGTTGGAAGTCAAAATGATTTGTATTGTTCATTTTCCTGATATTTAGTGTTCATTCATGATCTGAGAATCTATGGAAACAAATGAGAAGCTAAAACCTAATAATATATTGTTGTTTTGTTTTTTCATTTAACAGTAATGTAACAGAGCTTGATAAATGAGATACAGTTAAAATTTTTTCTTATTTCGCTAATTACCACCAATAAATTTCGACTATTAATTGTCATAACTCAATATCTATATATGAAAACTGATAAACCTACAGCAAAAAAGTTATCACCCTTGTTTTCGAGTAACATCAAATAGTGTTAAAAATGGTCTTGGGGCCCTTATGCAATTGGCCAATATTCTGAGCTCAGTCCAGGTTTTAAAAGGTCTGTGACACACCGTAATTAATCATTGCATTTGCCCAAATTGGCAGGAAGTTGATGCTCATGTAAAATACCGCGACCAATGCTATTGTAGCCATAAAGGTGGGTATAAGAGTAAGAATGAACTAATGAATTATAGACCAATTGCTCTCCTAAACACACTAGGAAAGATTTTCACAGGAGTACTGAATGAAAGTCTTTGTAAACGAATTGAGAGAGCTAGAGTACTGGGTGAAGAACAAAATGGGTTTCGTGCAGATAGGAGAGCGGCAGACAATATGTTTGTGGTAAATGAAATAATGGAAAGAAAGAAGAATGAAGGAAGTAAATTATACCTTTGTTTCCTAGATATAGAAAAAACATATGACAGGGGGGACAGAAAAATGTTATGTAAAGTCCTAGGAGACCTATAAACCGAGTGGGTCAAAAGCGAGAAAGGAGTCAGGCAAGGATGTATTCTATCTCCAACCCTATTTATCTTATACACATAAGAATTAGCTGGGGGAGTAAGACGAATGAATGCTGGAGTGAGCGTTAGGGATGACAAGATATGCATAGTGCTGTATGCAGACGATGTAATAATTATGAGTAAAACAGTGAAGGAACTCCAGAGTATACTAGACGTCGTTGGTGTATACGGAGGGGATTTTGGAGTGAAGTTTAGCAATGAAAAGAGCAAAGTAATGATTGTGAATAGGGCAAAGGATGAGAAGAACAAAATATGGAGACTGGGAGTGAATGTGGTGACACAGAGAAATGCGTACAAATATCTAGGGGTGTGGCTAAGCCCGAAGGGATGTGACGAGATGAAGAATGAAAAGATTAGTGTGACTAACCAGTGGGTTGGCCGACTGGAAAGTGCAGCAAGATTGAGAACGAGTAGGTGTGATGTGATAAGAGAAGTATAGAAGAGCGTAGCTGTGCCGAGCATTATGTATGCTATGGATGTGGTCGTATGAAAGGAGAGTGAGATAGAAAAGTTGGAAGGTCGGCAAAACCGGGTGGCTAGAATGGCACTAAATGCACCAAGGTATGCAGTAACAGCATCTCTGAGAGGTGATATGAGATGGAGCACATTTAGAGAAAGACTTGTCAAAGCAACCCTTATGTACAAAATCAGACTGGAACTAATGGATGATGCAAGACTGGCAAGGAAAGTATATCTGTGGAATGGGGAAAGAAATGTAAAAAAAGGTGTATATGAATGGTATGGTAGGTAGAGAAAATGAGCATGAATGGAGAATGATGCACCGGAATAGAGAAGGGTTAGAGTGGGATGCAATAAAGTGGAAGGTCGAGATTGATAAAGACGTGAAAGACATGGGACTTAGAAAGTGGAAGAATGAAATGGAACAAAAGAAAACCCTGGAATGGTACAAGGACAAGGAATCCCTAGAGTACGTGAGGTGGTATGATGGAAGCCTGGGTAGTGACCCACTCTTCCGAGTGAGGGCCCAATGTATGGATGTGAATGCAAGAAACTATAGATGGTCTGCAACTCAAAGCAAGGTATGTCAGATGTGTGAATGAGACTGTGGAACATGTAACACTGGAATGTGAGAAGTATGATAGAGACAGAATGGACATGATGGGTGTTATCCTGACTAAATGTGGCTATGAAATACATGATGATTGAAAAAACAGGGAAGGAATGGATGACCCTGCTACTAGGACTATGCAATGAGACAACAGATGAGATGATTAAGGCTGTTAAAGAATTCCTGGGAAAAGTGTGGCATTAAAGAAGCAAAGTGGATTAGCTTTGTTCCGTTTTCTTTTTCTTTTTTTCTCTTTCTCCTTGTTTTTCTTTTCCCCATCTACAGGAGCTGCTGATACGAAGGCCAACCCTAGGAGGACCAACCGAGGGTACCTGTAAGAGCAAGAGCAACCAATCACAACCCTTGTCTGACGCATTTCAAACCATCCAATAAGTGTAGACCTCCTCTTCCCTGCCTCATTTGAACTTCCATTCTTTCACTTGTGTTGTGTCTACCCGCCGGAGAAGGTCAGTAATAATAGATTCTAATAATCAGCTTTATCGAATGTCTTAAGTGTTCTGAATGTAATTCTCTCCTTTCCTTACATTTCCAGTTTCCCCTTGAGGTTATAATTCGTTTAACGTTCAGTGGCTATAACATAAAATTTACCAACTATAATCTATAACAATTAATTTTCCACATTGCTATACCCTTTATATTAATGGAAACCAACTCGTATTAATTGCTGTTGTATCGGATATACTCCTTAACACTCAATTTATTAATTAATTTATAATCAGTTATAATTCCTATTACTGCAACTGTTTGTTTCTATTTTCATCCTTACTCTTTGTTATACTTAAATGCTCTTTCATTGTTAAGTTTTAAAAATAAACCCTGTTAAAAATTACAACCATTACTTGCCTTGAAACTACACGGTTACTTTAGTCGCGCCCTGCCTCGTTTTCTCTGTTCTAACGCATTCTCATCCCTTCCTTCATTTAAAGCGTGGTTAATTCAGTGCTATCTAGGCTAGCTTAGTCATTAACCAAACCTCATCTTAAGCTTTATTGTGTTAGAAGGTGTTATTAACCCTTTCAGACCCGTTTATGTTTATATTTCATTTTTTAAGTCATACTTGTATTGTGCTTTTTCAAAAAAAATATGTAATAATAATAATAATAATAATATATATACCGGGTGTCCCCCCAAAATGTATACACACTTTAAATAATTGCAATTGTAAATAATTGTAAATTTTGAATATGAAATGTATTTTAATAAAAACCTACTTTACAATTATTTAGTGTGTATACATTTTTGGGGACATCACACATATATATATATATATATATATATATATATATATATATATATATATATATATATATATATATATATATATATATAAATATATATAAATACATACCTTAGAATTATTCCTTTTTTTATTTATCCAATTACACATTATTGTCAACTATCATCTTGCGATTATTTTGCTTAATTTTATTGTCTGTAAATTTGCTCATGTCCTCCATGATCTATTTTGTTATTATTTTGTTTCATGTTATGAATTTTACATTTATGCATTTATTCCATGATATTAGATGTATTATGTAACTATTTTCAAAAACTGTTATGTTTCATGTGTATAGATCAATTACAGGGTCAATGCCCTTGCATTTGTTCTTTGTGGCGACCGATCCTCGCCGTGCTAAAGATACAAACTGGCTGCTTCTCCCTGACTTGGAATTATCCCCCAAATTCCTTCGTTTTCTCTTCTCGCCCTATTTTATGGTTTGGTGGCATGCGCTATGCAATGCCCCGCCTTCCGACAATACTAACTTCCGAACCCTCTATTCTGTTTCACCAAGCTGGCCATCTCTTTATCTTCGCCCTTGTAAAATTTACTTCTACAATACGACAGGAGCATATGGACTTACAAAAGTCAACTACACCAACCTACCTGAAAACATAATAAATATAATGACAGAACTGTTCAATGCATCATGGAACACAAAGTATTTCCTCTCGATCTACAGGACAGAAAAAAATTATCCCTAAACCAGGGAAAATACGCATAGAAGTGGCAAAGTACCAGCCAATTTTCCTGTTCAATTTCGTTGGAAATGTGTTAGAAAAAAATAATATCCAGACGTCTGATGGAATACGTGAAGGACAATCACCTATTTAACATCCAACAGTTTGAATTCAGAAAGAAGAAGGGTACCAAGCGGGCACTGGCACTTCTGACGAAAAGCCAGGCACAAGCAAAGGCATGTGACCACTGAGTAGACATAGTATCTCGTGATAGGAAACTGGCATTCGACAAAGTATAGCAGAATGGGCTTGAACTCAAGTTAACCAGGATCGGTCTACCCCCAAAATTCGCAAGGTTCCTTTCCAACTTCATGGAGCAACGCAAAGCCTATATAACAATAAGCAACCAACAAGACCAGGTATTCAGCCTAAGAGAAGGAATACCACAAGAAACTGCCTCTCCCTAATATTATATTCATCATATACATCCGACATTTCAACATCAATTTATGACCAGATTAGGAACGTACAGTTTGCGGATGATGTGACTCAGGTCAGAACCTTTCCGAACAGCTCGCCGCATTTTGTAGTCCTGATGACGAGAAGGGAGATAGAGCAAAATATCGCTTACGATAAGAAATGGAAAATCAAGACAAATAAAGGAAAATTCAGCATAAGAGCGGTGAAACGAAGAAAAGTAGAGTCGATATGAATAAGAGGGGAAGAATACTAAATACTAGTCGACGAAAAGTGCCAACATCTTAGCATTAAAAATAACAACCAAATGATACAGTACGCATAAAAGGCACGACTGGCATATGCCAAAAACTCTTCAATACCTTACTATAGATTCAGGGGACTCAATCTAGCCAACAGGAGGAAAATCTATTTGACCCTTATCAAGGCGATAGATACTGCTATATCCAAAGGTAACAATGAACACCCTATCAAAAACTAGAATGCTCGAACTGACAGCAATACAAAATAAAGCGGCTAAAATTATAACAAACACAAAAAGAAGAGCAATGATCCCTGCGGAAAAATTACATGTGATGGCCAAACTCAAATCAATTAACTTGGTACTCCAAGAGGATACCAAAAAACTTTTGCGAAAACGCCTCAAAGAATTGGAAAAGAGGAAATGAGAAGCCTAAGAATTAAGTTGAGAAGGAAGCAAAAACTCAATTTCCGAGTATTTTGAGGAAAATTGAAGGGGAGGAAAACGCGCTCTACAGGAGGCAAGGAAGATTAAAAAGAGAAGTTACTAATACAAGCATGTAGCCAATAAAAAAAAGTTACTAATAAAATAATTTATAACAAAAACAGCACAAATTAAGAACAACAAGAAAAAACAAGAAAAAGAAAGATATTTTATGACTTTCTAACTTTCACCTATCTACGCATACAGCCGCAGCCAAAAGTTTTCGGACACCTGGAATTTTTCTTTTTCCATGAGTATGTCTGTGAATATGTTTGTGTAGGCTTTCATACATGTGTCCAATACATCTGGAAAGCAAAATAAAAGTAGAAGCTTCCTTATAACATTTTTTTTGACATATCTAAGATAGTGCTTTTGAAATGTATGAAATCCTGGTATCAGTATGCAATATGTTACAGCCAAAATTTCTTCCTATAACACATCATATATGTTGACTAACATGATCTTCCATGTTGACAGTATCTGATAATGATACCATAATTGCGAAAATACGTAACCATGCAGTATTGGAAAGAAGTCTAATAGACACGCAACACGAGGCACGTCTCAGGTGTCGACTAATAGCTCGGAGGGTCAGCGTCAATTCCGGTGTTTCAGAAGATTCGAGAAAATGGGAACATCCAAGGCTGGCCTCGTTCTGGACTACCCAGATTCAGTATGCAACGTGACGACAGGTCTCTGTGTCGCATGAGCCTTCGAATCGTAAGAAACTCGTAGTCCATCTGCAACATGAATGGACAGAGGACGCCAAGTTTATGTATAAGACAGAACAGTCCATCGCAGACTACTTGCACAAGGCATGGAGCCATGTAAAGCACACCAGAAGCCGCTGATCAATCTTCAGCAAAAAATGACGTCTACTGGCTTGGGCACTTGTTCACCGAACTGGACCACGCTTCAGGGGAGACATGTCTTATGATCCGACGACTCCGCTGGATGCCGAGACCAGTGAAGTCGATAGCACATAGCCAAAAGTAAAACATAGTAGCCACTCAGTAATGGCATGGGGATGCATGCCAAGTTCAGTGGTGGGTCGTCTCACCATCTGTAAAATCACCATGAATTCAGAGAAGCACCAAACTGCCCTGTCACAAGTCTGAGTCCACCATACAGCGTTTCTGAGAAAGCAATATCACGGTGATGAAGTGGCCACCTCAGTCTCTGGATATGAATCCATTGGAAAATCTCTAGCATAATCTGAAAAAGGCCGTAAGAAGTCGTTAGATATGCATCACACCACTTAGGTATTGCATCCTCGTGGAGAGGATTCCTCGAAGAATAAATGCTCTCATCAATATCACGCTACTGAGCTTCCGGTATTAGTTTAGTGTTGCCGTAATGTTAACAAAACTTCGCCTGCTTAGCTGTTATATGTTGCTGAAGTTATATATTTTGGCCAATTTTTTATTTTGTTAATTCTCGTTGAATATTTGGCACATATAACACTGCTATTTATTTCTCCTTATTTCACTATATTCATATTGATATGCAAATATGTCCCCAAAAAGTTTCGACCCTGCATTTATCTAATTGCCTAAAATTTTCGAGGTGTCCGAAAACCTGGCCACAGCGCACGATTCCTACTCATTCTAACTCTACATAAATGAATAAAATAAATGGAATGAAATGAGGTTCACTTATTCCTGCATTCCTTATATATATATATATATATATATATATATATATATATATATATATATATACAAAAAAAGATAAATTTGGCGTTAATGAGCAAGGAGACAAAAAACAGGAGCTTTTTTAAGGCCAGAGAAAGGAATAATGTAAGAACACAAGAATCAGAGAGAGCAAAGGACGGCACAATGAAGGCAATCCATACTGAGAAGACAGAAATAACGACAGGGGAAAATATTCAAGCTCTTTTTTCCTCTGGCGTTATTTCTGTCTCTTCAATATGGATTGCCTTCATTGTTCCGTCCTTTGCTCTCTATGATCCTTATGTTCTTTCAATGTCCCTTTCTCTTGCCTTTGAAAATCAAACTCCAGTTTCCTGCCTCATTGCTCATTAACGTCAAATTTATTTTTCTCTTGTACTGTATTTTGATATAGTCTGCAATCGAAGGTTTCTGCATCTTTCTTTCTGTCTTCAAAATGGTTTTGAAAGGCTGAAATAAAATATGGCAAAAGCCCTGTGGTGGTTGTTACCACCCGCAGAACTTGTATTTGTTCTTTATATATATATATATATATATATATTTATATATATATATATATATATATATATATATATATATATATATATATATATATTAGTATATTAGTATATGATTCGAACAGCTTCTCTTATTTACATGTTTATTGAAAACCAGATTGTATCTTTGTATCTTGCTTTCACTAGTTTTATTGGATACTAGCATACGTACCAGGCGTTGCCCGGGATAAAAAGTCCTATCGCAAATAAATACAGATGCATATTCATTAAAATTATTATATTGGGGCACAAAAATATCTTTACTTGTTGATTATTATTGATATTTGTGTGTGAAATCAGATTCAGGAGAGTTGCGCACTCTCCCTATCATATAATATACTTACAATGAGTAAACTTTTCACCGCGCAGGCCCGGCAGTTTACGCGCACCCGTGAATGACCGTTAGTTATGAGCGAACAACGTTATGGCCGCAGGCACAGATCGAGTGTCTTATAGATACAGATTCCAGAGCGACTGTCTTTAAAGGATTAATTAGAAAAACGACCCAGTAGACTCAGTTGCCGCCCAGTTAAAATGTAAAGAAAATATATTGGACTGTAAATGTGAAGTGCGGTGAAGAAATAAGACCAAGCAAAGATACAAATGAATGTCCATCTACGTAAGCCGTCCCAATTGTGAATACTTAAGTCAGATAAATTACATGTAAGGTGTACTCATGTAATTCATCCATAATGTACATTTTGCATCAATGAACATAAACGATATTTCGTCCTCCTTTGTCCTCAACCCGCTTGAATCTCTTTTGCGCTTACATCACCCACAATTTCAATCCCAGTTGTAGTTACCCTCGCCCACATTTGCTTCCTCCCTAATTTGAATCTTATTCCTGTTGACATCACCCGTAATTTGAATCTCAGTCATGAATACACCACAATTTAAAACTCCTTACTGTTCACGCCTCCAGCTCCACCATTCTAATCTAATTCTCCCTTACACACCTGTAATTTAAATTCCATTCGAACTTAAATCTTCCGCAATTTGAATTCCATTTGTGCTACTCCTTTTCTCTCGAAATTTGAAGAAAATTCGCGCAAACATTGCATGCAATTTGAATAATCTCAGTCCTGATTACAACCCCTGCAATTTGAATCCCATACCCTTGCATCATTAGAATCTATCAGGTGTTTACATATCTGTCAATTCAAATCTCTCTCGTGCTAACAATCCTAGTAATTCGAATCTCTCGTCTTATAGCGCCCGCAATTTGATTTTTTTTTTAATACACAAGGCCCCTCCCCTAGCTGGGGGTAGCCGGATCAGACAGCAAGACAAAGGCTTACTAACATACACCTTGTCTTCCAGGTCCAGAAACCTAGCTTTCCAGATTACAGCAGCAGCATATTTGTATTCTCCTAATTGGAATCCCATTTGTGCTGATATCATCTTCAAATTGAATCTCATTTGTGAATACAAACTACAATTTAAATCTTATTCATCTTCAACCCCATTCTACTTTCCGCAATTTGAATCTCATTTGTGCTCACACCCTCCACAATTTAAATCACATTCATTCTGACATCATTTGCAATTTTAATCTCATTCATATCCCCTTCTTCCCCCTTCGGAAATTTGAATCTCATTCTAGACATCATTGCAATTTTAATCTCATTTATATCCCCTTCTCCTCCCCCCCCCACCCGCAATTTGAATTTCATACTCGTTTACACCCTCCCCAAATTAAATTACATTCATGCTGGCATCATTTGCAATTTTAATCTCATTCATATTCCCCCCTCCCCCCTTCATCATGCAATTTGGTCATTTTGAGTGGTGAAAACCTTTTAAAAATTCAAATAGCCACTGGTAACTGTCCTCGCACAACCTCCCCCTTCCCCCCACACACAAACGCACACGCACACAGGCATAAATATATAATAGACGTTCTATAGGGTGGAAACAAATCATTTACAAATCATTTTAAATGTTTACATTATTAATTGATTACTTTCTTACAGTTTTTTCAGGGTTTATTGAATCTTGTGAACCAAATTGTAAATTCTTAAAAAAATACCCGTTTACAAATAGGACTCTGGAAAAGGAAAAGTAATCGCGTATCTGTATAAGAACGGAAGACAGCGAGCGGGCTTTTCGTATACACAGTACACACTCATAATTACAGTCGACCTCCATACTCGTGGGGGATAGGGACCACGAACCCCTGCGCATATTGAAAAGCCGCGGATAGTTGACGCTACCCCAAAAACACCCCGAACCCTTCCCAAACATGGTAATACGCTCCCCATATTAATTCAAGAAGTTATGTTTTGTCATGTTCATGAACACATACAGTACGAAGTAAAGTATCAGAACACATAAAATTATTTTATTGTATAATGTTTACTCACTTGGAGATAGTTTTGTTTTGATTGAAGAATGATGATTGTAGATGATGTTGCCTGTGCAGTTCAATGATGATGATGACAATGATGATGATATAACTGCACAGGGAAGCTGAGGAGATTCTAATTATCCTCAGACTCCTGCTCAGTAAACACCGGAGGAGAAGGAGGAGGAGGAGGAAAGTTTCTCCAGAGGTGGAGGGCGTAGTTTTGGGTGTGGTTAGGGGTTCAGGCTTTTTTACTTGGGGTGAAGAACACTGTAATGGGCAATTGAGATCGTACGTAGGTTTCCGCGGATGTCTGAAAATTTTGAATTTTAAGGCCCCCTAAAATTCTCCGAGGATAGTGAAGGCGCGGATGACGAACCGCGAATAGCCGGGGGTCGACTGTATTTCAATTGTTCCCTCTATTGCGATATTGGTGAATAGGTTCTCGGTGTTGAGGGAAGCTGGGATGCCATCTGGCGGAGATCTATGAAAGATAGCAACAACGTCGCTCTTCGATTTAATGGCGAATTTGAGGGGATGAATGACGTAATAATGTTGTTTTAAACATTTGGCCATCTTTTATGTTAGACTGGGTGGAATCCTGAAAAATGATTTGGCGAAGGTGGTTGTTTCTCTTGTGAGATTTGGTAGACCTCTGATGGGAGGTAGTATGATTTGATGGGGGATACCATTGTTTCGGGATATTAATTTGTTAGCTCTTTTCTTGAGTTTTTCCGTTGGGTGTTTGGTTATTAATGGGAATTTTGAGCTGTCAGATAGTATGTTGTTTAGTTTTTATAGGTATTCTTCCTTGAGAAGATAAATAAATGTTGGACTAGTCTGGTCTTCTGATGATGGTGTCACTATTGTCTTAAAATATCTTGAGAAACTCATTCATTTCATATATTAATAGATTTTGTTCTTAACTGTTTAGTTCCTTCTTCAATGAGTTCTCCTCCAGTGCACCAAGGACCCGTACATCATGAACTGGTAAGTAGTCTGGCAAAGTGGCTACGGAGCCTGCAGACTTACTCTGTGAAGATGTGGTATAAGCATCATGTAAACAGTTAAATAGCTCATGCTTTTCGTACTACATCAAAGACCACATGTGGAGGATGAACTTTGTACTTGCAGCCATCAGTGGACCCCAACAGAACTCCAGTAGAACAAGATACACCCTTCAAAAATACGTACGCAATACTCCCGGTCTTGTTGAAGCTTTGCGATTAGGGGCGTGACGACACACTTTCGAAGGTACTACGCTCATAGTCTACGTTGGGCGTAGAGAGAATATCAAAACTGGCAGCGATGGTGTGATGCTCTCGATGGTTACGGCAAGGAGGACACTTCTTTAAAAGATACCCGTTTCTTGCCTTATGGCTGGAAAGGGCTCTTCCTACACGAATATCGACGCTCTTGATTTTTTTTGTGCCAATATTTTGTACAAGTTTCCCTTATCATTTGAATTCTAAACGCACCGGATGGGGGGGGGGGTACCCTGTGTAACCTGTTAAACTTGGTAACCAGGCAAACTGCACGTCCTACCGGCCTGAGTGCAAATTAGGGAGCCCTTGGCACTGGGTTGTCTTGAACTCTCTGATGGGGACTGGGAAAGTGTTCGGGCGCTTTCCCCACCACCACATTCACCACTACTTTACATATTATTATTATTATCATTATTATTATTATTATTATAGTAGTAGTAGTTATTAGCATTATTATTGTAATTATTTTTCTCAATATTATTATTTATTATTATTATTATGTATTACAATTATTTATTAGGATTAGTATTAATTATTATTAGTATGTTATTAATATTATTTATTGTAAGGATTATTTATCATTATCATTACGGTTCTCCACTCGACGTTTTCTTCCAGCACTTTGCACCAAGAGTAGTGTTTCCACCTGTACAGAGGTGTTTCTCCTTCACCTTCTTCTGCTCGCCTATGGCCGACTCCATCTTTGGACAAATTGCACTCCTTCTATTCTACCACGGCTGACTGCTAAGAGACGAGGCAAGCAACCCATAATCGACCGCTCACCGGGGGGGAAAGAAAAGTGGGAGGCGTCGGGACGTGCCCCCTGCATTCCTTCAATCATGAACCTTTACATTGCGGGGAGGGAGGACTGAGTACCTCCCTCTCTTCCCCAATGAAGGTCGGATCGCTGACCAGAGATTTGACTGTGACGGAGGATACCTCGAATAGGATTTGTGATTCCTTGAGGGGGTGATGGCCACAGGGAGGCCCACTGAGATGGACATAGTGTTGGAGTCTCAGCCCCGGATGGCAGGATCTCCCATGGGGTCTAACTCGTGTTTAGTGGAAAACACCGAACATGACTCCGCCCCTATGCAAGCTTCTTCTCAGACGGCTCGGGCTACCGAGGACTCACAAGGAGAGCAGGGACCGCCTGCCCCAACGTGTGCCCCTCTTGAATAAGGATTTTGCTGAAGCCGGTGGGCTCCTTCCGGCGGTTGAGGGAAGTGGGTTAATTCCCCACATTCTTCTCCAAAAAATGAAGCAAGAAGAGGAGTAAAGTTTCCTCTTCCTCCGCGGGGGCTCCGGGTACGGATGGATCAGCTGTCGTCTCGGCAAACGACCAGGCCAATATCGACATGTCCAGCCCCGAGGCGCCCCAAGGTAAGGGGTTCCAGTCTAAAGTAGTAAGTGCAATAAGCTGAACCTTCATTACGTCAGGGCCCCTCATTGAGAGACTACCTGGCGTTTTCGAAGCCACTGGCTTCAAACGCTTTCTAGTTATTCGCTCCACTAATGGCAGCATTTTGGCCAAGGGCAACATCAGCCATCTCATAAGAGCATTAACTAGCTTGATTGATAGAGAGACGAAGGTGTCCAGTTTCTCGGACGGGAGCCTTCTGGCGAATGTGTCAGATTCCTCCGAAACGGCCATGATTTGTGCTCTTCGAAAACTTAATTGCGCACCGGTGAGTGTGAGGCTGCGCTCTACCATGAACTTCGTGAATTGTGGTTTATGAGAGGGAACTCCCAGAATACTCCATAGAAGACATCACCTTAGAGTTGGCCCACAATTGAGCGGTCAAAGTTGAACTTGTGATGAGAAAACAGGGTGGGGCCTCGAGACCCACCCCTACATTCTTCTGCATGTTCGACCGTGACAAGCTGCCTGCGTCTGTGCCTGTCTGTTTGTGCCAAAGAGGTGCTACTACTGCCACCGCTTCAGTGATACGAATCGCCCATGTAAACGTGCAAATTCATGTAATGTCAGGTGTGTCAACTGCAGAGAGACGCACCCCGCTTCTTCTAAGCAATGTGGTGCGTATCTCCTTCAGAAGGAAATCCTGGCCGTTCAGACCCAGGATCGTCTCTCATTTCGCGAAGCTAAAGATACGGTCCTGGCACGTCCCGCGCTGCCTGGGACGTCTTATGCCTCGATTAAAAATAATAAAAACGGCACCTTCTGCTCCTGGCATACGAGCACGGTCGTATCTGCGTCCATTCTGAACCATTTGGCAGGTTCTACTTAAACTGGGCGGTCCCCTGGTAGAGCTAGTGGCACAAACGGCTAATATCTACCTTCGACTAAAAATAGCCCTACCCCCTCCTGCAGCGTAACCGTTTCCCGTAGGTCGAAACGGCCGCGCGTCTCCAGCGAGTCATAAGACTCACAGGAGGCAACACTCCTAAAGGAGATCGTGAGTCTGTCTTCCGGGATCTTAAAGCTGCTCCCCGAAAGCAGGACAGCACCAAAGGAGCTTCGGTTCATACGCCCACACCTAGCGGTGGGCTGGATAGCTCGAGGAAGGTGGATCCTCCAAATGAGAAACCCCCGCGTCCGAAGCACCCCGCCCGCCTATGGCCTTGTTCGACCAACAACGCTCGGAGATCTGCTTCCGCAGTACGCACGACCATTCCCGTGAGGGTCTTCTCTTTCAAGAGGGCCCCCGCATCTCCTCAAAGTTAGGCCTGGGGTGTGGGGCAAATTCATTCAATGGATTTGCGCCGACTCCGGGCTAACTCGGATGAGCTACGGAGGTTCGTCTGCTCCCGTTCCCCGCTAGCAATCTTTTTGCAGAATACAATGCTGGGCGAGTGCCCCCTGTCCCCTCTCCCAGGGTATAAAGGTTTCGCGACACCACCACCATGGGATAGGAGCTGGGAGGAGAGTGTGCCATTTACCCACGGCATGATGTCTCGGTTCTTCTCCTTTCAAACAGTAGCAGTGCAGCTGCACCTGGGTAGGAGATATTTTCTTAATTCTGCATAGATTTCACAGTCAGCCAACTTCGACGCAGAAGATTTCTGCTGCACCATGGAACGGTTGCCGAGGTCTTTTCTCTTGCTTGGTGATTTGAATGGTAGATATCCTCTCTGGGAACACTACTCGATCAACCCTAGGGGCCAGGTCTTTATCAACCTCATCGACGAGCTGTATATAGGTGTCCTAAACGTGAATGAGTTTGCGCATCACTCTCCGAGAACCGCTTCATTTTTCTGCCTTGATCTATCCCTGTGCTCTCCAGATGCTCAGCCTGATTTTGGTCGGGAGGTAGTCGATGACCTCCATAGTAGTGATTAATTTCAAATTAAAATATCCTTTTGGGGGACCGCTGCCACCTGAGAGAATCCCCGGGGGTGCTTGGCGCGGATGCTGTGGTTCGCATTTCAGGAAATGGCTGATTTCACTATCCCATCGAGAAGTTTAGGTCGGTGGATGAGTTCTTCTCCGGTAACCTCATCACCGTGGGCTTGGCTACTATTCCTAGAACGTCTGTCCGTTTTGCAGGCCGACCGCTTCCATGGTGGTCAGTCGAGTGTGAGACAGCACTCAGACAAGAGCATTTAGGACTAGGTTCCGGTATGTTTTGAAACACGCCCGCCGCTCTTCCTGGCGGGCATACCTGTCTTCATTTAACGGGAAGACCTCTCTAACAAAGGTGTGTAAGCGAGTCAAAAGGATTCGGGGAAAGTTCTCGCAGCCCCTCCCCCTCCCGTTCTCCAGGAGAATGGGACTGCAATCTCGGACCCTAAGTCTGTGGCGGAGTCCTCCACGACCGCTTTCTCCGCATCATTCTCTAGCCGGGATGCTGCTCTTCAAGCATTCAATGCGCGTCGTGATGTCTCTGAAGGCCGCCGACTGGACTTTAACTCCAGATCCGGAGAACCCTTTAACGGCAGGTTTACATTGAGTGTGTTGTGTTCCGCACTCGCTTCGTGCGCGGACACCGCCCCTGGTCCGGACGATGTCTCGTATGCCATGCTTCGACACCTAGGTGAGCGAGGCATGGCTTTTCTGTTAGATTTGTTCAACAGGATCTGAGGAGAGGGTATCCTCACAGACTCCTCGTGAATGGCTATTGTCCTCGCCTTTCGCATACCGCGGAGAAATCACTCTACTCCAGCGATCTATTATTAGAGAAACCAGTTTTTCCCAGCCCAAATCTAATTTCATTAAGCATTTTTCGATTTCAAGAAACGAGTCTTAGCCATTTGTTAACCTTCCATCAAATACATCAATGCTGATTACTCTGTCACTTCAAACTTGCTAATTATGCCACGAATAAAAATAAGCATTTAGGCTGTATCTCTGATATCACTGGTCTTGTCATGCGGCATTGGAAAATAAAACTGGTCAACAACCAAAATGCTTCCGAGACCAGAGTAGCAATTTCCAACTAATTTTAGGTCGCTGATAATAATATTATATTTAAAGTTTGTTAGCTCTATTTTTCAAGATACACTTACGTGTCACAACAGGTTCCAACAGGCTTGTAGCAGTGTGTTTTTTACCACACTCACAGTCTCACTGCCCTTTAGTATTGTTCCAGCAGTCATAGAAGGTTGTTGTGCTGTGCAAGTTTACATTTTGAGGTGAAAGGTAGGTAATTTTCGTACTCAAACACTTTTGAAACTTATCATAAATATTCATTGAGCAAGCTATTGATATGCATGTGAAGCATTTATATTAATTTTTATTTCCTACTGAATGATATAAATACTTCTGCTAAGCTGTCATGCTCTGTATTATAATTGATAAATTTATGAATAAATCTTCTGTTTATCTTATAATTGTTTGTTGTTTTCTCTTCTTTCAGGTGACTCGTACTTGTGTGAATATGGCAGACAACTTCTGCTACATTTGTAGTGAGGGTGACATTTGCACCACAGAAGCGCCGTATAACTGATATAGTTAGAAAGGCATATCACATATTTTGGATGCAAGATTGGTCATCAGGGTAAGAAATAGGCTCCTCACATATGTTGCAACACTTTTTCTACTAACCTTCAGCAATGGTTGAACAGGAAGAGGAAAGGATTGCCTTTTGCGGTGCCAATGATATGGCGGGAGCCAACAGACCATACCAACAATTGTTATTTTTGCATGGTACCTCCGGTACAAAGGGTCTTGTCAAAGAAGAAAAAGTAGACCATTGAATATCCAAACATTCCGTCAGCTATTCACCCAGTTCCACATGGAGAAGGTCTACCTCTTCCTGATGCATTAACTTCGATATCTTTCGAGTCAGATGAGGAAAGTGGCGAGGAGAAAGCAGAGAAGAATGACAGCACTGGATTACAGAGTGACCCAAATTTTGATGAAGCACACTCCTCTAGGCCACATCTCATAACACAAGGGAAACTCCATGACCTTTTCAGGGATCTGCAACTAACCAAGAATAAGGCAGAGCTGCTAGGCTCTGAAAGGTGATTTAGTGGCCTGCAACAATATTAATGGTCTGATGGAAGCATTTGGCATCGAAACAAACTCAGACACTGGAGGATGTTCATTGATTCATCAAAAACGAGTCTGAAAGGTGTCTTGCTGCACAACGGCCAGAGCGAACCATCAGTTCCTGTGGGCTATGCACCACATATGAAAGGAACTTATGAGAATATAGAGCATATGTTGCAATGCATAAAATATGATGAACATCAAGGGAAGCCCTGTGGTGACTTAAAGGTTGTTGCTCTTGTGATAGGCTTGCAGGGCCGATACACAAAGTACTGCTGCATTCTGTGTGAATGGGACAGCGCGTCAAGAGGTTCCCACTATAACAAGAGAGACTGGCCACCTCGTCAATAATTGGAGCCTGGGATTAAAAATGTTCAACATCCACCTCTCACTGAACCAAACAAATTTTGCTGCCACCACTACACATAAAACTGGGGCTCATGAAAAACTTTGTAAAAGCTGTGGACAAATCTAGTGAGGGATCTAGGTATTTAACATCAAAATTCCCCTCACTGAGCGACGCTAAGATAAAAGAGGGAGTTTTCATTGGTCCTCAGATTCGAGAGCTTCTTAAAGATAGTGACTTTGAATCAGCAGTTCATGGGGAGGAGAAAGCTGCTTGGGAACCATTCAAGTTAGTGGCGAAGGGAGTTCTCGGAAACAGAAGAAAAGGAAACTATGAAGAATTGGTGGAAAACCTCATCAAGGCTTACGAGAACATAGGATGTAACAAGTCACTTATAATCCACTTTTTGGACTCACATTTAGACTTTTTTCCAGCGAACTGTGGGGTAATTAGTGACAAACATAGTGAAATGTTTCACCAAGATATTTCCACCACGGAAAAGCGGTACGAGGGTAAATGGGGCACAACAATGCTTCCAGACTATTGCTGGACATTGGCAAGAGATGATTCTTCAGCCCACTATGTGTCAAGAAAGCAAAAAGGCAGAGAGTGGATATGGATTAAAGTTTAAAACATAATGACGCATACTGTACGTTCTAATAAAATAATCCAATATTACATGCTGTGTATCTTTAAACCTATAGCCAATAAGCATTTTTCAAGGTGATATTTGGATTCAGTGCATGAAAATACATAAAAATTAACTAATCTCATTAAGAACCACACAACTTTTCAAAAATTGCTGACCAGTATAATCGAAGTTTGGAACCTTATTTTTCAGCTGCTATTAGATGTTTGCGATGATAGTTTCTACGTAACTCGAAACAGTTTGGCGAGATAGGCTTAAATTTCTCTATTGCACAATAATTTAGGCTTAAGGACAGCAGAACAATCATGCACTTCCTAGTAAATTCTCCTTCTGAAAAGGGCTTGCTATTTTTTGAAATTTTATGGGAAATAAGATAGCTAACTTTGGTTAGATGGTTATTGCTAACAAAAGGTGTTGGAAAAACATTGATACCCATTTGACTCGACAATTCTTCGCACTTTTTTCCCTTGGTTCATCAGAGGCTTGGCATGTCTGGTATCAAAGTGATGTTTCAAAATGTACTCTTTTAAAACTGCAAATCCCCGTTGACACAATGTACGTATTGATAAATCTTTAAATTCAGTAAAAAGATAATTCTGTTTCCAGTCTTCATTAAAAACACGATATTCATTTTGTATTTGTAGTCGCGTGCGACTCTATATATCACTATGTCGGTCGGTCTCGTTTGCTTTTTGGGGAGGGTGATAACATTGTAACTATTAGGCCGATTCTAACGAAATTTGAAACCCTTATGTTGTTTTACATTCTCTTTTGAATGATATAATTGCCAAGGTCTTCCCATGGCTAGCCGGGGAATTATTTGGCAATAAAATCATAACTACTCAGCCGATTCTGACAAAATTTGAAACCCTTATGGTGTTTTGCATTCCCTTTCGAATGATATAATTGACAAGGGTCTCTTAAAGTTAGTCCAGGAATTATTGAAAGTTTTGAAGGTCGTAAGGTCATAAATCAGAATAAGTGAAAGCACGCGACTTTGGTCAGCAGACCCTGTTATTTTCCTTCGTTTTTCACTCATTTATAGTTTATATTCGCCAATAAAATTTTATATGTCACTTTTGAATTACAAAATAACTTTAAGACCATTTCTAGCTCCGCCCATAATGGGCGGAGCTAGAAATGGAGTTATAAAATTTCCTTGAAATCGGTGGCCCTGTATACCTAACCAAAACAGTATCGAGATCGGGGTCCTAGAAGTCAAGTTCGGGTATTTGGAGTAGTAGATACTAGTTAATCACCAGCAGTTGGGTAAATGGAAGTATGATAGTTCATTCGAGAGACCAACAAACAGATTTGTTAATAATCGAAAGAGTGGTGAGAGATGGATCACTTATCCATAGGGATGAATGGTGATCCCACAGAAATCTGGCCAATAATTCAAATTACCAGCACAAAACCGTCAACCACTCTTTGTATTTCGTTAATCCACAGTCAGGCGTTCATACACAACATAGTGAATCGTATTGAAGAAGATAAGGCAAAAATAAACAACAGGCGAGGATGCAAACGCAAATTTCTTCCAGTTATTTCCCTCAAATGATTCAATGATTTATTAAGGAATAAATGTACATGTGAGATTTTACATATATATATATATATATATATATATATATATATATATATATATATATATATATATATATATATATATATATATATATATTACAAGAGAAAGAATAAATTGTACTATATTGCTATATAGTCTGCAATACAAGGTTTCTGCACCCCTTTCTTTCTGTCTTCAAAATTGTTTTGAAAGGCAGAAAATAAAAATATGGCGAAAGCCCTGCGGTGGTTGTTGTTATCACCCGCAGAACTTGTATTTGCTCTTTCTTTGTATATATATATATATATATATATATATATATATATATATATATATATATATATATATATATATATAATAAATAGATAACACTGGTCTGCGTCAAAAATGTACCTTAGGTTTTCTATAGTGTTTTTTAATAAAATTGACCTCCTAAATCCGAATCTGTCATCCGTTTTTCTCTATCACCTCCAGTTTTTGCGATACAGGGGGTGATAATAATTTTATAGTTTATACATCTCCTATATTACATCAAATTTCAATAGTTTTTGCACTGCTCTATTCGCAGTAAATTTTGTGTACATTTTAAGTAATTATGCAAATAGGTTTATATTTTGTAGGTTAAAAATTGCTTAGCATTATAATAATAATAATAATAATAGTGGTTGAGTTAAAAATGAACAGAAAATGTAAGAATAGCTCCGACAGATTTTGCTATGTTTGCGGCAAAGGGACTTTTCCCGAGCAGCAAAGTACAATCCCTCCTGTAATCAAATCTTTGTATCATGCATATTTTGGAGTAAGGCTAAGAGATCAAGATAAAAGTTTTGCACCACATATCTGCTGCAAGGGATGCTACATAAGTTTAAGACGCTGGAGTCAGGGCGAACAGAAGTCCCTCTCTTTTGGTGTTCCCATGGTGTGAAGAGATGGCAAGGACCACACTATGGACTGCTATTTTTGCATGACAAAACTTAAAGGTGTGCATTGTATCAAGTATTTAAGCTTTCTCTATTATACTGGCTCCTGAAAATGTCATTATTATGCAAAGACTTAGCATAAAATTAAAAATTAACATAGTTCACTTCAGCATGAACATATCCTTTACTAAACATTTATGTACTATCTGCAACTCCAAATCAATTCCTTTATGTAATATGCAATTATATTTTCCACAGGTATAAATAAGAAGAATAAACATAGTGTGGCATATCCGTATGTTCCTTCTGCCATCAAACCCCTGCCCCATGGCCCAGGAATTCCTATACCTTCTCCCCCTGAACATATAGAGGTACATGAAGAGATTAATATGGAAGTTGACCAAGATTATGACACATCTGAGTCTTATCAGGTTTCCACACATGATATGGTCGCAAGACCATTCACTCAAGTTCAGTTAAATGACCTGACCAGGGATCTGGGGGTTTCAAAGGCGAATACACAACTTCTTGGCTCTCGACTTCGTGAAAGTAATCTTCTCGCTTAAGAAACAACATTTAGGGGGGTACAGAAATAGAGAACAAGAGTTTCGAAGCTATTTTTTTACAGAATTCTTCCAGCTCTTTAGTATACTGCGCCAATATTAAAGGACTTGTTGAGGCCCTTGGAATTCCCTACAACCCATTAGAATGGAGACTGTTCATAGATTCCTCTAGTAGAAGTTTAAAAGCTGTGTTACTGAATATTGGTAACAAGATAGCTTCCGTTCCTATAGACCATTCAATCCAACTTACTGAAAGTTATGAAAATATGAAAAAATTGCTGGATGCAATAAATTACTCTAGCTATAAGTGGAGGATATGTGGTGACTTAAAGGTAAGATCATTTTACACTTGGCATTTCTAAGCTTTTTGATATTGACATTTTCATTTTTAATTGTTAATACTTGTATACACCTTTTGGTTAACTTACATTTTACAAGAATGCAAATCTGGAAATCATGAGGCATTTTTGAGTTATATTTTTTGTTGAAGTGTGTCCCTATAGATTAATGCATCCTATTGGGTTAATGGGGAACTTATCCTAATTGAGAAGGTATACAACACAACTCAATAAACTCAAAATAAGATGTACATATATCCAATTAGTTCCAATACGATGATTTAATGCATCGGCATACAGGATTTTTCCGTACATATTCATATTCTTATTGTTTTAAGAAATATTACTTTGAATTTGTTTTTAGAAATATTACACTGAATTTACATACCGTGCTAAATTTTTTTCAGGTAGTGTCTCTTACGCTTGGGACGCAAACAGGCTACACGAAGCATCCCTGTTTCCTATGTTTATGGGACAGTCGTGCAGATAGTATGCACTATGAGAAGAAGGTTTGGCCTCCACGAGAAGCATTTAGAATTAGATCAAACAATGTGATAGCTGAACCTTTAGTGCCTCCTCAAAAAATACTCCTTCCTCCACTGCATATAAAGCTTGGCATAATGCAAAATTATGTCAAAACCCTTAATAAAGTAGGCCAAGCTTTTAAATTTCTTCTTCAAAAATTTCCACAAATCAGTGACGCTAAGCTCCATGGGGGGATTTTTGATGGACTTCAAATCAGGAACTTGATCAGCAATTTGATGCATCAATGAAGGACATAGAAAAAGATGCCTGGAAAGCTTTCAAAGCTCTAGTTAACAATTTTCTAGGCAATAAAAGAAGCCTAGAAGAATATGTTGCCCTGGTCAATCAGCTCTTAACAAGTCTCAAACATTTGGGAGCTCGAATGTCTATAAAGATACACTTTTTACAGTCCCATCTGGATTATTTTCCCGACAACTGCGGGGATTACAGTAAAGAACAGGGGCAAAGATTCCACCAGGACATAAAAACAATGGAATCCAGGTACCAGTGTAAATGGAACGGAAACATGCTTGCTGACTACTGTTGGTGTTTGAAGCGTGATGCACCAGATGACAGGCACAAACGAAAATCGTCAAGAGCGTCTGTTCTTCGAAATTATAATTATTTTCTTTATTATGTTGCATTCTTTTATTTTTTGTTTATTAAAAGAATTATAGTTTACATACGTGTATTCCTGTTTATATGATATAACAGTAATAATGCATTATTAGATAGAGAAAGGTTTTTTTTTTTTTAAATTCAGAAGAAATGAGGTAATCCGAATGAAAATGGTGTATGCTGTACTGAGGAAATCTGACCTGATTGAACAAATATACATTCATTTTTGAGCTCAGGAGGTTGGATTCATTAAGAAACCACAAAGAAATCCTGGGGAACATAAAAAAAAAATTCAAACGCAGACCTGTGTAATAGTGGGGAAATGACCTGAAATTAAGCGAAGAAGGGAAAATTATAAGTTGAAGTATGAAATAAAGTTCCTGGAGAATGCGGAAATCAGATATTTACGTAATTTACATTATACTTGAACATAATAACAATGGATTTTAAGATTATTCATTTCTAATAATTAAATATGTATAAATATAATACAGGGATACTTATCAGTCTATTATTGTACATTTAACTATTTCTATTATTTCTATTAATTAATTATAATATATTACATTTATTATTCTATCACTTTACTTATATATAAATTCATTGTATAGTTAATATGGATAAGATTCGTTTTAACACAATTACGATTTTTTAATAACCAAAGACAAACGTTTTTAATTCTTAAAATGATGATCACCGATGTCATTTTCAACCTTCGGAACTTAATATTAACGTAGTTATTCATTTTTTGAAAATATATTTTTATTTTGCGGAATTTTAATCTTTCTGCGCCATTCCCTTCAAGTTTTGGCCTGACTAGTTAGCGAATAGCAGGCTTTGTTATATCAGCCGGCGATCTGCGCATGCGTCTTTTGGCGACTAACCAATAGCATTCTTTGTTATATTTTGGTATATTTCGGTGATTCGCGTATGTCCGTATTTTCAGTTTATATGGTATAATGGCGTGCTGTGGCTGTGCTAGGCCGCAATATGAACTAATACGAGAAGTTTTTGATGCCGATTGTCAGGCATTAGAAAAAGATAAGGGCTCACAGTGTAGTCCCGCGAGATATTACATGTCTTACATGCAGGGCTGGTTTAAGGAGCTGCGGGGCCCACATCACAAGGAACAGCGGGGCCCCCACCCGTATATGTACGAGTATATGTACGTATATATATTTATATATATATATATATATATATATATATATATATATATATATATATATATATATATATATATTCTTTTTTTTAATGTTTTTTTAGCATTATTATTATTATTTTAAACTTTATGTATACACACATGTATATACTTTTTTTTTGACATCTATAATTGTAAATTCTGCAATGAAGTCGATGAAAGACATAAAAAGTGGGCTTGCGCAAGCAGGTAAAATACAGAATCAAACTTCAAATAGACATATTTCAAAACTATTTAGTAGAAGGGAGCAGAAAATAATACAATTTAATTTCTAATATTTATTAAAAATTGCTACTATGTAGTCTTTTAACATGAACATAAATATTACAAAAATTGGCCATTCATGGCGCGGGAAATTTTTAAACATATAAAATTGGAAGGCTCAGATTGTCTGACTATTTGCAATTCACCGTTTGGATCGACTTCTCGTTGAATCACTCACGCTTGGTAAATCAATCACCGAAAGCATCTCCACCCTCTCCTTCGAAGATAATTTTAGCCGCCGAGGTTGGAAGTTTAAATACGAAGAAAGTTACGAAGAACTACATCTGTAAATCTGGACAAAAATCACACTCGTTAAAAGAAGATTTCAAAATAGAACAACATCTTAACCACACCTCATCCTCATTCCTATTTTTCATTTTAATTTCATATATTGTGTCCTACACTTTTTCTCTACCACACCCAAAATCCTCCCATTCGGGAGGTACTAAGAAAGAGAGAATTAATATTTTTCCTTAGGCGCTTCATACTCATCATGACTGCCTGACCCCCTCTCCACCCCCACCCCAAACATGGGCGCTATGCCTTGACTAGTGGACGCTGTCATTCTAACCTCGTCTCAACTATGCAGTGCACTTGCGATTGCATAATTGGGGGTACGGGAGGAGGAAGGTCTGAGGAATAGCCCGCTGCCAGATACCCATACCAGAGGATCCCCCGGATATTAGGCCGGGTGGCAACCTTCGCAGGGGACCTTAATCACTCCGCCTGTGAGGGGCCACCAGAATCGCTGAGGGACATACAACCATCTCAGCGTATGTCGGATGTAACCGCAGTTTTTAACTCCATCGAGGAGACGGCACCCCCAGTTAGCGCTGGTTGATTCCACGCTAACCAACCAAAAGTCCGTCACATTTCACCCCTCGAGAGGAGCCCATCCGGATTAACCATTTCATCCATCATCAACTCATTCTTAATAGCCAAACTAGTGAAGGCGGGGCCAAATGAAGGGGAGGCTCCAAATAACCACACCAATATAGATAACAATATGGAGTATAGAAGGCTCCCTTTGAGAGTCAAGCTCGGGTCACAAAAACCCGAAAGAGGTGTACTTATAAGAGCCTTATACACCGAATTGAAGATCGCCCTAACCAAACTAATAGAGGTCCCCAACGAATACGTGACCCTATGCCACAAACAGAATGATATAGAACGCCTGGTAGCACCCAACGAACTAAAGTCGCTAAAGGAAAGTGGACTGACCCCGAAATTACCACTGCAACTTCTGGCAAACCGCTCCTTCGTCCCACATAAAAGAAGAACTGAAGGAAGAAATTGAAAGAGAAAACCAGCAGCTGAAATTGACAGAAGTTATTAAATTCGGACACCACACGCACGTGTTCAAAATTATCTGCGCCACGGCGGGAATGGCGAACAAGGCTACTACCAACGAGATCTTAGCCTTTGGAAGGAGAATTCCTCCCGAAAATACGGAGATAGCAAAATTCATTAATGTACAAACTTGCTTCCAGTGCTACGCCATAGAAGAGCACGTAACTAAAAACTGCCTGAATAAGGACAAAAAAATATGCTCGGAATGCGGAGGTATTAATCACATCTTCAGAGAATGCACCGAAACCACAAAAAGGTGCGTGAACTGCCAGGGTCCACACAGGACTTTGGTAATAAACTGTCCAAAAAGAAAAGAAATCATTACAAGAAAGAGCAGGAATAAAAGAAAGAACAATAATCGAAACTAAACCAAACCTACGCCAGCGTAGCAAAAGCTACGGTAAAAGAAATAAAGGAGACCAAAGATCCAAAGATCCAAAGATTAACGTCAATGTGAACGAGGGAACGGGTTTAGACATTCTAGCCTGTATTATCTACGCACACGTCCAAAATATCGCACAACCGGGGACTTTCTCGGAAACGCTCAATCTTCTTCTTAAGAAAAACGGACTTAGAAAGATGTGGTTCCTCATGAAACCCCCCTCGGCACTAGTATACGGAGTAACGGCGGGCAAAACCCTTCAGTTAAAAGATATGCTGAACATAGGAGCAAAGATGGAAGAAAACGAGGAAACAATTGAAACCGACGAACCTAATGAAGAGAAAAAGAAACGGAAACTTCAGAGAATGAACAAAAAGAGGGAAAGAAGAGCCATAAGAAAACAAGAAAACACCCAATTAAAAACAACCAAACCGAATAGGACACACAAACCGACACGGAAAGCGAAACGGAAAGAGAGGAAGGCTGTCGTTACAAAGCAAGAAATTTTAAACTTAAGATCTTCATAAACGAGGCCTATCCCTTACCCAAAGGTACTAAATTGAATGATATAAATAAAGGTATCGAAAAAGGTGCCTGCGAATGGAATTACATGACAGACCATGATGAAAGGACTATACAAAAACTACTAGAACAAAACAAAATAAGGATCTTTCCCAACGACGTCAAAATTATCAAGAAGGATATATTCGAGAAAATAACAAACGGCAAGTGGAAAAAGCTTAAAGCAAAGAAATAATTAGAAACAAGATAATTTAGACAAAATGGAAAACGAGACAACGAAACTAAAAATACTACACCTGAATACTGACGGAAGGAGAACTAAAGCAATACAATACGGAAATATATATCGACAACAAGCAAAAACTATCACAAAGGCATGAATGCCTGGAAACAAGAGAACTGGGATATAACTGCATAAATTAAAGAAATTTAGAACAACCTAACATAAATATATACTTAGTCTCACCGGTGCTGAGTGTCATTTCACCATCAACAGCAGGAGACACCAATGGGCCTCACCAACTTTATTCCCAGCGACGATAACAGGTGTTTTCTGGTGCTGTGGCACAGATTCCAATTGAAAACCTTGGCAACAAACTGGTATGCTTTCCTTTGTCAGCAAGAAGAGGAACAAGAAAAGCAAGAAGGTTTGCCGAAGCGCAAGAAGAAGGCCCGCAGGAAAAGATCATGTTTTACGCGTGGTTGGGTGTTAAGAAGGAAGCAGTTTAGCCAGTGGAAGAACTTTCTGAAGCAGTTGATACTGAAAGACAAGACATCCTACCGCAATTTCTTGCGCATGGATGAGGACACATTTACAAAAATACTAGAGCGGATCCGTCCTCACATCGAGAAATAGTACACCTTCTGAAGGGAGCCCTTACAGCATGGCTTGAGGTGCTTGATCACCCTCAGGTACTTGGCGACCTGAAACAGCTACCATACTCTCGTGTTTGGATTTAGAGTACCTCACAACACTATCTCTGGTATTGAGTATGAGACGTGCCAGGCCATCATCGCCGAGTTCATGAATGAGGTGGTGGTCTGTCCTACGAGAAAAGATGGTTAGAATGAAGTGACCTATGGGTTCCCCGGCAGATGAAATTTCGAGCACACCGTAGGGGCCATTGACGGCAAGCACATAGTCATTCGTGCACCTGGCAATTCCGAATATCTCGCCATTCCTACTTGGTTCCGATAGTTTCATGTTTCACAAAATGTTCGGGCAACTTTCCGAATCATTTTTAAAAGTCAGAATATGGTTCCGACTCAATTCTCACCTTTCCGAATTTGTCTCCAATTCAAAATCGAATGCAAACCGAACCCCATTCGGTTTGCATTCGGACTTATATTCGATTATGTGTGACTGGGCCTTAAATAGATAGGGTGGTCGGGGAGTGTGCGCTCATAAGCAGGCAGGCAAGATAGTAATGGGAGCAGATAGGGGGCTTCTCCCACTAGTGGAGCGGGGTTTTATAATCTACAAACTTATTTTCCAGAGTACTTCCCCCCTTTTGGGGGAGGCAAGGCATGATAAAAATTTATCATGGACCCACAGGATTTCACTAAAAGGCTCCCACTTCGGCTAATTCAGAACGGATTAAAACGGAAGCCACAGGATGTCTCACAGAGCATTTTCAAGGATCTGCAAATCGCCCTGATCAAATGCATTGAAACACTAAATGGATTTGTTGTCATTTGTGCAGAAAACAATGACGTTGAACTATTACTTTCATCGGCAGGAACCATCACTTTAAGAAAAATTGACTCAGAGCCTAAAGTACCTCCCCAGATCATTGCCAACCGGATCATTGTATGTCGGAAGGTAGAATCATGGGTGGGGAAACCCTTACCAGATGAACTAAAACAGGAACTTATGGAACAACAACCCTGGCTGAAGATACAATATATCATTAAATTTAAGGAACACACACACGTGTTCAAAATCGTGTGTGAGTCAACCGAGATTGCCACTAAAGCACTTGAAAAGGGACTTCTCGCATACAGTATGAGAATCCCTACCTGTAACATCCAAAGGGACCAGTATCATAATATAAAAATTTGTTTTAGATGCTAAAAAATGGAAGACCATATTACAGCAAACTGCCCAGGTAAGGAAGAAATATGCTGGGAATGCAGTGGCCCCTACTCATGGAGGAGCTGCCCAAATTACACTACAAAATGTGTTAATTGCGGAGGAAGCCACAGAACAATGGCAATGACATGCCCGAAGCGAAAATATATAATAAAGAGAAAAGAAACGGAGACATCAAAGAAAAGAAGCAACAAGAAACTCCTGACACGTGGCAGCAGCAGCGAAAAATAAAAATAATGTACAAATTACTCAACTGTCAATTGACGGAACGTTGAACGTAAAGATACTGACGTGTATTCTTCACTCACATGTCATGAATAGTGAACAACCAGGGACATATACCAATACGTTGAACTCCATGTTCAAGGAAAACGGGCTGGGACCAATGAAATTCTCGCAATATATTGACTCATCGGCCATATTTAACATTAAAATTTCAGAAGACACAAAAAAGACACTCATCAAAGAGGCAAAAAGAAATGAAAGCGAATCAGAACAAGAGGAAGACACAGAAAGCGAGGAAACAGAATCTTAAAGTGTCACTGGCGAGACGAATAAGAATAACGTTAAAAAAGAGGAACACGCAAAAGCATCAAACAAAAAAGGAATTTGAACAAGGGAACCTCGCTGCGTGACAGGACACCGGATGTAAGAGCCGCAAAATGTGAAAAAGAGAAAAGCCCGATGTCGGTACGGACAGAAAGGAAAAGCAGAACCGCCAAAATAAGATAAAAATAAATAATCGTCAAAGCTCCACTCTCCCATAAAAGAAAAACCGCATGAGAACAAACAAATAAGATGGATAATAGAAAATTAAGAATTCTACAGACAAATACGAATGAATGGAAGAATAAAGAAAACACATACGTAAATATATTTAGAGAAATAGATCCCAACATAATTCTAATTTCAGATGACGGGATTAACCTTGAGACTCACGAACTAAAAATATGGAACTAAGACGTAATAGCGAGTAACCACAGGAACAGAAATCAAACGGGAAAGGACCTACAAGCACAAATAGACAGATAGATAGTAAGAAGACTTGGACCAGAATATCCAACACTAATTAAAAACAGAACTGCGACCACTCCAGGCATCTGCCTTGCAACCTATAATATTCCATTTAACTACCATATAGAACCTGTAGACATTATATGCAGCGATCATTCAGCGACGCTACTAATCATAAATCAACAGCCTATACAAATACCCGCTAAACAATGGAAAGAGTACCATAAAGTAGATTGGGAAAAAGACAAACAATAATTGAACGACTACACACTGAACAGATTAAATGAAGCCACTTTAGAAGAAATCGACGACGAACTTGAAAAAAATAAGGACACGAATACAGACAGCCGGCGAAAACGCGATATCCAGAAGCACATACAAAACTATCAAATATTTTATATGGACAGACGAAATGAAGAGTAAGAATGCAGAAATAAAAACGATTAACGAGAACATTATAACAAATGAAACAACAATAGAAAAAAACCGTAATCTGAGAAAAAAAGGAGGAAACTACTAAGTGCAATATAGGATAAACCAAGAGAATACCTGGACACTGCCGTTCAAAATATTGACAACGATCTAATGCCCCGAGAATTTTGGACAAAGATGAGACGTATGGGAAGCACTAAGGGATAAAAGAAAACAAAGATCAAGGACAGAAACGGGAATTTAATCAAAGACAAGCACGAGATTGAAAAATTGTTCAGGAAACACTGGAAAGAAGTGTTTAACATCAGTGAAGAGGAAAACGAAAACTACGATATAGATTTTGAAAACTAAATGAACGGATAAAGAGGACTTTTCCATATCACTACGTAGAAGAGGAATTATATGCGAACGAAGAATTTAACACCGAAATCACAATCGAGGAATTAAAGAACGCCATCACCATATTTAAACAAAAAGCCCCTGGAAAATTGAGCCTCATTAGGGAAAATTATATAGGGGCACCGGATAATATACTCGAGGGGATAAGGAAAGTTTTTAATGGCTGTCTTAACACGGGATTTTCCCCGATGAGTTAAAAATTGCCAAAATGATATTCATACCGAATCCTGAGAAACCGCCTTCGGAGGTTGAAAACTTCAGACCAATATCACTTCTTGACTTCATCGGGAAGGTATTTGAAAAAATACTGAACCAAAGATTAAATGAATATCTAACAGAAAACAACCTATGGAACCACCAACAATTCTGCTTCAGAAAGAATAAGAACACGGAGATGGCCCTCAGCGTGATCACGGAGAAAATAAGTAAAGTGAAAGGAGAGAAAAGCATCATGGATATAATATGCCGGGACGTATCGAAGGCATTCGATAAAGTCTGGCAAAGAGGCATACAACATGAAATTCTAAATTTAGAAATGAATAACTACCTAGAAAGAATTTTATGTGACTACCTTATGGAAAGATATGCATACATAAACACGGGGAATTACCAAGGTGAAAGATTCAAGCTTATTGCAGGCCTCGCTCAAGGAGGGTGTTAAAGTCCTTCGCTATACTCTGTGTATACTTCGGATATTCCCCCATCCAAGATCCAAGAGCGAGGGCTGTGTGAACATACAATACGCGGAAGATTTCACTCAATTAATTCCCTGTGCTTATCTGAACTTACAGATTCAAACTAGAATAACGGTCGCAGAAATTAAAACTTAAACGATTACGAAAGAAAATGAAAAATTAAAACCAAGAAGCTTAAATTTAGAATTATACCGATGTATCGCAAAAAGCTATCCGACGTTTATGTAGATGGAGAGCGATACAGGTATAACGGGGAAGGCAAGATTTTAAGACTAACTATTACAAAAAACGGTTACAAGAAACACGTAACCGAAAGAATAAACAAAGTACAAGGCATCCTAACTCTACTTTACAAATTGAAGAACCTAAATATGAAAAATAAGAGAAAGATTTATCAAGCAATGATCGACTCAACTTTGATATATCCAACAATTGCCACGTATACGGTTTCAAGAAACAACCTAATAAGAAATTGACGTATACAAAATAAGGCAGTATATATCATCACGAACATATGACGATTATAGAGGAAAAACAAAGAGACTTACACAACGAAGCGAAAAATAAAACATTAAACAAAATAATTGAAAAACGAGCCCAAAAAATCATTTAAAAAAAACACAAGAAAAATAGGAGAGGAATTAAATAATCAAATAGCACGAGGAGTAGGATGGAGACAACATATGCTGTTTCCTAGTGCTAAAAACAAAGCGGACCAAAGGGAAGAGGAGGAGATTTACGTGTTACCCAAATACAAACACCCGATTATGACCAAAATATTCACGAATAATGACAAAACTCACCCCTGATTGGACTTAATACCAAAAAGGGAACATAAAATTAACAACCAAAGGGAACAAATTACAGAACAACTCGAAATACAACATTCAATAAAGAAGAGAGAAACAAACATATAACTAACTAAGAAACATGAATTCACACAACAGATACGAGAATAAAGCAACATAACTCACAGAAACTCGAGTTGAAAACATAGCAGGAAAATAAAGCAATGCTAACAACGGTTTGAACGCCTATCTCATACACACAAAAAATAAAAACAAAAAAAAACGCCACAGAAATAATCAAACAAGCATACTTTCACTCTTATTTATTTCGAACTTAACTCTAAAAATTAGATTTTAGTACAGAGATTAGCGTGACCTCCACGCAAACTTGCACCTCTCTGCAAACCTCCAACTTCCTTCCGCTTCAATCATCTTCCTCTTTATCGTTATCCAAAGTTGGGCAAAACATTAACACTAGGGACAAATACAGCAAATAGTAACAATTAAAATGATAGGAAACATAAAACACCTTGGTCCGGGTCCCACGTTAAGCAGATCCACATACCAACTAGGTCAATGTTCAAACCTTTGACTTTATTTCAGTCTGTCCTATACTTACTTTTTTCTTCTTCCCCTCTCCCTCTTCTCTTCTCCGGGGATCTCCTCCTTCGGTAGAGGGAGGAGTGCGCCGGGAAATCTAAGGGAACCGTGCCTCGCCTTACCTCCCCGACTAGGTCCCTCCTTCGAGAGGGACCGGTCGGTGGTTGAGGGATGGGGCACGAGGGTCTATAACTTTTTCTCACACTTTCCTACTTTATTTCATCTGACTATTTGTCGGTTCGATCTAGTTCTCTGGCAAAAGAGGCAGAGGAAAATAAAAGTTTGAAAACGTGCTTCTTTTAACGGCGGTCAACTCGGAGACGCCGAGATGTCGGGAGTATTGTTTCCGGTTGAAGTTGCACGTTAGTTGACGGTTTCTTCATTTGAATAATGACGGTTTCGACCATCCGCAAGCTTCTGCGGTTTTTGATTCTCAGGATGATGGAGGTGTCCTTATTCAGCTTTTCACGGGTTAGGGTAGTGCCATGAGAGTGGGCGTGTTTTTTAATCGCGCCATCTTGAAGGTGAGCTGTCAGTCGCCTTCACAGGGTTGTGGAGGTTACGCCGTTGTACTTTGAATTGCGATGTTCGCAGTCAATATATATATAATTTCACGATGAAGGTAAGTACACATAGGAGGCTGAGGTACATGTGATTTATTTAAGGAACAACGTTCGGGCGTATCACCCATCTTCAGGTTCTAAAACATAAAATAATATAATACAGTTGAAGAATATTAAAAATATTAATATTAGATTAAGTCTGGTTCTGTATCTTTTAAATCATTTTGAAAATGTTTTTTTTTATCTGAGATTCGCTTTTGCTAGAAATATATACTTTTCCTATTATGGACTTTCAGTCGATTATAGAAAAAGTATGTATTTCCGGCAAAAATGAGTGTCAGATCTGAAAAGTATACATAAGACTGTATAAGAAAAACACATTTTTAAATTCATTTGAAAGTATGTGTTAAAATGAATCTTTACCATTGATATTTGTAACTTAGTTGTTTGTATTTAGGCACCTTATTGTTATATTGTTTATAATCGAATTATTAATTAAATATTTAACGTTGAGTCAATTTTGGTACTTTAATCACTTATATTTCTATTATTTACCTTATACTTATTCATCTTTGTTAATTTATTTTGTATTTTGACACTTTAATCACTAAAATTATTATTTATAGTTAAGGAATTATTTATGTGTTTATTCACTTCCAATACTTATTCACCTTTGTTACTTTATTTTGTCACTTTAATCAATTATATTTCTATTTATAATTATTTGATTATTTATGTATTTATTCACTTTCTTTTGAGTTTAGTTACTTTTACTAATTTGCTTTCACTACTTTTATTATTCCACTTTTTGCCTTCACTTCGGAATCTGCGAAGTTTTTTTGACCACTTTAATTAACTTATACGTCTGCATATTAACCCCGTGGACACTTGCTGGTGGGATGCAGTCGTAAACGACTCCTTCCTCTATTAGTCCTTCGATTGTTTTTTGCGGCGTACGGTCCCTCGAAGGTCCACTTGTACGTGCCCTGCTGAATACCTCGGAGTACGGTCCCTCGATGGTCCACTTGTACGTGCCCTGCTGAATACCTCGGAGTACGGTCCCTCGATGGTCCACTTGTACGTGCCCTGCTGAATACCTCGGAGTACGGTCCCTCGATGGTCCACTTGTACGTGCCCTGCTGAATACCTCGGAGTACGGTCCCTCGATGGTCCACTTGTACTTGTCCTGCTGAATACCTCGGAGTACGGTCCCTCGAAGGTCCACTTGTACTTGCCCTGCTGAATACCTCGGAATACTGTCCCTCGAAGGTCCACTTGTATTTGTCCTGCTGAATACCTCGGAGTAACTGCTCCCAGTCTTCTTTCCAGGGTTGCCACAAGCAAATTTTAAAAAGAACCAAAATTAAGAGTTAAAAGGTACCAGGAAGAACTAAATGTATATTTTACGAGGGATAATACAAGAATTCTCAAGAATCTGTCTTAAATTAGTGCAATAGAATAATTTATGTTTTAAATAACGAGATCCTCATCATACTTAACAATAATTAAATGAATGCATGATAAAAATGGCTTGATTTGGTTCTTTTTGTAGTAATTTGGTACCTTTGCTGTTTTAGACACCCTTAAAAGAACCGAATCTGGTACTTTAGTACCAGTTGGGGCAACCCTGCTGAAGTTCTTTCTGGGGCTTGCACAGAGGGGAACAGAAGACCTTAAGTGCGACGCCATTCCCGTTGAAGAGGTAGCCTTTGTCCAGTACCTCTTTCTTTAGAGACCGGCGCACCTCCTTCTTACCCGTGCTAGTCCGTTTCTTGGGATTCCTTCTCTTGGATTACTGTTTTCTTCTCTTGGACGTAGTTATCTTCAGTTACTTCTAATTCTTTTTTTCTTTATACGTTTATTCTTTGTTTCATTTGGGGTACCTGTATAGGTATCGTTGATTTTAATTCCTTGTCTTTTTTTCTTTTATAGCTCCTGTCGTTTGATTCTTTCAGGCATTCATTGCCTTTGTCTTTATCTTTATTACCTGGTTTATTTGTTATTTTCCTTTATTGTTGTTACTTTTACAGTTTCTGCTTGTTTGCTCATGTATAGATTGGTCTTTCATCTCGCTGCCGGTGAAGCCTACTGCTAGGGAATGCTTTTCCTTCATAGTTTTCGTTCTCGGTATTGAGTCTCTGCTTGTCTCGGAATTCTTGCGCGTTTTTCGAGAACTTTGTTGATTGGGGCGAAGTCAGCCGAGTTTAATATTTCACTAATTCGTTTTCTTTCTCTTCTCTTTGTATTAGCTATAATATATGCTGCCTTGTTTCGCACTATTTTTTTATTCGATTTCGTTAATATATGCGCTGGGATTGGTGAGTATGTCAATGCCCATTCGATAAATGCTTTGTAGATTGTCGATTTCCTTTTCTGATCGGTTTCTTTTAAATGATATAGTAATCTTATCCCCGTCTTGGCTTTAGTTATTCTTTCTTTTACGAGTGCATGGTACCCCTTTTCTCCCACGTGTAAGCCCAGTACTTTTCCTTCTTTGGCGTATTCATAGTTTGTGCCGTCGATGTTTATCTGATCTTTCTTCGAAGAGGTTTATTGGAATGATTTTGAGCTTATTTGGATTGGTTTTTATTTTCCACTTCTTGGCGAATTCGTTGATCTTTTGTATCTCTCGTTCCGTTGTCCTAGCTTGCCATCTGGGGTAGGGGCTCTTGTGGAGATCACCTGGCTGATATCATCCGCATACTGTATGTTCATACAACCTGGTGTTATTGGTGGTGGAAGGTCAGCTGTATATATTGAGTATAGGGTGGGACTCAGACATCCCTCCTGTGAGACCCCTGTCTGTAGTTGGAATACGAGCCCTTCAATGTCTCCAATGCTGATGTAGGCCTTTCTGTAAGTTATATAATCAGCCAGGATTCTCTCCATCCGGATGCCGAGATCCAGTTGTAGGAGTTTATGTTTTAGTCCTTCAACCCATACATTGTCAGAGGCCTTCTCGACATCACGGAGTACCGAGTCCACATACCCTCTCTCAGATTGGGCTTGCACGATTTTTCCGGTAATTATTGCGAGAGCCATTGTCGAGTCTCGTTCTTTTCTGAACCCGTATTGATGGTTGTTTAGTTTGCCTGCTTCTTCTAGGTGTTCGGTCAGCCTTTTGTTTGGTATTTGTCAAAAGTCTTTCCCAAAAAGTTCAGTAGCAATATTGGTCTGTAACTTGAGACCAGGTTCGACGATTTTCCTTGAAAATTTTCGGGAAAGCTCCTATGTTCTGATATGCATTGAAGATATCTGTGATACTTTTGATTATGTTTTCGGGAGCTTTTTCATAATTGCATTTTGTTAGTCACTTCTTTCCTGTTTTTTTTGTGTGAAGGATCTGATAGCGTTTTTTACTTCGTTCAACGTGATCGGCTTTCCTAATCATGCTTGTTCATATGTGCGCTTGTCGACTCTATTCTCCGATGTTAATCTTTCTGTTTATTCTTATACTTTCGTTTACTGTTATTTCTTTTTCCCTATCGTATCCTTGATTGTCCCTTTCTTCTATAGTGTATATCTTGCTCCAATGTTCTCGGAATTTATCTTCTATTGCTGCTTCGTTTCTTAAAAACTTGTTTTCTTCGTCTGTTATTTTTATCGGCTTTCTTGGTGGCCGACCTTGTATTATTTTTAGTATTTTCCAAGCTTCGTTTGGATCTTTGGTGTTTTTTATCTTCTTAATGAATTGATTCTATTTTCCTTCATGTTGGTCTTTAATCAGGCAGATCATTTCTCTTTTCAGTCTCGTTAGCTCTTCGCTTTTTTGTCTGTTTGTTCCAGACTGACTAATTTCTGTGTATTGCTCTTTTATTTTTCTAGCTTTCCTTTTCATCTCTTCCGTCCATTTTGGATGCGGGAGAGTTTTATATCTGACCTTAGGTATACTTTCTTCATCATATCTCTTTATGTACTCGATTAGTGTTTCAGTTATGTTTTCCAATTCTTCGTAGCTTTTTCCATCTAGGTCTGGTTGGGTGTAGCCTTCTAGTATTTGTGTATATCTTTCCCAATTTGCCAGTCGGTAGGTTTTCGGGGTTTTATTGGGACCTGTATTGGATTCTGGTTGATGGTCACCAAAATTCCAATAAGGTCGCTACAAGGTATGGGAACAGGTTCCATATACACATTGTATGGAAAGTTATTGTCTGTCAACACTATGTCCGCTTTGGATGAGCCTCTTGCAGTAATGTAGGTTGGGAATTCTGGTCCTACACTTTTTAGACTGTTTCTCTCCATTAAGAGCTCTATATTCTTTCCTGCGTTGCTTTTTGTCCTGTAGCCTGACTCGGATATTCTGGCGTTCAGGTCCCCCAGTAGCATCGTGGAATTGTTCTTATTGAATAGCTCCATTACTGAATGAACCGGAATGTACGAACGTCGAGGCGGTTGGTAGACCGACGCTTGCGTGATTGCAGAGTACTCCATTTCCAGTGTTACCACAACATAGGCCTCGTCCACCTCACGCTCTTGTGTGTATCCCAGGTTACGTTTTATTGCGATGGCTGTGCCAGTATAGCTTTCCCCGGTGAGATTCTTTTTTTATTATATGATAATTGTAGATTTTTATTGTTTCTTCATCTTTTATTCCAAGTTCCTAAATTGTGATCATGTCAAGGTCTAGTTTCCTAAAAATATCACCATATTATATGCTTTTGTTTTTCCAGCCGTCGGTGAAAATATGAAGAATCTTTAGATTTTTATCGTATAGTCCATATTTACTTATTTCTTCTTTTGTAACTACTTGCTTTTTATTTGGGGTTATTCCATTTTCCGTTTTGTATCCTTTCGAATGTGTCATGTTTTATTATTTTCCTATCATGGGAGTAAATTTTGATTCTGTTTTCTTCAATCAGTTGTTGTATTGCTTTTTCGTCGTGATCGGTGACATAGTTCCATTTATATGTTCCTCTTCCTATTCATTTTTAATGTCCTCCAGTTTTGTTCCTTTTGGCAAGGGGTCTGCTTCGTGTAGGAAGATCTTTAATTTGAAGTCTTTGGCTTCATAACGACATCCCTCTTCATTTTCTGTTCCTCATACTGATTCAGTTTCTGATTGTGTATCCGTTTCGGTGTGCACTTTTTGGGTTTGACTTTTCTTCTTTTTGAGGTTCCTATTTTTATTCTTTCCTTCTTGCACTTTTTTCAGATTTGTCAGCTTCTTTTTCTTCTTCATTATATTCGTCAGTATCTTGTTCTGCTTCTCCCTCAGCCAGTGTGACCCCCCACCTCTAGCATATCTTTACCTGCAGCGTTTTCCCGGCTGTAACGCCGTATATTAATGCCGAAGGAGGGTTGGGGAGGGGGCCACATTTTCCTGATTCCATTCTTGTCCAGAAGTTGGTTCAGCGTCTCGGCGAATGGTCCAGGTTGTGTTATGTTATGCATGTGGGCAAACATTATACAAGCCAGTATGTCGAGGCCGGTTCCTTCATTCACGCTGATGTTAATGTTTTGCTCTTGCGTTGCTTTTATTTCTTTTACTCTGGCTTTTGCTACATTGGCCTATGTTTGGTTTGCTCTCTTTTGTCTTTCTTCTTTTTCCACTTCTTCTTTCCTGTTTATTATGGCCATTCTACTCTTTGAAATGGTGTACATAGGTATTACTGGGTATACCATTGCTGACTGGATGATCGCTTGATTTTTTTTGTTCTTTTTTTTCTCCGGCTAAGGGACTTGAGCCTACATAGTAGTCTCATTCTCCCTCTTCGTTTTTCAACTCTTTCTTTAACATGTCTGGAGTATCCTGTCCTAGCGATTGTCAGTTCCAGTGTCTTGGCTTCGCTAGCATACTCATATCTCTGTCATTCAACGTGTATGTCTCTGAGTTTCCTCCTATAAATTATCACTATTTTTAACTTATTTCTGTTAGTGCTTATTTTCCATTTTCTTTCGTACACATTAATCCTCCTTATTTCTTCTGCTGTTAATCTTGCCTGTATTTCTGGGTTCCTATAGGGGCAGACGGCGATTTGTGTGACGTCATCTGCAAATTGCATGTTGAGGCATCCGTGTGTAAATGGTGGTGGGATGTCTGAGGAATATACTGAATATAGTGATGGGCTCAGGCACCCTCCCTGAGGCAAGCCAGCCTCCATCTTAAATATTTTCCCTCGGTAGTTCCCAATCTCTATGTATGCACGTCTATCCGTCACGTAATTGCGAATGAGTCTTTCCATTCTGTCATTCATACGTAGTTGTAGCGTTTTAAATTGCATTCCTCTAATCCAAACTCTGTCGAATGCTTTTGCAACGTCCCTGCAGACGATGTCAACGCTAGCCTTCTCTTTTTTTGCTTTAGCTATTTTTTCAGTAATGACCGTGAGTGCCATTTCCGTGCTCCTCTTTTTTATAAATCCAAATTGAAACTTATTTAGTAAATTGTTTTCTCCCAGGTGCTCACTTAGTCGTTTGTTTATAATCTTCTCAAACACCTTCCCGATGAAGTCGTATAGAGAGATTGGTCTATAGCTGTCTACTCTAGTTGGAGATTTCCCTTCTTTAGGGATAAAGATCAACTTGGTGACCTTTAATTCCTTCGGGAAGTAGCCGGTGTTTAGGATGGCATTAAAAACAAAAGTAATACCCTGTAGTATACTTTTGAGTATTTCTTCCTGATGCTTCTTAGTGAGTCCAGATCTTCCCGATGCCTTTTGTTTAAACTGCGAAATAGTATTCTTGACCTCTTCACTGTGTTTTTGCGTCGTTACCGTCAAGGGTGTCTCTTTCGACATCTACATTTGGATGAGGCTGAATTTTTTTTGCATCCTCGTTGAGCGCTGCAGTGATGTCTCGTTCAAAGTCTGTGTCGAATTCTTCATTATCTTCTTCGCTTATGCAAAAGGTCCTCTTCCAGTGGTCCTTGAATAATGTTCCTACCGTGTCCTCGTATTCTGTTATTTCCTTGGTTATCTTTGATTACCAGTTTCCTTGCTCCTGCTTTGCCTTTCATTTGTTTTACCTTTTTCCAAAATTCCTTCACTGGTGCATCATTGTCGATTTTCTGGATTGTTTCATTTCAGTGTTCTTTTTGTTTTTCTATAATTTCTATATTTAGTTCCCTTTTAGGCCTTCTCAACTCGGCGTGTAGCTCCCTCGTTGGCCCAGTCCTTCTTATTTCATCTGAGATTTCTTTCAGCCGTCTGTGTTTCTGTGCCATTCCGGGTGTCCATGTGAAAGTCTTGATAGTCTCGTAGCGTTTTTTGGGGACAGCCTTATCGTCTGCTGCCTGCATAAATTTCCTTATTTCTTCTAGTTCAGTATCTATCTCTTCCGAAGTTGCGTCTTCTAGTGGATTAGGTTCGAATGAGTTTAGTTCTCTTTTGTATCTCTCCCAGTCTGCTCTTTGGAAGGCTTTTCTTACTTTACCTGGGATTTGAATTGGTCTTTGGTTAATTATATGAAGCCTCTGGCTTCATATAATAGTTGTATGATAGATAATTATTGCTTCAGCAGATATCCGGCTTAGTGGCAGAGGTTCTTGTCACAAAGGCATGGTATTCTGGGCCCAGTTGTTGGCAGGTGCCTCTTGCGAATAGCGCCTCCAGGTGTTTTCCTATGCCGTTTTTGTTTCTGTAGCTGCTCTCTCGGAAGTGAGCATTAAAGTCTCCCATTTGTAGTACCAGGTTCATGTCATTAAAGATGTTAATGAAGTTATTAATTTGAAAATGGTCTCTCCTAGGCGGTTGATATGCCGTTGCTATTACGATGCTCGATAGTTCCAATTTCACTTCTCTTGCGATGTCTGATTCGTCCAGTTCATCGCAAGTTCTGTATTCGATGCCTTTTTTGATCGCTATTGCAGCTCGATCGTGTGCTTGTCCTGTGGGGTTTACGGATATTACATAGTAATTCCATATTTTTATTTCATCGTTTGCTAAGTTTACTCCGTGTGCAAAAATTAAGATGATATCCGGGTCTAATCTTTTAAAAATGTTTCCGAACATTTGTCTTTTGTTCCTCCATCCGTCGACGTTAATCTGTAGTATATTTAGGTTTTCCTTGGCCATTGTAATTGGGTAGTTATAATAGCGTCGCCGGTCCATTTGATCGTTTTAGGTCGTCCTTAGAAATAAGTGGCGCTTACTTCCGTTTCTTTACTTGCTTTCTGTTTCCATTGGCAAGGGTAGTCTTTCTCGTGTTATTGGGAGTAGGGCTGAGTGAAACCTTCTGCACGGTCTGGCTTGGGCTCCTCCCAGATTTAGATTTTTTCCTACGTTGAGTTTTTCTTGTTACCTTCTTGGGTTGTTCTTCGGCTGAATCCGAACTTCCTTCCTCGCTGCTGCTTCCCTCGTCGGTTCCGATGAGCTTTCTTCTTCTTGGGCGTTCTCGTCAGCGTCCTTCCCTGCCGCCTGCATAGTTAGAATCGCTGCTGACTTAACGTCATGTGAGACAATAATTCGTTCCTGACCGTTAGCCTTCAGGAGTCCGTTTAGGGTCTTTTCATACGTTCCAGGTTGTAAGGCATTTTTAACGTGAACGTGAATCACGCATGTATAAATCTTCCCAAACATGCTTCCCAAAATGTTGGGTAATGTTGCTGTATTGTTTCCATAGGATTTCGCTTCTGCTGCATAGGAAGTATTGCCTCTCGTGGTTTTCTTTTCCTGCTGTTTCTTCTCCTTCTTTTTCGGGCATTGCATTGCCATCACCCGGTGATTACCTCCACAGTTAGCACATTTTTTTTCATCTGTGAATTGCAGCCCCTGAAATCGTGTCCCTCTGTAGCGCACTCAGAGCAAATGATTCTACCTTTATGGGGGCAGTTGTCCGAGGTATATTCTTCGTAGGCGTAACAATTAAAGCACATTTGGATGTTCACAAATGTGTCTCTTTGGACACTAGCAGATGGAATCATCCTGCTGAAGGCAATCAATCCCTTTTTAGCGGTCTATCAGCTGTCCAAGCGGCGAATTTCTTCGGAAGAGGTTAATTGATTTCTGCAACTTAATTGCCATTTAATTTTATTTTAATGTTAGTATACTGCATAGCTGGGCGTCATCACGATAAATTATCGCAATAACGATATGGGGTTATTGGTTATCCAATATTTTTTTCCTGCATTATCGATCCATCATTCGCCGATACTTTTGGTTCCAAACTAGCGATAATCAATAATTTCAGTTTTTGGCTCCAGTTTAGCACAGGGGCGAGCCGCGCGTGCCTTGGAGGCAGAAATAGGTAGGTCCGAGCTGGGAGGAGGATCTTCAAAACCCATGAGGAGATGAAGGAGAGCCTCACCAGGTAAGAAACTAAGAAACAGTATTCAAATATTCTTACTATTGTATTATAAAATAACGCTATATATAGTCAATAATCAATATTGTATTATAATTTTGGACTTATCGATTATCACTTTATCGGGCGATAAATTTATCGCCAGTTATCGATTATCGGTTATCGATTTATCGGTTATCGTGATACATTTTTTCGTTATCGCGCCCACCTATGGTATATCGTTCATTTTTATTAAAATGAAGATCATGTATGTTTATTTTTCTTTCCTTTATATGATATTTAGGGGTAACTATTATTGACATGTTAAAATTCAGTTGCCTATTTTTACCAAGATCCAAGACAACAAATGATTTACGAAACCAATAAACATTAAATGCAGATTATCAAGCATATCTCTGATAAGAGTAAACTATCGTGTGACCTACATTTCATCGTAAAGATATCTTTTCCACAGTGAGGAGAAGACTCCTTGTTATATGTTCCCCTTTCCACATTTATATTTATTCATGTGTATTCATGTTACTAATATTTTGTTTTGTTTCTTTTCTAGATGTATTATAAATATAGTTGATTAAACCCTATAAAAAGGGCCAGTTTGAATATACCTTCTCAGTTCTATCATTACTTTATTAGCTTGTAAGGTAGCTATGCTCATCACTACTTATAACTATTATTACAATTTAATCAACTATTATGGATAAAGTCATGCGACTTGAGAAGTCTTCGGATCCACATGCTGATAAATTATGGAAGTTTTGGTATAGAAATTTCTGTTACTTCCTTTCTACAATATCTGATCATTCTCCAGACAAGTTAGAAGTACTCTACTTGTACATTGGTCCTCATGTCGCGGATGTAATAGAGGGCTGTGCTGATTATTCTTAGGCTATCGAATTGTTGCAAGCTACCTATATTAAGGCTCCCAGTGAAATTCACGCCAGACATTTGCTTTCTACTCGAATTTAACTTCCAGAAGAATCGATTGATCAGTACCTTCAAGCTCTCAATTATCTTGTGTGGATTGGAACTTTCAGGATGTTACTGCTGCGGTCTACCGTGATGTGAGTATCGGGGATTTCTTCATACGAGGGTTGAAATCTTCGAACATTCGTGCACGACTCCTTGAGAATCAAAAGCGTACATTAACCGATGCTACTCAACAAGTTTGAGCATTAGAGCAAGCATTGCTGATATCTGAATCATACTTAATTACACCAGGTTATGTGCCTGATAGTGTGACGGCTGTTCCTGGTACATCTATGACCTCTAGTAATGAAGAAGAATGTGAAGAAGTTAGCCGTCCACTTACTGCAGCTGTTTAAAAAAATATTTCTAAAATGAAGCAAACATGGTACAATTCTGATGGTCGTCGCCATCCTGAGGATAACCGAACACTTTGTCCAGCTCGCGATGTAATTTGTCGTAATTTGTCATAAATGTGGAAAGTTTGGGATTTTGCAAAAGTTTGTAAGTCAAAATCCAAACGTCCTGTTTCACTATCTTTTGCCATGCTTGCTTCCACCTGCACTACCAGCGGCTTGCTGTTGCCTACTGTTCCTGTTCAATTGAACGGAAATCCTCAGTTACTTCAAAGTCTAATTGACAGTGAAAGTCCATAGAATTTTATAAATGAGGCTGTAGTACAAGCTATGCATCTCCCACTTCATGAACGATCGTCTGTTGTTTCGATGGCATCTTCTTGTTTCTCAGTAAATCTCAAAGGTTACTGTATTGTTAACGTTTCGATGAATGGTCGCACTTATGAGAATGTCGAAGCTAATGTACTTCCAAACGCTTGTAGTGATATTATTCTTGGCTTACCATTTTTAAGAGTGCATAAAAGCATTAGCTTAAATTATAGGGGTACGGAACCATCCTTAACTGTGTGTGGACTGACTAAACTAAAAATTTTCCCAGTTAAACTGTTTAGAAACTTATTCTCAGATTGAAATCTCATTGCTAACAAGTCTCGTTATTACAACTCCGAAGATGCTGGTTTCATTGAAAATGAGGTTAAACGTCTACTTCGTGAGGGGATTATTGAACATAGTAATTCTCCTTGGCGTGCACAAGTGGTAGTAACATCAAACGCAATAAGTACACCCCTTTGGACGCTTACCCGCTACCCAAGATTGAAGATATAGTAGCAAATATTGCTAAGAATCCCTATTTCAGCGTTATTAATCTATCCAATGCGTATCATCAGATAGAAATATGCTCAGAGGACCGACCTTACACTGCTTTTCAGGCGGGTCACAGTCTTTATCAATTTAGGCGCATACCTATGGATGTTACGAATGGGGTTTCCGCCTTTCAACGCTTTATGAATAAGTTTATAACCGATAACAAACTATTTAATACTTATGCCTATATCGACGATATAACAGTCTGAGGATAAACAAAATAAAAACATGACAGCGATCTAAAGTGTTTCATGGAAGCTGCTTCTAAATACAATCTCTCCCTGAATTCAGAGAAATCTAACTTTTATCTAACCTGCATCAATATTCTCGGTCACCAAATTTCTGACGGCAATTTGAAACCCGATGCTGAACGAATGAGACCTTTATTAGAATTACCCGTACCATCTAGTAAAGAATCCTTGCAGCGTTGGTTGGGGTTATTTGCATACTACGCTAAGTGGGTTCGCAACTATTCATAGAAAGTAGGGCCTTTTGTAGATAGTTGCAAATTTCCTTTACCTCTTCAGGCTAGTCAAGCATTTGAAACTTTAAATAAAGAATGACATTGCCAAATCTTCAGTGAAAGTTATTGATGAAGACGCCCCCTTTTCCATAGAAACGGATGCATCAGATAATGCAATCGGTGCCGCCTTATCTCAGTGCGAACGAGCAGTGGCTTTCTTCTCACGTTCATTGAACCGATCCGAAAAGAGACACCACATCGTTGAAAAAGAAGCGTATGCGCTGGTAGAGAGCATACGTAAATGGAAACCTTTTTTGGCTGGTAGACATTTTGACGTAACAACTGATCAAAGAGTTGTGTCATTCATGTTTGATGTCAATGTAAAAGGTAAAATCAAGAACGATAAGATCATGCGCTGGCGTATGGAATTACTTCCATTTAACTTCCATATTCATCATCGGTTGGGTCACAAAAATGTTGTTGCTGGTACACTATCACGGTCGTATTGTAACGCCACGTCGGATAGTACAAGTTTAAAATCGCTTCATGAGAGCCTCAATCATCCTGGAGTCCAGCGCATGCTACATTATGTTCGTGTTAAAAACCTTCCTTACTCCATCGATGAAATCCGTCCTATTATTGCTGATTGTCAGGTATGTGCTAAAATTAAACCGAGTTTCTTTAAACCAGAAAATACTCCTTTGGTACTGGCGACTGCGCCTTTCCAACGCCTTTCAACTGATTTTAAGGGGCTGCTTCCAGTTTCTTCGCACTCGTCACGTTATCTATTTACAGTCATTGATGGGTTTAGCTGATTTAAATTTGCATTTCCATGCCGAGATATGTCATCCAAAGTAGATATTGACTGTCGTAGGGATCTAGGTGAACAGGCAACCGAGGAGAGGAAGACTATGCTATGTGAGGGGCATTCAAGGATGTACACACAAAAATCAGGACCATGACACACAACTCATTCTCATTCAATGGAACCAACTGTTCAACTGCATACCGAAGGACATCCGGGAGTAAACTGGAGTGACTTCAGAAACATTCAAGAGGAACCTGGACAAGTGTATAGGTGGGTGCGATAACGAAAAAATGTATCACGATAACCAATAAATTGATAACGATAATCTTATCGGCGATAACTGACAATCGATAACTGGCGATAAATTTATCGCCCGATGAGGTGATAACCGATAAATCGATAAATCCAAAATTATAATACAATATTGATTATTGACTATATATAGCGTTATTTTATAATACAATAGTAAGAATATTTGAATACCGTTTCTTAGTTTCTTACCTTGTGAGGCTCTCCTTTGTCTCCTCATAGGTTTTAAGGATCCTCCTCCCAGCTCGTACCTACCTATTTCTGCCTCCAAGGCACGTGTGGCTCGCCCCTGTGCTAAACTGGAGCCAAAAATTGAAATTATCGATTATCGCTAGTTTGGAACCAAAATTAATTTGGCGATAACGATGAATCGATAACGCGGGGGAAAGAAAATATCGGATAACCGATAACCCGATATTGTTATCGCGATAACGCCCACCTATGGACAAGTGGCTAAGCAGCATACCTGATCAACCACCAACACCAGGTTATACAGTTCAGAATAACAACACCTTTCCTAAAGTAACCCACGAGAGGGATCAGGAACACCGAAGTGGAGGATCACCTCAGCTATGTCACTAAGAGGCAGAATCTACACAAGTAAGTAAAGATGGTTGAAAAGTTTCAGCGTTATGACATCGAATTCATGCCCAGTTTGAGGCAAATCCAACTGAATTTTGTTTATAAGAATCAAATGATATGATTGATTATTTTAAATATTTTTAGTCGCGTGCGACTCTATAAGTTACTATGTTGGTCTGTAAGTCTGTCGGTCAGATGGTAACCATTTTACTTTTCAATGAGCTTTTTGCCAATAACATCGTAACTATTTGGCCGATTCTAACGGAAGTTGAAACCCTTATATTTGTTTACATTCATTTTCGAATGATATATTACCAAGGTCCACCTAGGGTTAGTCCGGGAATTATTAAAAGAAAACTAACTTCGGGTCGGATTGCCCCACTTTTTAAAAGTTTTGAAGGTCGTAAGGTCATAAGTCAGAATAATTGAGAGCACGCGACTTAGGTCTGCTGACTTTGTTTCTGGTTGGTCATCATTTCAAGTATGTAAAGCCTGGATTTCCATTGAGAAAGGTACTGATTACGCTTGAAAGAATTTAGCGCCAGGCCCCTAGATCGATGGCTGGTCTGGGACAAGAAACTCTTGGTGAGAAAAGTGAAGGAATCAACTTCCATTTGCAGGAAACCGTCCACTCAAGAACGAAATTAACCCAAGACTTAGAAATCTAGAAATTTTGAAACAAAAACTTGCTGTACGTGGCTATAACCACTAGAACAAGAAGCCATTACTCCAAACTGCGCCTGGCTAGATTTTAAATAGTTGGTGACTTTTATATACAAACTTATGGATATTTTGAGTAGTTTGACCAGAAGGTTTTTTTAATCGCTGGATTACTATGAGGCGATTGTGAATCTTTTGGGGGCTAAACGCATTATTCTTCCCTTATATAAAGTGTATGTAAGGTCTCGTTTAGAGTCTATGGTGTAATTCTGGTACCCATGCAATCGAAAGGATATTATAATATTATTGGAACGCGTCCAACGTCGAGCGACGAAAAAAATTCCTGAACTTAAAAATAGATCGTACGAAGAAAGACTGAAGTACCTAAGTTGAGCTGCTTGAGTGGGAACCAGATACTTTTTGATTGCCTTAGTTTCCTATGGTCTTAAAACAATGAAACAATTTAAAAATAATGAAAAAAAGGAAACTTTTATAATCTAAAGACGTTTCAGTGAAAAAAGAGTAGAAAAATGTGAAAAATTCATGGTTGTAAAGGGTGTGTAATATCAAAATCTTTTCAAGCTTGAATTCCCTAGAACCTGTTCGTATCAGAGCGCTTAAAACTCAAACGTACGAATTGTTATCCTCTCAGGGAGAAATAACTAGTCAAATAAGGTAAATTTTCCCTTGGAAAGATTTCCATATTTATTGTTTGCTACCTGACGTTCTCTCCGCTTCGGAGAAGTCTGACTCTCTTCGAAGTTGTCCAGGAAGTCTTAACAAAAGGCTTCAGATAGAAACCGAGGCGCGACCACCGCCGGACTACCCCTCTTCCCTCTTCTCCATTTGTTCCGCGAAATCAGACGCTGCATCCTCGACTCTGGCGCAAAACCAGGCCTTTGGAGACACGGACATAAAGAGGGGGAGAGATGAAGCAAATAGTGAAGGAAAGCGAGCCATAAAAGAAAGGGGGGGACTAAAAAAGAGCGAGAAGTCTGAAGGTAGAAGAGCAAATCCACCCCGAAGCAAAACACATAAAAATAAAATAGAAATTGTGTCATCGAAGGATTGGAAAAAGTGGAAAATGCGGTTTAAAATGATAAGTCGACGCGATGTGAATTGCCAAAAGGCGAATAAAAGAAAAAATAAATAAAACAGTTACTAAGGCAAGTCCGCTTAATAAAGAAAATGTTTTTCGTTTTCTTTGAAATGATTTAGAATTTATAAAGGAATAAAGACAAGGCTTCAACCCGTTCTGAGACGCTCCCCTCACATTACACCCAGATGAAATGGAGAAGGTCCTTTATTGAAAAGGAAATTGATGTATCATACTAAAAAGCAGCTAAACAATAGGACATCCTGGGACAAATTGGAGCAAAGTGTGTGGGGTCGCAAAAGTAAGAAGAGAAGGCAGAATGATGTAAGGGAAAATTGTCGTAGCGTGACTTCTCTTTCATACCCCTTTAATAAAAAATAAGCGAGGAACTGGAGCAGATCCGGTAGCCATGACTACTGACATGGTGTAACCCACTCCCGCGTTGCTTGTACACATCTTGCATTTCTTCATTAAAGGTTTCCTATCTGATTTCACTCTTCCACGTTCGAGGAATCATTCTACTTCCCCGCAGATCACATTTTTAATTAGAAGCAGATTATCTCTCATATATTACGTTCTGCGATCCGCGACTACCAGCAAGAGTTGCTGCAGACGTCCAAAAAGATGGTAGCAAGAAGGAAACGGCATAGGATCACCTGGAAGAGAAGCAAATCAGCCGCAAAGTGAGAAAAAAAGGCATATCCATTGACTTAAATGGAGTGTTTTCTCTTTGTAGGGGAAACGAAACCCTTTTCCAGCTCTTTATTTTACCACGAGTCGATGAGCGCTGAAGAGTTTATTATTTTGCTCGAGGCGATGGTCCTATCCAACATGGTTCGATGGTGGTCCTGTGCCATCGCGACAAAAGGAAGAGGAGGCTGAACATCGCCTTGAGATTTGGAGATGGAATCTCGTGATTTCAGGCTGTAATTTGGATTTAACCTCGTCCGATTGGTTCGTAGATAATCTCCATGGCTTTCCTTATCACGAGGCAATCAAAATTTTGAGACCAGTTTCAAATAAAGATCTTCTAGAGCCTGAATTTTTAAAGTTATCAATATTTTTATTCAGCGCCTATTTAGCGACTACCTACTATGGCATAAGTCCCCGTAGTCATAAAAAACTAACAATCATAAACAAATAAAAAAACAAACAAAAACAATACAAGAGGCAAGATGAAACAGTGAACACACTTCGGCGTCGAGGTTAGCCACCCCACACCCCGGCGACCTACAACAAACAGTCAAATAAAGTGAAGGAGGCCAGCCTCTTCCAAAAAGTCGTATAGTCCTCAAGTCTGTGTACACGAACTAGTCCCGAGTACAAGGAAAAGAGCGATAGCGACCCCGCTAGTCCCGGTAGCGGGACAGGTAATGTGCGCGAAGATCACCCAAAACCGAGGCATTCAACAAGACTATACCGAACATTCTGAAGGACAACGCATTCGTCGCAGTAAAGTGTAAGAGAGCACTCCATCAAATAGTGGTGCGTCCCGCGAGTGTGCCAGAGCGGCTTGAAACCTTCGCAGCATTGGGGGTAGGTCAATGTAAACAGTCGTGGCGCAGTTTACCCGTAATCCCCACGTGTCCAGGAACCCAGCAGAAGATAATCTCATAATCCACCATGCTGGGAGCAACTGTAGCGTCACAGGTACCGCCAACAAGGGTTTATGGAGATTCCAATGCTTCGAAAGCACTAAAGGCGCTTTACGAGTCCCTAGAACTCACGATCTGGCCTCCGAACTGGAGACGATGCGTTATCTCCTGTAGCGAGTGATGTATTGTAACCACCAGGTCCATAAAACAGAAGTAGCCCTTGGTAGAGCCCCGCTGATTTCAAACAGAATGGATACGGTGTGAAAGCCGAGCATGGATACAACGTGACACGAAGAATTCGCCAAACAGGCCGAACACAATACTCCTGGAGCTTTGCAAGCTCTGGGAGCAGGAGTTGGCGACAAAAAGTCAAAGGATGACTTCCTGAGCTTAACCAGAAGCAACAACCACTCGAAAGCTACACTGAGTTCTCGACTTAGTTTTCTAGCCCTAAACTGTCGAGATCGACACGGGTGCAGTGAGGGCAATTGGCGACTGAGGGAGGCGCCGGGTCCGCCTGTACAAGAGTATAGTGCACTGCGTACTGGGTGATGCGAAAGACACCGGTCTCCAAACAGAGACCGGTGTAGTAGATTGAGCCCAATTGTTGGAATACAGGCTCGTTTGCGGCTGCATAAAATTCGCATCCGCCTTCAAGCTTAGAATAAACAAAGGATCGATTAAAAGGAAGGCGGTAGCCCCATCAAAGCTCAAAATGCTGAAGTCACGGAGCGAAGAATGTCCATGGCGCGGGTGCAAGAGACCCTAAGGCTGCGAATAACTAACCTTCCAGGTGAGGTGTCCTTCAAAACAAGACTAAGGAAGCAGTTCGAATCCACAACTAAGAAGCCGGGCCTGCTTAGGAGCAACTCCGGGTCGGGGTGGAGCTGTGGATGGCGGCAGAAATGAACCTTCCTAGTCTTGCCAAAAGAAAACCGAAATCTGTGTGCATCTGCATAGCGAGAAAGATTTCAATGCCTGTTGAAGTCGCCGCTCCACAATTGGCACCCTGAGCAGCACCAAAAGAGATCGAAAGGTCGTCTACGTAGATTATATCGACAACATCTTCCAGCAGCGCAGTGGTGGTACCGTTGATGCGCAGGGCAAAGTGTGTGATAATGAGGACACTTTCCTAGGTACCAACCTCTCCCTGCCACGTCGTTAAGGAGAGGGATCCCACCTATCCGTACCCGAAATCGACGATCTCGCAGAAATTCAGAATTAAAAATTTCGAGGCGTCCCCTAACTCCTATCGTGTGGAGGGTCTCCATGATACCTTATCGCTATTCCGTATCGTAGGCCTTCTTTATATATAAAAAGTACCTTTGCGTAGTGCTGTCTACGAAGGAAGGTTTCGCGGATAGCCTTTTCATTCGAAACAAAGCAACAGAAGTGGAGAGGATATTGTTGTTGAAGGGTTCTCCGACTCTAGAGGTAAAGTCCAGTCGGTAGCCTTCAATGACATTACTGCGTGCAATGACTGCTGGGGGAAGTAGCATCCCATCATGAGAAAGCGGAAGCGAAGGACTCCGCCACGGACGCGAGGACCGAGATTGAGCTCCCATTCTCCTAGAGAAAAGAAGGGTGTTATTTTTAAAATTTATTTTCGTCCCCTCTTCTCATATATATTTTAATAGAGCTTATTATGGTTTTCATAGTTCTTATAGCCAAATATGATAATTCAATTTATTCTCGAAAAACAACTGTTGTAGTATAGCTCGATTCCATTGAAGCGAATTGCCCTAGGTTATAAAGGTGTAGCGTGACGAGAAGTTCAAGCGGGCGGTTTAAAAGCTTCGCTTGAATGAGTTTCTGTTTATTCTTAAGATTGCACAGGGGATTCTCCGTTCACTAACAGTGGTGCGGCGACGCAGGGAGCTGTTCGTAACTAACCGAGGCTACTTTTCTTCTTTATTTTTTCTTTGTCCCACTTTCCTACATCCCTATATCTACAGTGGTACCCAGACCTGGGAGGTGGAACATTACCCCTTGGATAACGTTTCCAAGTGGCGTTCGTCGTCTTCATTACTTCAAAATGCGCTCCGTTTCTAACAGGGGGATGCGTAGTGTACCGAGAAGTGCAAGCAAGCGGTTTAAAAGCTTCGCTTAAATAATCTTTTCTGAGACTCAGGATGGTGCAGTTGATTCACCGCTCACTAACAGTTGTCCGGTGACCCAGGAAGCTGTTCCGAACTTCCCTACACCCTGCGTTCTACAAAGGTACATCGCGATATTTTGTTGATATGTGTGAATTACTTAGTATTTTACTAAATGGCGTGTAAGTAATAAAACGGGGTTTTTGTCGAAAATTAATATTTAACCAATATTTCTTGTTTTAGCTTAATTTTAGGACTATTGTGTATTCACTGTGGTTTTAAATAAGTAATAGGACTAAAACTAAAGAACTTACAGAAGCACAGAGACCACAAATCCAACTTGTCCATAACCAGGGGTTATCGCAAGTAGAAATTGCTAAAAAAAAGTCAAATCTTCAAGATATGCTGTCCGAATCATTATGAAACGATATCAAAGACAAAAGGCTTTGTATCAAGGAATTAAATTTGCAGTAAACGACTTAGAACACCTAAATATATAAGATCTATCATTCAGGTTTCACTATAGAATCGCAGAAGCATCTGAACTTGCTGGGGAGTTCAAAGAAGCTTCAAGTTCAAAAATATCAGCCAGATCAGTTTGAAGGCGAGGTAAAGATCAAGGGCTAAAATGATTCAAGACGATAATGAAGCCATGAATATCAAAGGTCAACAAAAAAAAATCGTCTTCAATGGGCCAAAGGTCACACAAATTGGGCATATGAACATTGGTTTAAAATTAGCTGGTCAGATGAAAAATATTATAAGGTATAAATGCAATAAACCACATTGAAAGAGAAAACGGCATACTTTTAAGTGTGATTAAAGCGGTGCTCTCTGCCTCAGTGTCCATGGTTCGAATCCCTTCCCTGCACGGATTTTTTCTAAAAAAGGTAATAAATATTACTGTAAGAAAAAATATTATTCCGTTTTCTTTTTCAATGTGTTTATTACATTCATTTTCATCATTCTCTCGCGCTACTTTGAGAGATATTATATACATTATGAGGTATGTAAAAAAGAAGATTGTATTGTTGTTTTACATGTAATTTATGTAATTCCCTTTTAAATATTTCATACCTCGGGGAAAAAACTATTTAAAATTTTCACTTTTTTTCTACACTTTTGCAGATTTTTAGCCCTTTTGAAAGAAACTTGGTGAGACGAAGAGTTGGAGAAGCACTTCACCCTGCTTATGTGGTACCAACTGTGAAGCATAGAAGTGGTTCTATCATGGTATGACACTACATCTCTTCATCAGAGCCAGGGGGATATTTTTATGCCAGAAAAGATCAAACTCCACAACTTATACCACCATGCTGCCCCAAGTTTTAGAACCATCTGTCCAGAAATTACACCTCACAACACCAAGAAATGAAGTTATATTTCAGCAGGGTATTGTCCCATGCCATACATCCATCCACAACAAGAATTGGTTTGGAGAAATTGGAAGCACCCCTAAGCAGTGGCTACCACTGAAACCAGACTTAAAACCACAGAACATTGGTGATATGTGGTTGGAAAAGCGATAAGAAGTACCCCCAAAAACTTTTGCTAGCCGAGTGGATACGGTGTTGGTCTCCCAACGTCGCGGTACCGGGTTCGATCCCGGCATGAGCGGACACAAACATCAGAGCACGGAGTGATCTGGCTACCGATTGGTGGACGCGTTGTGCGTATGCTTATCCCTGCACGGGGGGTGGGGGGATCTTACAGTCACACACATAGCCAATTACAATACAACATACGCAAACACACTCTCTGTTCCAAGGCCAAGAAATCCTGCCGATGGGTATCTAAATCCACATACCTTTGACACTCTCTGTTCCAAGGAATCGTACCAATGGGTATCTATATCCACATACCTTTGAAGCTCTGTGTTCCAAGGAATCCTACCGATGGGTATCTAAAACCATATATATATATATATATATATATATATATATATATATATATATATATATATATATATATTACAAAAAAGAGAGAATATGAATGAGCACGTGAGACTAGAAAGCGGGTTTCGAAGCTAGAATAAGGGACATTTGAAAAAATCTCAAACAAGGAGACAGTCCACTAAAGGCAATTGAACCTTGAGAAGTACGAAATAAGCTTAAGAAAAAAGTCCTGATATCCTAACTGGATTCGAACCCGAGTCCCCAAACACGGGTGGAGTGCTCTCCTGGAAATGGTTTATGAAATGGAAGATGTCTTCGGGAGATTTGATTTTTTTTCGAGCGGCTTCTAAAATAACTCACATATAATTTTGAGTTATGAATGGTTTTTCTCGGGGATTAATTTGTTTTCCAGGTCTGTTCTATAGAAATTTACGAAATAAAGTTCCGTTGATAAATCGGTCAGGTCAGGTATAGATTTGAGAGATACGATGACACACTCAAGAATTTCAAATTCTCCGAACTTATTCTACTCTTCACTAATCGTCTCAAAGAAAGCAGCGGAAGATCTATCAACCAAGAGTCAACTAGATTTATGACTTCGATTGGAATAACACGTCGGTTGTCATATCAGCCTACCGCGAGTGATCATCCTCTGTTACTCTGAGTAGCGTGGCACATCGATTGGCAGAGCAGCCTAACGCTAGCTATATTCCTATGTTGCTCTGGGTATCGTGGCACGTCGGTTGGGAGATCAGCTTATCGCAAGCTATCTTGCTCTGTTGCTCTGAAGAGCGTGGCACATCGGTTGGCAGATCAGCCTACCGATTGCTATCTTCCTCTGTTGCTCCGAGTAGCGTGGCACGTTTATTAGCAGATCTTCCTACCGCTAGCTGTCTTCCTCTTTTCCTCCGAGTAGCGTGGCACGTCGGTTGGCAGATCAGCCTAACGCTATCTATCTTCCTCTGTTGCTCTGACTTCCGTGGCAGGTCGTGTGCCAGATCAGCATACCACTAAATATCTTCATCTGTTGTCCTCGGTAGCGTAGCACGTCGGTTAGGAGATCAGCCTATCATTTGCTATCTTCATCTGTTGCCCTGAGTTGCGTGGTACGTCGGTTGGGAGGTCAGCCGACCACTATCTATATTCGTCTGTTGCTATGAGTAGCGTGCCACATCGTTGGAAGATGAGTCAACCACTAACTATATCCCTCTGTTCCTCTGAGTAGCTTGGCACTTCGGTTAGGAGATTAGCCTACCACTAGCTATATTCCTATGTTACTATGAATAGCGTGGCACGTCGGTTGGGAGATTAGTCTACAACTAGCCTTCCTCCTCCTTTGCTCTGAGTAGAATGGTACGTCGGATGGGAAATCAGCCTACCACTAGCTATCTTCCTCTGTTGCTCTGAGTAGCGCGACACGTCAGTTGGGAGATTAATCTATTATAGCAGATCTTCCTACCGCTAGCTGTCTTCCTCTTTTCCTCCGAGTAGAGGGCACTTCGGTGGGCAGATCAGCCTAACGCTATATATCTTCCTCAGTGGCTCTGACTTCCGTGGCAGGTCGTGTGCCAGATCAGCATACCACTAAATATCTTCATCTGTTGTCCTCAGTAGCGTGGCACGTCGGTTAGGAGATCAGCCTATCATTTGCTATCTTCATCTGTTGCCCTGAGTTGCGTGGTACGTCGGTTGGGAGGTCAGCCGACCACTATCTATATTCGTCTGTTGCTATGAGTAGCGTGCCGCATCGTTGGAAGATGAGTCAACCACTAACTATATCCCTCTGTTCCTCTGAGTAGCTTGGCACTTCGGTTAGGAGATTAGCCTACCACTAGCTATATTCCTATGTTACTATGAATAGCGTGGCACGTCGGTTGGGAGATAAGCCTACAACTAGCCTTCCTCCTCCTTTGCTCTGAGTAGAATGGTACGTCGGATGGGAAATCAGCCTACCACTAGCTTTCTTCCTCTGTTGCTCTGAGTAGCGCGGCACGTCAGTTGGGAGATTAATCTATTATAGCTATATTACTCTTTTGCTCTGATTAACGTGGCACTTCGGTTGGCAGATCAACCTATCACTAGTTATCCTCTTCCGTTGCTCTGAGTAAAAGAGTACGTTGGTTGGCAGATCAGCTTAGAGCTAGCTATCTTTCTCTGTTGCTCTGAATAGCGTGACACATCCGTTAAAAATCAGCTTACCTTTGGCTATCTTTCTCGGTTACACTGAATGTCGGGGCACGTCATGTGGAAGATTAGCCTACTACTAGCTATCCTTCTCCATTGCGCTAAAAACAGAGTACGAGGGTTAGCAGATCAGCCTAAAGCTAGCTATCGACCTCTATGTTGCTCTGAGAAGCATGACATTTCGGCTGGCAGATCAGCCTACAGTCGCTATTTTCGTCTGTTGCTTTGAGAGGCGTGGCACGTCGGTTGACAGATCAGCGTAACGCTAGCTATCTTTCTCGGTTGCTCTTAGTAGCGTGTCACGTCGTTGGCAGATCAGCCTAAAGCTAGCTATCTTCGTCTGTTGGTCTGAGTAGCGTGACACTTCGTTTGGCAGAGCGGTGTAACGCTAGATATCTTCCTCTGTTACTCGTAGTAGCCTGGCACGTCGGCTGGAACATCAGCATAACAGTAGCTCTCTTTCTCTATTGCTCTGAGTAGCGTGGCACGTTGGTTAGGAGATCAGCCTAACGCTAGCTATCTTCTTCTATTGCTCTGAGTATCGTCACACGTAGGTTGGCAATTTAGCCTAACACTAGATATCTTCCTATGTTGATCTGATTAGCGTGGCACGTCGGTTTGAAGAGCAGCCTAACTCTAGCTATCTTCCTGTGTTGCTCTGAGTAGCGTGGCACCTCGGGAGGGAGATCAGTCTACAACTAGCTATTTTCCTCTGTCGGTCTGAGTGGCGTGGCACGTCGGTTGGCCGATTAGCCTACGGCTAGCTATCTTCCTCTGTTACTCTTAGTAGCGTGGCACGTCGGTCGGAACATCAGCCTACCACTAGCTATCTTCTTATATTGCTCTAAGTATGGTGGCACGTAGGTTGGAAGATCAGCCTAAAGCTAGCTATCTTCCTCTATTGCTCTGAGTAGCGTGACACGTCGTTTGGCAGAGCGGCGTAACGCTAGAAATCTTCCTCTGATACTCTGAGTAGCGTGGCACTTAGATTGGCAGAGCAGCCTAACGCTAGCTATCTTCCTCTGTTACTTTTAGTAGCGTGGCACGTCTGTTGGAATATCAGCCTAACGCTAGCTTTCTTTCTCTATTGCTCTAAGTATCGTGGCTCGTCGGTTGACAGATCAGCCTAACGCTAGCTATCTTCTTCTATTGCTCTAAGTATCGTGGCACGTAGGTTAGCAGATTAGCCTAACGCTAGATATCTTCCTATGTTGCTCTGAGTAGCGTGGCACGTCAGGTGGGAGATCAGTCTACAACTAGCTATTTTCCTCTGTTGGTCTAAGTAGCGTGGCACGTTGGTTGTCAGATTAGCTTAACGATAGCTCTCTTTCTCTATTGCTTTGAGTAGCGTGGCACGTCAGCTGGCAGATTAGCATACGGCTAGCTATCTTCCTCTATTGCTCTTGTAGCTTGACACATTGGTTGGCAGATCAGCCTAACGCTAGCGATCTTTTGTGTTGGTCTGAGTAGCGTGGCACGTCGGTTATAGATCAGCATACCGCTAGCTATTTTCGTATGTTGCTCTAATAGCCTTGCACGTCGGTTGGAAGATCAGCCTAACGCTAGCTATCTTTATCTGCTGTTCTGAGTAGCGTGGCACGTCGGTGGGCAGATCAGCTTCCTGTTAGATTTCTTCTAGAGCTATTAGTGGCGTGGCACGTCGGTTCACAGATCAGCCTAAGGCTAGTTATCTTTCTTTGTTGCTCTGAGTAGCGTGCACGTTGGTGGGCAATTCAGCACACCGCTAGCTATTTTCGTCTGTTACTCTGATAGCATTGCACGTCGGTTGGGAGATAAGCCTAACGCTAGCTTTCTTTATCTGCTGTTCTGAGTAGCTTGGCATGTTGGTGAGCAGATCGGCCTACCGTTAGCTTTCTTCTATTCCTCTAAATAGTGTAACACGCTGGTTAGAAGAACAGCCTAAGGCTAGCTATCTTTCTTTGATGCTCTGAGTAGCGTGGCACGTCGGTGGGCGGATCAGCCCACCGCTAGCTATCTTCATCTGTTGCTCTGAGTAGTTTGACACGTTGGTTGGCAGATAAGCTTACCGCTAGCGATCTTCCGTGTTGGTATGAGTAGCGTGGCACGTCTGTTATAGATCACCCTACTGCTAGCGATCTTCCGTGTTGGTATGAGTAGCGTGGCAGGTCGGTTATAGATCAGCATACCGCTAGCTATTTTCGTCTGTTACTCTGATAGCAATGCACGTCGGTTGGGAGATCAGCCTAACGCTGGCTATCTTTATCTGCGTTTCTGAGTAGCGTAGCACGTGGGTGGGAAGATCAGCCTACAGTTAGCTTTCTTCTATTGTTCTGGGTAGCGTCACACTCTGGTAAGTAGATCAGCCTAACACTAGCTATCTTCCTCTGTTGCTCTGAGAAGCATGGCACTTCGGTTGGCAGATCAGCCTACACTAACTATTTTTGTCTGTTGCTTTGAGTCGCGTGGCACGTCAGTTGACAGATCAGCGTAACGCTAGCTATCTTTCTTAGTGCCCTGAGTAGCGTGGCAGGTCAAGGGAAGATCAGCCTAATGCTAGATATCTTTCTCTACTGCATTGAGTAGCGTGACACGCTAGTTGGTAGATCAGCCTACCACTAGCTATCTTCCTCTGTTGCTCTGAGAAGCATGGCACTTCGGTTGGCAGATCAGCCTACAGTAGCTATTTTCGTCTGTTGCTTTGAGTAGCGTGGCACGTCGGTTGACAGATCAGGGTAACGCTAGCTATCTTTCTCGGTTGCTTTTAGTAGCGTGGCACGGCGTTGGCAGATCAGCCTAAAGCTAGCTATCTTCCCTTGTTGCTCTGAGTAGTGTGACACGAAGTTTGGCAGAGCGGCGTAACGCTAGCTATCTTCCTCTGTTACTCTTAGTAGCGTGGCACGTCGGTTGGA